>LVYW01000001.1:3500301-3879982 GCA_001630435.1 Sporothrix globosa
CACGAACCAGACGGAATGGTGCCGGGGGGGGGGGGGGGGGATGGCGCAGAGCTGACCAGGCTGCACTGGCGCTCTAGGCGTTGAATTGACGATTGCGGGGTGGCTAAAGTGTTGTGACATCGATATGCGTTGTGTCTGACTTGCAAAAGCGTGTGCAAGTTTTACGTTTTCAAAATGTTGAAAGCGAGAAAGGGGGTCAAAGAAAGGGGTTCTGTCCTCTTTCCCTACTCCGTAAATAGAAGTCAGGTAATTCACATCACACGGCCTGTTATAGATGCGAAAGAGGAAAGAGGGAGGCACCACACTCCGTGGTAGGCGCACCCTTGAGTGCCGTCCCTCTGCCGAGCTACAAATTGGCTGTGGGGAGCAGATGGCCTGCTTAGTCATTTGACACTAGTTCCGTAGTACCTGGTCGCGTCAAAAAGCGACGGGAAAGGGCGACCCTACGAAAAAGAGGAGCCTCGAAAGCGCAACTCGTGCTAGGAAACCACGTAACGACAGGAGAGCCAAAAGGAGCAGGAACGACGAGGCACGCTTGCAAGAACTGTTCGCGAAAGGACTTGCCTATTCACTTGCTCTTGCAGTTGCCGACAACTCTTGTGCACGCGCGCGGTGCTTCTTTCCCTGCAGACGAGAACCACTGGCGCGTCAAACTAGACTGCAACTAGACAGCGATACAAACGAGCGGGGGAGCAACGCCGCACATCCAAACGAGATACACAATCGCGATCGCGATCACGATCACGGCCCACGACCGGTCTAGCATACTTTAACGGCCGGCAACGGTGGCCCATCTCCACAACCGACAGCGCTTGGCGTATGCGAATGCCACACACTCCCAGGCGACGCAGTACACAACGCACGACACAACCGCACAAACGCGCCTGAAGCGAACGGCCATGGCGGGAGACGGCGTTGCAGAGAAGCAACCGGGCGGAGCCGACGTGTCCGGTGAGGTGCACGAGTCCATTGAGGCCAAGGCCACGAAGCCTCGGCCGTCGGCCATGGAGGAGGACGCCGATGCGGACGCCGACGGAGACGAAGACGCCGATGGCGAGGATGATCCTGACCTGGACGCCGACGGCGACGATGACGTCGAGATGACGGACGCGGCCATGGAGGTCACCCCCGGTGCTAGCGATGACGCCAAGACGGCGCAAGCAGCGGCCTTCCGGGCCAAGCGTGATCTGCTGCACCTAATTGAGACGACGGCGCACTACCTTAGCACATACGAGGAAGAGTAGGTGGCCCAAGACACACAAAGAAAGGCAACCGAATTTTCGAGACGGACTTCCAATGCTGACCTTGCTTTTTTCTCTCCTGCAGTGGCATCGAGGTTGCCGGTGGCTTTCAACGCATCCCCAACAAGCGGGTCATCCCCGACTACTTTGACATTATCAAAGAGCCAACAGCCTTCAGCACAATTCGCGGCCGCGTGCAAAAACGAGTGTACACCGACTTCGCGCAGTTTGTCCGCGACGTGGCGCTCATCTGCCACAACGCCCAGGTGTACAACCGCCCTTCGGCGCCCATCTTCCAGTACGCCGTCAAGCTGCGCGAGATTTTCAAGGCCAAGCTGCAACAGCTGGTCCAGGACGGCAGCATCCAGCCCGAAGAAGCCGAGCTGCCTTACCTCGGCGAGATCCCCGATTTCTCGCCGTCGCCACCGGCTGATGAGGACGACGGCGAGCAGGACGAGGATGAGGATGAGGACGAAGAAGAATCCGACGACGACGACGACGACGACGTCGATTCAGAGACCGGTCGGCGGCGGCGGAAGGGCGGTGCTGCTGCTGCACGACACAAGCTTGTCAAGCAGAACGGCGGTGCCATGTCCACCAGGATGTACACCGCAACAGAGGGCCGCATTAATGCAGTTATTGCCGGTCTGCAGAAGGCCGAGGACGAGGACGGCGACCCGCTGCTCGACCCGTTCGAGACGCTCCCCGACAAGGAGCTGCTGCCGGACTACTACGAAGAGATCAAGAACCCCATCGCCGTCGACATTATCAAGCGCAAGTCGCGCCGCAAGATCTACCTTACCATTGACGACGCCGCGGGCGATTTCGAGCTCATGTTCAACAATGCCAAGCTGTACAACCAGGACGGTAGCGAGATCTTTGTCGCGGCCGTCAAGCTGCAGGCCCTCATGCGCCGCCTGGTCGCCCAGGAGCGCCAGAAGCCTGACGACGTCTTCCGCGACCAGCACGGTCGGCTGGCTGTGCCCGGAGTGCAACACCTCGGCCAGGTGTGGCGCATCGGCGACTGGGTCCTGCTACGAAACGCCAACGACCCGGGCAAGCCCATCGTGGCGCAGATCTTCCGCATGTGGTTCGACAGAGACGGCCGTGCGTGGATCAACGCCTGCTGGTACTACCGCCCGGAGCAGACAGTGCATCGTTTCGACCGTCACTTTTACGAGAACGAAGTGATCAAGACCGAGCAGTACCGTGACCACCCCTTTGAAGACGTGCTCGACCGCACTTTTGTCATGTACTTGGAGCAGTACGCACGTGGGCGCCCACGCGGCTACCCCCCCAACAAGACGCTCTATGTTTGCGAATACCGCTACAGCGAGGACACCTTCCGCTTCACCAAAATCGCCAAGTGGGAGTCCTGCGTGCCGGAGGAGGTGCGCGGCCTCGACATTCTGATGGAACCGTACCCGGTCCCGCGCCGCTTCCCCAAGTTCCCCAGTCCCATCAAGCACCTGCTTCATGCCAATGCAAGCGAAACAGATGCTCTACCCAAGCCGACTTGGGGCAATCCCAACGCGCCGCCCATGATCGGCTCTGTCCATCGCCGGCCCCGGCTGCCCAATGTAAGTTGTCTCTGCGAGCGGGTTTGCCAGTTGGTATCCGTCTACCCTTTCCCCCGTCCTTTTACCCCATTTGCCGTTGTTGTTAAGGAGTCCCTGCGCGCCCGTATATTTTGACGAGTCCTTGTCCACGTGGTTGTGCTGTTACGGCGCTGGAGGGGTGCGTGGATTGTTTGAGATCTCTCTTTTTCTTTGTCAGCCCCGCCATCACAAAAGGCTGTCCTGCCTGCCTGGGTGTCAAAAACTGATCACACTGGTCGCGTTTGCTGTTTCTGGTCCAAAGGCTCTGTCTGGACCTCACTCTGCATCCTCCCCATCCATTTTCCCCCGACTCTCACCTCGCATTTTTCTTCCTTCGATTTCATTTTTCAGACTTCTTTAATATCACGTTCCCAACCACGCGCCAACGACCGTTTCTCGCATGACGCATGTCAATTGGCAAAATTTCCAGTTGTTCTTCTCGTCTTTGTCCATTGCATTTTCTTTGATACGTCGTCTTTTGAGACCAAAATCGCTAACATCCCCCAAAGGAGTCGCCACCCCCAGACCCAGCAACAGTGCCACCGCCGCCACCCTCTATGGCCAGCGATATGCACATTGACCCGTCACGTCGCGTGTCTGGGCCCGGCGCGCCCCAGGGCTATCTGCAGCCAGGTGCTGTGCACCCTAGCCAGTCTCCATCACCGCACGCGTCGTACGCGCAGCAGCAGTTTGTACCGCGTCCTAGAGTGATGCCCGTGGCTCCAGGCACGCCTGGAACGCCCAATGCGCACATCCAGCCGTCGCCTCATCATCACTCCATGCAGGCCATTGCGGCTCACCCTCCCGTGCCACCTCAGCAGGGCGGGCCAATGCCAGGCGGATCCCCCCACCTTTTGCCGCACAACAACTACAACACCAATGCGCCACAGCATCAGCAGCAGCAGCAAATGCTGCGGCAGGGCCCTCCCACGCCCGTCCAAAACAACCAGATGATGGTGCCCCCGCCACAGCAGCAACAGCAGCTCCATCTCTCACCGCAACCACATCATCCTGGAATGCCTCCTGCTGCCCCCGGCGGCTACAACCAGCACTTCCCTCCTCAGCAGCAGCAGCAACAACACAGGATGGCGAACGCGCCTATGCAAACATCGACGCCGGTGCGCCAGACACCCATCATGCCGCCTGTGCCACCGCACCATCACCAGCCGCCGCAACCACCGCAGCAGCAGCACCAGCATCAACAGCCGCACCAGTCGCAAGCTATCATGCCTCCCCCCGTGCCCAACGGCTATGTGCCGCCACGGGCGGCAGCCGAAGCGTTTGTGCTACCCGAGGATATTGATAGTACAATCCCCGACAGTCTGCGCAAGCACTACCATCGTGACGACACGGGCCGCGTGCTCTTCTTTACGACACCGTCTGTCGGACACGGTGCGAATGGCGGAAGCGGCGATCAGCCTGCAGACAACGTGCGCGCGGCGCCCGAGTACGAGGGCCTTGGCCACAGCGTTCGGTACCTCAACGGGCTGGAGCAGTTCCGCGAAGAGCGACGGCGTAAGCGCAAAGAGCGTGACGAGCAGCTGGAAGCCGCTCGGCGCGACGCAGCGGGGCAGCAGGACGCTGAACGCGAGGCAGCCGCGGCGCGGATGTGCCATGCTGCGGGAGAAGCGCTGGGCGGGTTTGTGCAATGGATGAACGACGGGACACGGCTGATGTTTGAGGGCGGTGACGAGGAAACCAAGAAGCCGCTCGCCGCCACAGCCAGCAACTAGATGCGCCCACACAAAAGGGGTGACGGCCCGACGCGTGCTTGTCTTTGTGGCAACGTTTGGTCTTGCTTTCTTTGACTTCGTTATGTGTTATTTCGTTGTTGTCTTTATCGTACTTTTTTATTGCTTTCTCGCTTATCCCCCGTTTTTCAATAGTCTGGCGAATGGGTGGAAAGGTACAATAAGGGGGATGTATCTTGTATGTTAGAGTAGACACGGGCGTCTGTTCCATGTACAACTACAAAATTGGACGAAGAGGTTCTTTTGGGTGTGGTTTATATTTTCTTCTGCTGTCTTTCGCCTTCTTATTTTGCCTTCTGGAACAAAGCGATAGTTTGCATTTGCCACACAACCTTTTCAGCACCCCGTCAAAGGTCGCAGTGACAATACCACATACACCTTTACCCTTTTTACAAGGAGACATCCACAGCAACGGCATCGCTTCTCCAAAGGGATACCATCCACTATGTCCAATGCTTGCAGCAAGGAACCGATTCGGTTGGTACTAATGGGCTTCTGTCCCTTGCTGCGCGTTTCAAACCCATAAATAATCACGTACGAACGTCGTGCGTTTCCATGTTTATTTTCATCAACAGCAGACTCGTATCAAAACCTGTCATACCTTCAGCTTAGACCGATCGGACCGAACTAGAGACGCTCCGTAGTAAGGGAGGATATACGTCAAGACGGATTTTGTCTAGGTCGGAGCGTCAGGTGGGCTGTGTCTTGTCTGCTTGTCAGATTTTGATTTGCTGTTACTCTTACACACTGCAGAGGCTGGAAGACGCAAGGAGGGGGGTATTTTCAGACCAGATCCTGGGCTCGTCATCAGCCTCAGTGTCAGGTCTGGTTAGGACGGCCCTATTTTTGGCTGGTTGGCTGTGCCCTTCTCAGCCATTTCTGCGGCGGCTGACGGCTGCTGTGGCCTCTGGACCTTTCTCAATGACCATTTTGTTCCTGTAGATAAAGCGCTTGACGTCCATTTCAAATCTTTCTCGTTTCCTCGTTTTGTCGTTTTTTTTCTTATTCCTAGTCACCATGCACATTGTTCCTGTCGGAGAGAAAGATGGCCCTATCGGTCCACTTACACGTGCAACAATTCTCACGCTGCATATCCAGGTGAGGTCACCCCTTATGGTCCGGAATGTAATAACATGAACAACAGACACAAGACGAAACAAGAGCAAGTATAAGCAAGAAGAAAGAAGAAAAGAATGTCATCGCTTAATATACCCCTTGGGCATTAATTACAATAATTTGTAAGTTGGTTTTGGTTTTCCTCCTTGCTCCTGCCCTTCGTCTCCCCCGACAATCCAAATAATTCTATAACAGCATAAATTCGATGAAGAGGCGATGAAATAGTCGTCAACTAACCCCCAACAAACGACTCCCCATCCCGACAAAGAAAACTCGGGCTGCATTGTCCCTGTGATTGGCGAACGAAATCATGCTATAATGCCGAACGGGAGAAATAAGAAGACACGAGACAGAAAGAGCAAACACCCGACATCTGCTTTGGCAAGTATTACCAACAATAAAAAAGAACAAGAAAAAAGAAAGAAAACATCTTTCCTTCCAACTCTTCTTTCCTTGCCCCTTCTGTCTTGGCCGACTAACTTTCTCAGCCAATAACAGACCTGAGAGAAAAGAAGAGCGAGGCCCTGCAAAACACCACATTAAAACGCCTGGCGGGATTTGGTAACACAAAACAAAATAATAGGATTATGATAAGTCGTCAAAAGAGAAAAGAGCCCGCGCCTTGTGTCGCTAACGTCTTTGTATAGAAAGGCATGTTGCAAAGCGCAACAATACCGACGCCGCCGCTGCAAGTCAAGACTCCACGGCCCAGCTTATTTTCGATTCGATGCTTGATGAGGCAGGGAGAAAAGCACCCCATGTTTCCATGTTTCTGTCCCGACTCCCTTTTGCCTCCTGTCAGCTTTTACCATTCACGCTTGGTGAACGTCAGAGGGCAGTCGTCCTACATCAACGTTAGTTATGTCCTCTCGGGAAGGAGAAAAACAATCGTCATAAAAAGACACAGTCGTCACTGCAGTTGTGACCGTTGGCTAACTCACCTTGGGGAAGATGGTGGCAAACACCTTAATCTCCTCGGACAAGGGGGTGGCGTGGTGCTCCCACTCAAGCTGCAGCGAAGCCATTCCGATGAGCAGCGCCAGGTTGATCTGCGCATACTGCTGGCCCAGGCAATAGTGCGGGCCGACGCCGAACACCAAAAAGTTCTTGGCACCCTTGGTCTCGGCGTCACCGGAATAGTAGCGCTCCGGGTCGAAGACGTCGGGATTGGCGTACACCTCGGGGTCGCGCAACGCCAGGTACGTCGTCGGGATGACCATGGAGCCCTTGGGCACGGTGTACGTGTCGGTGATGGGAAAGTCCTTCTTGGCCAAGTATGGCACCATGATGACAGGCGGGCGGTAGCGCAGCAGCTCCTTGACAACAGCGCGCGTGTAGGTCATGGACTCGACCTGGTCCAGACTGACATCGCCATTGGGGTCACCGTTACGGACCTTGAGGTTCTCGTCGCGGACACGGTCAAGGATCTCGGGGCGCTGGGCCAAGGTCTGGAAGAGCCAGGTGCAGGCGCTGCTGGTGGCGTCCTGGGAGGCGAACAGGAAGGTGAAGATGGTCTGCGAGATCTCATAGTCGCTGAAGTCGCGCAGCAGAGGGGACGGCTTCTCGAGGCCCTCGGTGTTGCCTTTGGCCTCGGCCTCGCGCCAGCGCTCCGAGTCGATCATGGTCTTGATCCAGGCGTCCATGATGCAGTCGACTTCGCCGCCAGCCCGCATGCGTACCTTGCTCTTGGCGGCACACTTGGAAAACTCGCGCAGAACCAGGTCGGCCGCCTTCTTGCCGTACCAGGTACGCGTAAACGGAATGATGATGGGGAAGTTGACGAGCTCGAGGGCGGCGGTGATGAGGTAGTAGTCGTCGGCGATCTTCTTAAGCGACTCCTCGGGGAGGTAGTGGCCGACAAAGGTGCGGCACGACACGGCACACATGACCTCACGGAACTCGGGCATGAAGGGGACCGGCTTGCCGTCGTGGTCCTTGGTGATCTGGACGAAGCGCTCAAAGTAGTGGCGGTAGACGTCGGTCTGGCCGGGCAGGTAGCACTCGAGGGCCTTGCGGGTGAAGAGGCCGTTGAGGCCCTTGCGGAAGTCAACGTGGGCCTTGCCGTCGAGGAAGACCCAGTTGTCGGCACCGAGCAGCTTGTGGGCGACATCGACGACACAGGGCTTGACGAAGCTAGGGGCGTTGAACACCTTGCGGGCCATGTCGCGAGTAGAGGCAATCACGACGAACCTACATGATTAAAGCAATTGGTTAGCAAATCACAATCGCGCCACTATGCCATGCACTTGACCCCAATCGCAAAAGCACCCCTGGCGGATTCACAGCTGTCCGTTGTATACTCACTTGTGGAAGACAGAGACGCAGCTCAGGGGGCCGCTCTGCCACTTCGCATAGTACTCTTCGAACTTGGGGTTCACACTCTGCAGGAAGGGACCCATAAAGGGCAGCTTCATGGCCGGGCCGACAATGGAGCCCTTGCGCCAGATGTAGCTAACTGTTTTTTTGGACACAGGTCGTCAGCAATCATGCTCCTCCAAAGCAAGGCCAAGACACAGGCCAGAGGAAGAGAGAAAGATGGAGAGACAGAGAGAGGCAAGGACTCACTCTGGTCGTAGAGGACAGCCGTGACCAGCAAGCCCAGCAGGATCTGCCAAATGCTGGCATTGGAAATGGCGTTGATCACAGGCTCGAACTGCACGGGCAGCGCGCCGGCGACATACTTGGCGGTCGCCAGCGGCGACGCAAAGGACGTCGCGTTCGTGGTCTCCATTGTGGAGCGAGTCGAGTATACAGCTGTCTGGTCTCGATCGGGTGGGTGTTTGGGAGTGGACGGAGAAGGGGAGGTGACGGACTGGGAGAGGGCGAGGAACAGCTAATAAAGGAAAGGAGATGCTGCGATCCGAGCGTGCATGAGACAAGAGTCGGAGCGGTGGGTCAAGCTGGTCGGTCGATTATTTCTCCTCGTCCGGGATTGGGTGGGTTGGCGGAGGGAGGAGTCAACAGGAAGGAACGAGGTATTACGATAGAAAGGGAAAGAGCGAACACGACCAGGGGAGACGGACAAACCCAAGAAAATGGGGAAGGGGCGGCATCCAAAAAGGAGGCCGGTCGGCGGTCGATTGGGAAGGAAATGACCGACGGGACAGAGGCTAAAGACATGCGTTACAGTAGTGGGTTTCCTGGGACGGATGCGCTGCGGGCGATGAACAATCATCGGAAGGGGAAGGGACCAAGAACCCACGTCGCCTGTCGTTAAAAAAAAAAAATATTAAAAAAAGATAGCTCTTTTCATTTGGGACCCCCTTTTTCACTGTCGCTCTTTCCCCAAGAAACACAAAAATCCACGCCAAAACAAAATACAGCCGGAAATTACAACGGTCCATGCTTTCCCAAATGCGATGCCACAGGCGCTCCAGTATCAGGTGGGGGCTGGCCCTGGCCAAGGAGTAGCTGCTCTTTCCCTTGCTTTCCTCCATTTTTTTTGGTCCTGTCAACTCTAAAATGTGTCGTCGTACGACTAGTCGAACGCTCTCTGTAATTACGCCATGCAAAGAAAGTTAAAAAAAAAAAAAAAAAAAAAAAAAAAAAAAAAAAAAAAAAAAAAAAAAAAAAAAAAAAAAAAAAAAAAAAAAAAAAAAAAAAAAAAAAAAAAAAAATAGCGATTGAAAAAAACGGGGCCGACCCATTAAAACCACCAGCTACGACACATCGCCGTTCTATCAGTATGCATATCTGTTCCTGCCGTTCTTGGACTCCAGTCGATAAAGTCCATCCATAACGCACGTGAACCCGACAAATAGGGAGGCCATGGCTGGCAAACGACGTGACATGTATGGCCCGAGGAAGGCGCGGCTGCTGTGTCATTGTTACACTCTGCCTTCCTCTGCTGCCGCAAACTGGTTGTGTTGTTTTTGTTGGGGAATGAACGAATGCGAATAAGAGAAAATCGGATGTCATGGACGGCCAACTGGCGAATCAGAGCGCGCCGTTGGCTGGCAAAATTGCTTGTGCTTTGCCCGCGCTTCGTACTCGTATGCGGGAGGTCGGCTCTCAGAGCCTCCTTCGGGGTGCATTAGGGCGCATCGCACCTGCCAAAAGTCAGACTTTAAGATACCTAATTACCACTTTGTTTCCCCGCCATTCCTGGCGACTGCACTGCAGACACGCGTATGTTGTTCTCGAGGTGCTATCTCCGGGAACTCTCCATACGCGCCTTCCTTGCCGGAAGCAATACACCCGCAATGGACACGGAGAAGCAGGAAGTTGCCTCGCGTCTCTTTTAATTACTAATACTCCGTAGCTTTCAGGGCAGTCTAGTTGGTGAGCTCCAGCGTGTCCAATGGCCCGGAAACGATGCTCCTGCGGCGCCCTTTCAGGGGCAAGTGTCCGTAAAATCACGCCGATGGCCCCTGCAGCGCCAACGGTATGCCATTGGACAGTGGCGTGCTGGTCGTCTTGGCCAAGCTTTTTCAGTCACCGCCTTTTAGCGTTTGCTCCTTCTCCACGGCGCAATAATTTGCGCGGAAATGTATCTTACAACATAACTAACAGCCACCAGTGGGCAGACACCGAAAGAGGCTCCAGCCTTGCGCTCACCTCCAAAGGTCAACAACGACGACCAGGGGCACAAGGCTCGGAAACTGTCAGCAGAACCACAAGGCTGCCAAGGACAGAAGTCTGTTCCAAGTACAGTCCATGCTTGATAGTTGGCTTTTGTTACATGACTTGACTGGAGCGACCGAAACGGCGTTTCTTTATCTATATATCCATAATGGGTCTTTCAAAAGATGGCAAGTAAACATGACGGTCCAAGACACGCGGCAAACATAGAAGTCCAAAACCCGAACGTTGGCCCTGCCCATATGTTCAAGACCCCCAAATGTATTGCCATCTCTCCGAGAACTATCGGATACACCTCAGGGTACCCCGACACAAGTCGCGGCCGTCATCCTCGGGCCCTAGAATCTCCGGTGGGGACATGGGATGAACTATCACGAGATGCATCGAAACGGACGTGACCCAGAAAGCCTCACTACAGGAAACCGAGAGAGGGAGGGAAGCGCCGTCGCTTTATAAAGTCGCCTGTTAAAGTCAGAGTCATGTCAAGCCCGCGATCCTACCGAAATTCGATCTGGGCACGAAAACTTATGGGCGAATTTTGTATCGGTAGGAAATGCTTGGTCAACTTACAAAATCACCAGCTTTCCGATGTTTCATGGTGCAAATGTCGATGTTCTCACGATGACACCGTCTGATCTTTATATCGTATCTCAACAGCCACACACCAAATAGCCACACCCTCTCACTCGACGCACCATTCATCCCGAGTTGAATGAGTAAGCCGGACCATCTAGGGATCGAAGATGAGGCCGATGCTACGGTAAGACGGCCATATTCTGCAGTACCACGGCTGCATTAGTTGACGTTTTCCCTTGACCACTCTCGTATGACACGAGATCTTTGCATCTTGGCAAAAGTGTCAAAAGGGTGACCAGGCATCCATGACGGCAAGTTAGCGACATACAGTATCGACAAGGCAGCAACACCAATGTCTTCCTTTATTTTATTTTAAAATACAGAGCCTCCGTGAGGAGGACCGCCCATTCCAAGGTATTTCTTTGTCTTCTTTTGGAGGAGGACAGCGCTGCAGAGCCACCAGCCACGCTCTCTGCCAAAGGACCTTCCTCTTTCGTCGATGTGGTCTTGGCTCGAGATTAAGACGACGTAGGCACCCCAGGATAGAAACTGCCCAGGGTTGAATCTTACACGTATGTAGCAGCCTCGAGAAAAGATAGAGCTCTTTTGTATTTCGTCTCTGCTGTGGTGCTTCACGGGTAAATCGAACTGGGTAAATCCAAGTATGCGAGTGTCGATACCGCGAGGAAGGGCTTTAATAGAAATAAAAAAAATGCGACCCGTGCGATCCAACCCCCGCTTCCACCAGGTCGAAGAGTCTAAAGGAAGATCAATACAGCCGTCCATCACAGTGTCACTCTTGCTGGTCCTTTTGTATGGCTCTGCTTACGGCTCCGTGTCCCGCATGTGGTACAGGAACGGACTCTTGACTCCAGCTGAAACATGTGCATTAAAGGGTCTCGATCAAAAACGGTACCCACGAGACGATCTGATTATTTTCTCCCTGTAGCAACTTGCAGGGCCGTGATGGTGTGTCCTTGATGGCTCCTCTCTTCAAAATACTATCGACGAGAATGTAAAAATAAGCATATGTCTGCGCCCCGCAAACTATTATACCCGCGGGGTGTGCGTGCATGATATGTATGACATCGGTAGCGCGCCTGAGTCATAAGGAAGCAATGCAGAAACAAGCCTCACTCGTGCACTCCATGCGCGGCCGACGAATTTGGTTCACTTCTGTCACGTTTTGGGTGTATGGATCCCGGACATGCAGTCATAACGGTCATGACCCTCTGCAGATACCATATTTGTCCTTAAGAAAAGAAACTAAAAATCCGTCGCCCCCAGACGGAGCGGCAATCCTTGCGTAATCGTAGGACTGAATGGGCAGAATAACACTTGAGACCTATAACACGAATGGATGAATAAAGGGGGCAGTGTCAGGCAGCGGCTGGCACGAGGATACTGGTCTCTTATTCTGGGTGTGTGCCATAGAGCATGAAGACCAAACAAGAGTACGCATATGACGAGATGTTGAAGGTGCGCCGGGTAAGCAATTAAGTCCTTCCGCGTTTGGTTGGTGACGTATAAGGAGACAACGGCGAAAAGGTCGGTGGTGAGCATGCAGTAAGGCACCCATTCCGGTATTGACCTGCAACGGCTTCCAGGCAACAACCCAGGACTGCATGCAGAACAGACAGACTCAGGCATCCTATTTCCAATTGCAATATAGGCAAATTGATGCTTTGTGGACCAGATATGCCAGTTCTAGACTTGTATTGTAAACAATATACATAATCCTTATAGTTCGTACACGGTCTAACCTCACTTTTCGCAGACTAACTATCACGGCCCTCTGGACATATATAAAGAGCTCTCTCTGCTTGACTTCCAATATCAATTTCATAGAAAATAATCAAACAAGCAACACAGAGAACCCTATGACTACTTATATTTAACAAGCGCATAACTTATATGTCCTGCCCATTTTGTATAATAAAACACCAAGGAAACTCACCCTCCCCAACAATATTATCAGGGAGCACTTTACTTCAATCTTGCGCCTGTCCCAGACCAACCATCACAGAACTGACATCATGAACCACAACGGAGTCAACCCATATTCGTCGACAAACTACCGCAGTGTGGACCGTGATACAGCGCGCACTCTCATCAACGACATTACATACAAGCCCTCTGCTCATGAGATCGCCGCCATGGAGCGCCATGAGGCTGCTCGACAGGCTGCCAAAGACGCCAAAGCGGCTCGCAAAGCAGAAAGGGCAGAACTGTCCAGACAGGCCAAACAGGCCAAACAAGAAAGACAGGCCCGCAAAGATGCTTCATCTTACAACGCCGGTGGTGCCTACAGTGCTCACTCATTTGGTGCTGCTTCCTACAACGCCACCTCGTATCCTGCCGGTGCAACCTCAGTAGCAGATACCTACACCTCCCAGCCGACCGTTGCAGATGACAAGGCCTCTGTCTTCAGTGGCGGTAGCTCGCGCAGCTACAGCAGTTTCCGCAGTCTGCTGTCCCGCAAGCACCACGGAAAGGGGAAGAAATAAAGTAGTGCCATGAAAAATGGGACACTTATTTATTTACCAAAAGGCGCCCTCTTGAAAGCAATTTCAGCCTTGGTCTCCTTTGTTTTGGTGATTATGTTTACTTTCAACCTCTTCCTAATGTCGCTTACAGAAAAAACAACAGTGAATGAAAACGGAAAGCGAACAGAAAAAGAGAGAAATCTACCTACCGCTTACAACACCGAGCAACTTCTCAGAGGATATTTATACAACTTGGTTTAGAAGCGTCACCGTGCCACGGACGATCCGGCGAGTCCGTCCCGTGGCTCGGATCTAGAGGCGAACAAAACTAGGTCAGGCTATATGCATTGGCAGTACCTCTTTGATTGTGGCTGGTCTGTGATGGGCGAGAAGCCCAAATAAAGACGATGGGCTAGGTGTGCTGAAGGGACCACGAAAAGGCTTGCTTAAGGCAGTGCTTGTCGATGCTTCTTTTCCGGGTTTGTCTTAAAAGTTTTATGGTCTTCAACTTATTTATTATTAATATTGATTATTGCCCGCACAACACATGTACAACTGTTTTCGATTGATCTTTAATAGACGTAGTAATTCTTCGCAGGTCACATAAGAAGATGTTACCCTGCTCTTCCTTGTAAACGCTCTACTTCAATCCCGGCTCGTTTAACACGAAAGGCACACGGCGTATTAAGGCAAAGCCGCTACGAGTGGCATCAGATGAAGAAGCTATCACAATAATGACAATGAAAGCGTACCGCAAGGCCCTCCGAGGAGACGCAATCAGTACAGATTTAAAACGGGCAGAGAGTTAAATAACAGATTTTTTTGGGTTAAATAGTAAGTTTCAGTAATAGAAAAAGAAGGTGACTAAAACGGAAATAAACAAGGGAGGTGGCAGGAAATCTAAGATGCAGGAAAAAGGAGAACAAAAACCAACTGGTGAAAACAAGTTATTTATAAGTCTATCAATTACCAGTCCCGTCCGTGATAAATAAAAATGCAAAGCAAACATACCGCCGTTGTTCCAGTCTGATGCAACAAGGGTCATTGTCTTTTATTTGTCTTGTGGGAAGAAGGGGTTCGGGAAAGGATGAATAGCAACAAAGCGTGTATATGGGGAGGGGGAGGAAACTGAAAAAGACAAAAACAAAACAATAGCAGCAAACAGGAGGGAAACAACGGCGAGTGCAGTGAAAACAAACAGATGCGGAAATAACGTGAAGCAAAACGTAAAAGCAATTTTCGACAGACCACCAAACAATGTAATTGCCAAATCGACGAACGCACAACAAGGGAGGTGAGAAGACTTTCGAAAAACGCCGCAGATGCGAGGATAATACCGGTAACCGTCCCAGGGAGAGATAATTGACAGGAGAAAAAGACAGGCAAAGGGAAAAAGACAAAAAAAAAAAAAAAAGGGAAAAAACTTTTTACACCAGTATGCCGTCAGCTGCTGTGCCTTTTAGGATTCTGCTTTGACCGAAGAAATTGCAGGCGTCCTCTCCACGATTTGTGGCAAAGGTGTGAAGAGGTTGACAAAGTCGAACGTCAGGTCCGTTGAGCGGTATCCCTGATCAATGTTACCAATGGAGCCCAGTTCTTCGCCACGAGTCGCACCATCCGACATCACCCAGGATTTCAGAGACTTGAGCAGGTGAATAACCCGACAGAAACGCTGGTGTGAAGGAAGGTCGAGATGCGATAGCCTCGTGTTTTGAAGGACTTTTGCCGAGCCAGAAAATAATGAATGCCGTGCCTGGAGAAGCCTTGTCGCCTTGGGTTTGTCGACATCGGCTGGAATTGATTCGCCATGTCCACATCCCAATTTCGTTTGAACTAATCGAGAGCAGCCGAGAACTTCGCAGCTGTCCGCGGCGAGAGAGGGTTCTCCATGGTCCCTGGAGGGACCGTGGGCAGTGTTGTCGGCACCAGCATTTGTCGACAATGCAGGGTCCGTGTTGGTAAGAGCCGCGCCACCTTCAGACTGCGCACGTCGAAACCAAAGCCAGAAGCGAGTGAATAACGAGAAATGTTCCATGCAAGTTTGTCGTCGCCGTCTGGATTTGATCAGATGGGTGACGCAACATCTGCAAAACAACATTCATTTCTGGCTGCCGCAAAAATTGTGTGTCGTTTCTGTTGCGCTGAAAGCACACTTGGGGGCCGTGCAGGCCAAGTGCGTCGGCACACTCTTGAGCGTCATCTGCCTCCCAAGCGGCATCATCGGCGGGGAGAGGTATAGACACTTCGAGTGCATCAAAAAAGGGCTGCGTGTTGAAATACAATGTGAAGGCGGGAGCACAGGCCAAAATGCTGTGCATAATGCGGATTCGTCTTTATTGATCGACCCAGGCTCCTCAATCAAACGGTGTCCCGTCTGCAAGGTCCAAGGTCGGCTGGTGCAGAAGACTGGAAGGTAGCGCGGGCAAGGACATTTTGGTGGAGACTCGCATTAGATTTGCTTTGCGTGCAGTACGGTAAGCCGATTTAGAATCATCCGGCTCGTTCACGCTGTTCTGGAGTGCCATTCCAGCACAGCAGCATCAGCATCAGCATCAGCGCCTGCAACTCTTGAACATCGCGGACGTTTCCTGTGAAAGGACGCTCTTCGTACTTGACGTTGAGCGAGGAGTCGCCGGCAGCAGTAGAATCGTGTATGGCATCAAGTATATGTGATTGGCGCAGCAAGGAATCACAGACCACGTCGGTCATTGCGCGCACCTGGCTTGGGGCGAAAGTGTCGGCGTAGCATGCGCCAATGCATGCCATAGCAGAAAGTAGACCGGTATAGGCTTCTGATAAACTAAAAGTAGGAACATGAAGAACTGGAAAATGGACGTGAAAATGAATGTACATAGTCGAGAAAATATTTGACGTTCTCGGGAGAGAAGAACACCCTCAAAATCAGAGATCGAAGGGTTCTCTGTTAAAATTGGGGTGCTCGAGGAAGGTGAGTATTTGCGTGGAGAGCAGCAAGAATAGGTCCTGCGCTTGTTGAGGCGGACCCCAGAGGTCGTAGAAGAACGGCTGGTCGCTGGGTACATAGTCATCGTGACCTCCTTCCGCTTGAAGGTCGGCGTCGCAGGTTCGGAGCGACTTAGTTTCTAGGCTGATTGCGTTCTGCGTCTGTCGAGAATTAGATAGTGAACTTTGAATGAGGTGTGCGGGATGAGCTTGTAAGTAAACAAGGAGGGTATGCGTACCGGCCTGGAACATCGAGGACCAATCAAGTCCCGACTGGGGGTTGGGGTTTTGTCCGGCAAACATGGGCATGCCGTTCTGGCTGGCATTCATGTTATAATTGGCCAGCTGGGGGTTCATGCCAGCGCCATTGTAGGCGGCGGACTGGTCGTAGCCCTGGCCATTCTGGCCATTGGCCGGGGCAGGAGCACCGTTAGTGACACCACGCTGGGCAGCAGGGGCAGCGGTGCGCTGGTTCGGGTCAGTAGTGGCCGGATCAATACGAGACATGCTGTTGGACCGCGAGATCTGCGCAGACTGGTCGTTAGGCAGGTTGTTCTGCAAGCCATCAGCTGGCGCAGGGATCAGGCCGAAAGGGTGGACCATGCCGTCGCCTTGAACATTGCCCATGCCGTTAATGTGGTTCATGTCACCGGACTCAGCCAGATGCTTCTGCTGCTGCTGCTGACTCTTCTTGACGTGCGCGTGGGGGTGCGACAGATGGCTGACACCAGTTGGGTTTCCGCGGCGAATCGAGCACTTTTGGAAGTGGCGCTTCAGGATGTCACTGCGCGAGAAGGTGTCTCTGCACAGAACGCACATGTACGGGCGATCGCCGGTGTCTTAAGATTGTTAGATTCGACATAGCGTGGATGGGAGGGAAATTCAAAAGTGGAACATAATCCCCCGTCACTGTTTTGCAGGCTCGAAAGACAAGACAACCAGAAAGCAACGGGTTATATAGACACAGTTGGCACACTAGGCAAAGAGAGAAAAACTTACGACGCAGGAGGTGACGTTTCAGGTGCTTGGCGTGCAGATACGTCTTTGTGCAGTGAGGGCACGGGAACTTGCCGTCCGCATCCTTCTGCGGAATCTGATTCTTGGTAACCGATCCGGCTGCGGGGGGAGCAGGTCTGCCGGGGGCGCTGGGGAGGATGCCACGGCGGCCCTGAGAGCCAACTACATGAGTAGGCGGCTCGTTATCCGGAAGCATGTTCTGAGGCATCAGAGGGCTCTGAGTGTAGGGCGACTGCATGCCCTGCTGCGGCATGACGCCGTTAGCGGGCATGGGGCGCAGAATCGGGGGGCCCCGGTTGCCTGGCGCAGGGGCAGGGGCGATCGGCTGCGGGTGAGCCATGGCGGTGGTGGTCTGCGGCAGCATGGCAGACGACGTTGGTGCGTACTGGTGGGTTGGCTGGTAGTTACCCGGCATCATCTGGTACGAGCCACGGCCACCGTTGGTGTTCGGAGGAGGAGGGTAGTTATTCATGGTAGGGCCCGGGGTGTTGGGAGTAGCCGGGGTGCGCGGCGTGTGCGGGTAGCTGCCGTACGGGGTACCGTTTTGCATAATACCGTTGCCCTGCTGCTGTTGGTGGTGCTGCGGATGCTGCGAGTTGTGCTGGTGCTGCTGGTGCTGCAGTGGCGGGAGGGTATGAGGTTGAAGATTGTTCTGGGGCGTAGAAGCGGCCGATGATGGATAGGACGGAGTCGATGTGCCGTTAATCACATTAGACGAGTAGTGCGTGCCGTCCATATTATGGATTCCTGTTTCCTCCTCGGATGACCTTTTCGAAAATGTTAGCTGTCTGTGTGTTCAGTGTGACGCGTGGATGTGACGCGATGTGGGTATATATGTTGAGACAAAAGGGACACGACGCTACTAAAGCCGAATCCAAAACGCGCGGGAAAAATTGGGCAAGGGAATCAAAGACAATGCATGCCCTGCCTAAAAGTGAAAGTAGACGAATTGAGATAGATCAAGGGCATTTTTCGTGTCTGGCGCGAGTGAAAGTAAAGACACAAAACGACCACGGCTTTGTGAGTGGACACAGGCACAAGCCGGCCAGAGGAGATTGACAACAAAAAATGCACAATTCCAACGCGCGTGAGAATCAAAGGCAGTGATAGGATGACAGGAAATGAGTGACAGGTGCGCGGGTTAGGCAGCTAATGTGGCACCCTAAGACGCCGTAAAATCCAAGGAAAGGACGACCATGAACCGCAACGCAGCGGTAGCAGAGAGGACGAGACAAGAGCGAAGTCGGAGAACATGCGCTCGCATCCAGTGAGCCAGGGTATGCACGCCGACAAACGAGAGCGGCAGCAAAAACAGTCCCAAACGGAAGGCAACCGCAGAGATAGACCGAAAGAATAGCGTGGCGGTAGCACTTATAAGGACACGGGAAACGCGGCGGAAAAGTGTATCAGCAGGCGCAGGTAACCAGTGAAATCCGAATGCAAGTGGCAGCAAGCACAGAGAAAGAGAGAAAAGAGAAGGAAACAGGCAACCAAAAAGGGGGCACGATCCGGCTGTGTCAGCCATGGCACACGGCCACAGACCGTCACGTCAAGCCGTTCGTTCGTCGACGATCTGGCGGCTCGCATCAGGCTGAAAAGCGTAGGGAAAATCCCCGACCGAACTGAAGCCGGCCGTGTGTTCTTCCCCTCACCCTCCCCCGTATTGTGTTTTTTTTTTTTTTTAAAAAAAAAAAAAAACTTCTCCAGACTTCCCGCGTTGTAAGATTTTGGCAACCTCTCTCCTGGACTCTGGGAGCCAAGAGACAACCGGTGGAAGGGGTGTATTGTGGAAGGTCAGGCGGCTCCGTCTCGTGTGATTTAAGTTTGTGGAGCAAACGCGTATGGTCTGGCTCGTCGGTAGAGCAGGAAGGCAGAAAACAATGTTCGTCGCGTCTTGACCCGATATTCAGAGACAAAAAGAGTCGAAAGTGCAAAGTTGTGCGTGTTCCGAAAGACTAGGGTGAAAAGATTTTCTCTCCACTAGCCGCCGATTTGCGTCCAAACACAAAACGCAGGCCAAAGAAACTCAGCGACACGGTATCGTGGGACGATGCAGAAAGTCATGTCCCTGTCTTGATCCCCGACGTCGTTTTCCGTCCTTGGAGAGCCCCCCTTTGTGCCCCATCGATGAGAAATCGCCAGTGCCGCATGGTATGTTTTCATCCCACGTCTCCCGCGATGCCGCGTGCCATCTTGCTTGCTCCCAGGTGTGTGCTCTCGCCATTGTTTGTTTTGACGCGATCCTCTCTGAAGCAATACCTGCTACCTTGCCGTGGTTGTATGCGCGCATCTCGTCTCGTCTCGTCTTCGCGTCCTGTCACGACGTGTTTTGCGAGGGGCTCCGGACCCCGTCCTTGGATTGGAGAAAAGGGGCAATGGGTGACCAGGGAGTGCTTGCAACTTGCGTCTTACCTGTAGAGTTCGAGTTCTGTGAGCCGTCTTGTCGTTGATTAGATGGCAGCACACAAAACAATTGAGTTGCGATGTGATATTTGGTAGGGGTGGGGATTTTGCAGAGTGGATAAGGTGATGCTTAAATGCGGTCTCTCAAAAGTGGAGGGTATGGGATAGAAGAACGAAAGAGAGATTCTTGGAATCTTGAAAAAGGTTCGGGGTAAAAAAAGAGTGGGAGAGAGAAAGGAAAAAAAAAGTGGAAGGGAAGGGAAGAAAAGAAGTTGGAGTGGAGACAGGGGACGGGCGAGGGTCAAGCGTTTTTTGGGAGGGTTGGGTGTTAGAGCCGGCGAGTGGCATGGATTTTTGTTTTGGTTGGGGGTCTAGCAGTAAGAAAAGGGAAAGAACAAACTACTGCAGAATACAGTGGGTAAATCAATTTGCGAACCACTGGGAAGAAGCCAGGGAAAGGGGGAGGCTATGAGTGGTGTGGTGGTGTGGTGGTGTGTTGGTAGCGGCAGAAGATTTCCTTGCTTTTTTCTTTCAACTTGTGATTGCTTCTGTCGGTTCTTCTGCTCGCGCCTTCCTTGTTGTCTGTCTTACCTTGCTGTTCTGTCTTAATTTTTTTGGTCGGGTTTACTGGGAGGGGCACCTGTCAGGTACCGTGGTCCGTGGTCGGGAAGGGTGGGTTCTTTTCAGTGGGCTGGAGGCTGCGTGGTAGCACTGTGGTGGTCTTTAGTGCACTGTTTTGTGCTGTTATTGTGTGAGCGAGGAACCGTTTGATGGCGGACGACACGGGTGGTAGTGCCTTGGGACGGATAGATGGGTGGGTATGGGTGGGTATTCGTGGAAGAAAGGAGATGTAAAAGTGGACAAGTGGATACCGAAGGCCAAGAAGGGGAAGAACCTCTTGATATATATATTGTCAGCCAGCACACATGCCTCGGGGACAAATTCAGTGAATACAGAGTGAGGTTGGGGAAAATGAGAGGGAAAAAAGCTAAAAGAGATACCAGCGCTGGAAATAAGCACGCCCGGTGACCGTACCAGTTGACGCCTGTTTAGAGCGACGGCGCTTGGTTTGATGGTGTGAGGCGAAAAAAAAAAAAACGCGTGGGCGACGGCAGCAGGGAAGAAAAAGGGTTGAACGTGTTGTGTATGGATACACTGGGAAGGAGCGACGGGACGGACTGTCAACGGAAAGAATCAGGGTGTAAGAGTAGAAGGCGTATTCGGAAGGTGGAGGAGAAGGGACAAAAACGGTTCAGGAAGGAAGTCACTTCGGAGGGGAAAAAGGTGAGGAGTTACGAAAGAATACGCAAAACGAGAAGTTTAAAAAAACGCTTACCGCAAACCCGGCCAAGAATCTTCGCGTGCCTAGCGGCAAGTGGCAGGCAAAAAAAAAAAAAAATCGCGAACGCGAAGGCAAAACAACAAAGACAAAGGCGACAGGCCGCAGTTGCCACGTTTTTGTCGGGGGCGGCAAATAAGCTAAGCAGGGAGTGAAAACGGTGGTGAGGATGCCATGCAGGTAACCGATGAGGGCAGTAGGAGTTTGGATTGGCAGCAAATGCAGAAGTACCGGCAAGGAAAGAACAACACACCACACAGAGAAAACGGCGTCGGGCATGCGACAAAGCAGGAAAGGTGAAGTCGAAAGCAGGAGCGAGAAACTGTGAGCAAATCATTTGGCAGACAGGAAACTATAATCAGGCCAAGCGCTCCATATGCAGAAACAGCAGACTTTGATACACCGATATTCTCCCGCGTCCGGACGTGTCAGAGGTGCACTCCGTGACTGTCGTAAGCCAAAACAGGCAAAGGAAGCGTTGGCAGATTACGAGCTAGGAGACACACCGGAGGTTTGGCACGGCACTCGACGCGCGTTGGTGAGCGAGCGGCGGAAAGAAGGACGGTCGACTCGGGCGACAAACGCCCCTGCCAACGAAGGCGGACGGAGCACAAATGCACTTGCTGTATGCAAGTCGCTCCTTCCATTGTCGGTGGCTTGAAACCCGAGCGATTTACAAATTTTACAAATTTTACAAAAAGAAAAAAGAAAGAAAGGAAGAAAGACAAAAAGGCAATCGATACCATCATGAGGTCCAGACGACTGATCGTAGTGTACCCAACATTGCCGATATATAAGCCTCGAACATGCGGGTACCCAGTTCATATCGCGCTCCAATGCTGGTCCGGCTAGGGGTCAATCTGATTCAAGACGATGTCAAGTCCTTTTTACATGGTGGCAGATTAGACTCCCTGCCGTTTTCGTCTAGAGAAAACAAAGAACGAAGAGCAGTTCCTCCATTTTGCGGTATCTCTCTCTCTTTTTTTTTTTTTTTTTTTTTTTTTTTTTTTTTTTTTTTTGGGTCGGGCGCTTACCCCCGTGCTCGTTGCTTGCATTACGTGCTGTTTGTTAGGCCGTCTGCACTTGTATCATCAATTTCCCGTTCCTCGCTGTATTTGTCGTTACGAACGTGTTGATCTAAGGTCCGGAAAAGAAGTCGCGCCAAAAAGAACCTCGGCGCGAACCAGGAAACAAGAAACGAGACATAACGGAAGCCGTCACTTTGGACAAGGAAGCAGGTGAGCTAGCAAAAGAGGGAGAGTCTTTTTCCATCTTGGGGCTTTGTTGACATTGTACTAACTGAATATGGCTGCTAGTAAAACGCAATCCGCCCTCAGGGGCCGATTATCGATAAATACATTCGCGGCCACTGACGTTAATGCATGTGAATTTTCTCGGATATTTCCTAAATGGGCTAGTTCATTATAAATAATTGCAACTGTCATCCCAAGCAAACGGTCAAACGATAACCAACCACATCCTGGTATGCGAACAAAGCAGCTGAGAGACACATGAAAAACAGAAACGAGAGGTCGTCAGCAATCCAGATGGGCACCTGGCGGGCGAGGCAGCCAAACAAATCAAACAGGTAAGATGCCGGGACAGAAGATGGGTGCGACCTGCTGTTCCGCGGTTTGCGTGTGGCCTACAAAAAGAACGGAGAATTTCCTTCTTGGTGCAAGCAGATCCCAAATCCCACGCAAAAGGGTCACCAGCAGGGGCCACGTACGAACGCATGGCACGAATCGTAATATATTCCTCCGTAAAAAAAAAAAAAATGGACCGCCGTTCGCTGGTTTGCATGCCACGGCCGTTGCGGAGGACGTTTGCTACGTCGGCAACTGCGTTGGTTGCGCGAGCGTGAAGACTTAAGACAAAGGAAACAACGCGAAGGAAGAAACGAAGCATCCATCAGAGGCAACAAAGAAGGAAGGAGGTTGGGGCTAAGTTACGCTAGTCCAAATGGAAGCTGGCCATGGATTGAAAGAACCAAATGTGGTGAACAAAAAGGCCGAGGCCAGCCAGCACTGTACCTTTTTGATGTAGCGGCCGGCAGGAGTTTGTCGCGGAAACGGTGCGTCGGAAATGGACACTTGTAACTCCATAGCAGGAAGGAAACGCTGGCTGGATAGCGCGATTAGCGAACGAGCAGAGACAAAACAAATATTGATTAGAGCTCCGTAAATGGAAGAAAGTTCATCGTCAAATTGCAATGTCTTGCTGCGGAACCGGGCTGATCGACTGGCTTTCGACCAATTCCGCATTCCGCTTCGAAAGGGTGTAATGCTCCGTATGGATGGACTTTGGCGGGCGAGACCACTTCCCAGTTCCCAGTTTGTCTCGTCGGTGGCTTCTTGCTCACAACCCTACGGTGGCACATCCTACGTTGTATCTGACATATGCTATTTTGGCTGGCATTTCAAGTGCTAGACAGCTGTACCAACTGTACGGAGAAAAAAACGACAACGATCCACCTAGTACGTTGCGTTGGAACGTATCGCAGAAGCACCAAGGACAGGGAGAAGGGGTGCCTGTCACTCCCACTGTCTCCGAGCCCTACGTCGCTTGTTCTTGCTTCGGAGAATCGGGCCATTCCTGGCCTTCGTGTTAAGAACCGTATTCCTTGTATCGGCCCAATTAGATCATCTTTTTAAATGTAACTGAAGAGAAACTGACCATGTTCTCTGGTGTCTATCATGTCTGCTTGACTTCTTGATATTTTCTATTCCTCTTGAACGAGATCAAACATATCGAAAGAACGGAATGAAAGAAGTTTTCATACATTCGCTACAAAAAAAAAAAAAAAAGCGACCGGACACATGAAGTAGAAAAAGCCGCGCTGTCGTGTCGCCGCTTAGCAACTCATCCGCAGTTTTGCTGGAAGTATCTTGCCGGCCGGACCTTAGCGGAAAAGTGACCTGTCTATTTAAAAGTGCAAAATGACTGTAATTTTATGAAAATTCGCAGCGTCGCTGCTTTCCGGCCTTTGCCCTGATTCGGAGAGGGAAGCCGCGAACGGCGACTACTTTAGGACTAGCGTATTAGCGAGAAGAGAAAGAGGCTGGCCGAAAAAAGAAACTGCAGACAGTGGCGAGCGCCAGCACAACATGCTTTGATACGAGAGGCCAGACAAAAAAAGAAATGTATTTTTTTGTGACAATAATAACGAGTGGTATTGGGCTCGGGGCAAGAGGTATCACTATCCAGCGGTTTTCTTATTTTTCTTATTTTATTTTGGTACGAATCGTTCCTTCCTGACTTGGACGGGAGCAACCAATACAAACGAGATGTGTTGTGCGTATCTGTTCACTATCCCATTTTGCATGTTTCGGTAACCTCAAAGGCTGGGTCTGTAAACAAATCCTCGCATCTTTGTAACGATACGAGGGTGCAACCGCCCATCTGACATCCATTGTAAGATAGTTCGGGCCTTTTCTGGTGGCCTCGCTCTCCACCGTGGGCGTAGCGTGAGTTTGCTTTCTATTTTCTATTTTCTTTCTCTCCCCCGTCTCCGTTTCATCTTAACGCTCGGCTGGCACACGGATATACGAAGAGGACAAAATGGCACATGAGCATACGTAACTGCGGTGTCTGCTACCTCAACACTAGCCAGGGACGGTAGTTCCGACGGAACTGAAAGACTTTGGGAGGATAGGTGTTTCTAGGGCGCGTCAGACCATTACGGAGTAATTACTACTGTTCTTTTCAGGGGCATGAAAAAGTGCATCACCCCTGGTGAGCCAAATGGCAAGTGGTAGGAAACGGCGGCCGAGTGACGCATGCCACGGAATCGCCTTGCCTTTTTGACGTGCCTACCAGCCTCTAATGTATTTAATTACTTCGTAGATTTTTAGTTAGTCCAGGGGCAGACGAAGCGGAACTGGAATTCGCTGCGTTCGGGGCTTCTTGGCCAGAATACAAAACGCATGACCAACATGACCCGTCGGATACCTGGACAAGACAGAGAACGAGAAAGACAAAACAAGAAGTACGAACGTTGTTCACATGCCCGTTCGTCGGTACTTACCTATATCGATGATCTGCAGGCATTTGAAATGCTCCTTTTGAGCGAGCAATACTACAAGACTCTGGTGTGACAGACACGTAAAGATCAGGAGAAGCATAGAAGGCCACGCAGAAAGAAAGCAGATGTTTTCGGAAGCCCTGCCGGTGACAATTCTACCTCAAGACGTTCGGAGTATAGAGAAGAAAGACGCTAGAGACAAGGGATAGTCCTGACATCTGTATACCACAGCATCCACCCCTTATGAGCACATAACTCCCTGCATACTCCGTCCAGGTGCAGCAGCGTCGCGTGTTCCTTTAAAAAAAAACAGACAAGAAAGGCTGTGCAATTAACTGCATTGCATACGACGAATGTATCTTACATACATGTAATGTACTACCATATCACATCGATACGTTGCTGATGCTTTATGATCAGCAGATCTGCCCCAACACAAACCACAACCCCCCCCCCCCGGCGATCCTTTTGTGCAAGTACGACGCATTACTGAATGAAGTGGTTGCTGAAAGGACACCAAAACAGAAAAAAAATCCACGGTCGCCGAACAGAAAGACTGTGTGTGGTATGACTGACAAAGCAAACATCCATGAATATTCTGTCACAGGGCCAGTCAACCAAGATTTCCGTTTAGTTCGGCGTTGCAGTCTTCGCCATACCGCCATGGTGGCGACAAAGCATGCATCGAATGTGCCTCGTGTGCTTCCTTTTTTATTTGCCCCCTATCCCACGTCAGTCATGATACAGGAGACAATGAAAAAACGTGTACTATATTTTTGGACATTGGTAGCACAGCATGAACCTTGTTCAGCGGAGACCGCAGGCGGGAACAAAAAGGTGTTGTGGGCCTCGAAGAACTGGAGACCTTTTCTCTCAACGTTCTAGAAGCCATTTCGCAACAGTCGGCGGGCACACAAAATTCTACGGGTGGATGAGTGGGTTTTTGGGGGGGGAAAGGGGGCATTGTGAATGGAGAAAAGGGACTGGACGCCACGAACATGTGCGAAGAGGACTCAGGCATGCTGGGTATTACTGGATAATTGGGGGTCAAGAAGCGAGGGACGGGAAAGAGAACGGAAAGCCCACTCAAAGCTTTTAAAAGGGAGCACATATTTATGTGGTCCCAGGAACGGAAACCCAGTTTGGGGGGCGACGACTTGTGTGAGATGTAGTGCACTTTGGCTTTTCCATGATTTTTGGTCGTTGGCTGTTGTCATTGACTATTTTCTCGTCATTGATTTTTTTTTGTAGTAAATTTGATTACTATTTTATTGGCGTGACACCCTCGGACCGCAAGAATAAAAAAGGCCTCACAAAAATAGAAGGAGACGCAGGTCGCGCCAAAAAGCAAAGAAACCCGCTCTTCCGCGTAGCCGAGCGCGGATACTTGCCCTTTGTGGTGGCTCCCTCGCGCCAAAGTACATGTAGGAAATACTCGACGACCCAGCTCCGACAGCGTCGGCAAAACTTCCCCTGCGATCGGACCGGTTTTGCCGCCCCTGTACTTACGTTGTCCTGGGCTTGCACAGACACTGCTCTCTGGTCTTGGGAAACTTGGGGTGCGACACCGGGAGCATTGGTACCCTGTCGAGCCTGTCTCGTTGAGTTGTAATACTGGGCTTGGCCGAGGCTGCTGATACGCCATGTAGCGAACCACGGCGCTCTCTTGTGGCCATTACACGATCATGAGAGTCTAGTGCGTCGTAGAGTATCTGGAAATGATGCTTCAGTGCCCACGTCAGCTCGCAACATTCTTTACAAGAGCTCATCGTGGCCGATTGCTTCCCTCTGAGAAGGAGTGTCGTCCATTTCAACTCCAGCCTTCTCAATGTGGATACTCTTGTGTTCCCAACCTGTCCGTAGCCACGAGATGCCAGGCCCCTTGTAGTCCTCCGCTGCCAGCCTGCCGCTGGAATGAACCTGGCGAAATGGCTCCACTGGAATTGCTCCGTCCTCCGTGCCTGGGAAAAGAAACAGCCAGTGGAACCCACCCTCTCCCCCCTGGACGACACGACGTGACGCGGGATGCGCGTGGGATTCTCTTTGAATTCGGGTCCCTTTGCCAGACTAGTCTGTGTCGGTTGGGGGCCAAAGGTTGCATCTGCGTTGCATCTGTGCAATCTCGCTGCGATATGCGAACAAGAGCATATGCAAGACGAAAAAAGAACAGTGCCCCCGGTCATGTGCACTACGATACGTCGTATTTTCTTGAGTCACATAACGGGAGTCTCAAAAGGCATGGCACAGCAATCATGCCGTCCCCCATCTTCTTTCAGACCGCTTCTTTGCTCCGTAATTACGTCTGTTCGTTTGCAACAACGGCTGTTTGCACCTTGCGCCAATACACGATGCAAGATTTGAGAGCTTTCCAGATGCCGCACACTGGACGCAAAGACCCTGGATACGTTGGCGAGGTCCCACTCCTCCCTCGATGGTTTTGTAAGATAGTATGTCATGCTGCGTATGTCGTACGCCGTACCTTGAATTTGCACCTTGTCAATGAAGTTGGGGGTCATGATCCGTGAATGGAGTGCAGAGAACGAAAAATAGGGGCCCCTAAAAGGCTGCATGAATTCCCAGTGGCTCCTCTATTCTCGGACAAACGAGCCACCAAAGAAATACCCAAAGAAAAAGAGGACCCGCCAGCCCACACCATCGGGAAGGGGTGCACGACAGCTCCAAAACGTGACGAAGGGGCCCCCAATTTAATATCTTGACTTTCGAAGAACCGCACTCGATGTTGATTGACTGCTTTTCTGTAACAGATAGATCTAGTCAGACGATGGTACTGTTGGGTTTGTGGTGAGAGATAAACAACGTAAATGCGATGCGATGTCTCGCTGTGCGGAATGTATGTTTTATGCGATTTTTTATTGGCATTTTCAATTCTTTTTACGTGTTTTATTTTCTTTGTTTTCGTCTTTTTTTACTCCCTACATTTTTTGTTTTCTCTGATTTCATTTCGATTTTCGTGGGTCGCGTATCCGACTTGAATAAAACGGCGCTTGCGGCGGGAATCGATTTAAATTGACATTGCGACTCCTTTCTTTCTCGTTTCCGTTTGTGTTTTTTACGGCTTGCGAATATCTTACGAACATCTGACAGGACGCGTCTGACGGGGAGCAATTTTATTTTCCCTAACTGTTTACGACGCCGTCTGAGCAGAACACCGCCTACGCACACACCACCCAGACCAGAATTGGGTGTAAGGATCCACGGTGTTGCAGAAACAGTGTGTGCGTGCAGGAAAGCGACAAGGGAGTTAACCAGGGGGTGACAAGCAGGGTGCACGGAATCAACCGCAAATACGGAGTCGTTCACAGGTATTCATTTGTATGTCGTATTGCTCCGTACTTTTTTTGCCTCCATCTTCGTGCGAACGGTCCAAAGGAATAGTTGGACAGAGTAGGAGATGGATTTCGTCCCATATACGGAGCTTGTAGATATATATACGTGATCTTATTCTTTGTGGGCACCTCAAAACCAAAAAGCAGGTCGAGTATTCCGTATTTGTACGCCGTACTGCGCTGCACATTTGCATATCTGAATTACCCCGAAAGGAGAAAAGGGAAAAAAGTGGACAGGCTCCTCGACGGGTTCCCGAGGCTCTGGACGGCGTGAGTGGATTCACCGCGGTACATTGGAAACGAGCAAAAGAAGGGGGGGCTGTGGCCACTGTCCCACCCCTTCTTCTGCAATGGCCCCCTCGTAGCGCTATCGCAAAGACAGCAAGGACGTGCGATATCCACATGAGCTGTTTCCCCAAGTTGGAAAGGGTCTTTTTGAGCATAAAAAAGAAACGGGGGAGCTTGGATGTGGTCAGATCCATTTTCGGAGAAAGGGGAGCAACGGTGAAGCATTAACGGCAAACTACGAATTACGGTGAAGATGATTCAAAATGCGACAGCAAAAAAGAAATCGACGAGCACACCATCGATTGGGAATAACAGGTATTTACGGAAGTAGATGGGAAGAAGGCACCCGATGCTGCCTTGGCCACCGCCGAATTTTGGTCCGAAAGGGTGGGAACGGAAAGGCAGAAAGACAAAAAGGAGAAAAGAGAAAGGAGAAGCCCGCGCAGTGGTGTGGAAAGAAAGAGAATATCCAGACAGGGCCATTGGGCCGCACCAAGACGGTTGCATGAGCGCCCACCCATGTGCAGACAGACAGGTCTGGTTGCTCTCGCGCAGACAAAGGCAGCGACGGCCTGGATTTTAGGAGGACAAGTGTCTATGATGTGGTAAGATGCAACCTTGACATGTTTTCGGGCATTGCGCATCCAACAACACTCCAACATGGCCGCGAATCAACGTCAGAAGATGCCAGGCCGCTTTTCTCGCTAGCATTCCGTGTTTTTCTGGCCGCCATTGAGAGTCTTGGACCCTGTACCATATATTCTCACGCACCTGGAGAAAAATAAAATTAGACAATGAAAACGAGAGGGCAGTGCCAGGCGACATCTCTGGAAGGGGGCGGCGCACGAGATGGTGTGAAGCGTGACTGAAAAAGTGACTGAAAGATTGAAAGCGCGGACGGAAAACCCGAGAGGCATTACCGAAAATAAATATACAACGAAAAGGGAAGAATGTCAGGCCGCAAGCACCTTCACATTCACGGTGCCCGCGCTATGAGATGCTCTACGACACATAAATCGCACTGCAGAACAGAGGCAACCAACAAAAATGCAAAAATGCAAAAGGACCGAAGTGCTGCTTTGAAGCTGTTGTAACAATGCGACATACTGCACACGTGAACCAGGGGAGATGAGATGACGCAGTGGAGACGAGAGTCGAGAGGTGCTTCAAAACAGCGCCATGTCGCTACCAACACGGCATTTGGAATACTGGGCCTTTCAATGTCTTTTCCTGAGGATGAATGCCACGGGCTCTCATAGCGCCTGTTCAGACAGGATGATGGTCGACCTGTTCCCAAATCACATTGTGATGGCCCGGGTGGCGCTTCAATATCCAAGAAGTTCCAGCAAATTTTAGCCAGCAGACCATCAGACAGTTTTGGCGTTCTCAGTCGATGCTGCCACCATCATGTGCTGTGCCGGGATGGCTCAGACGGGCAAGCCGGCTTTGTCTCTCTTATTCCAGCGCAGCTGAGGTCAGCTTTTGTCAACCCCGTCACATTTGATTTCCCCAAGTTTATCCAAAAGTGGCCTGGTTTGTCCTGTAAATTGAATATCTAAAGCCCAATCGGTTAACTGAAGCCTCCCATGGACGGTTCATTGTCCCGTTTTACATCATAGAGCATTTCAAGATACCCTTGCACATGGCGGAAATAGAAATTCCATCATTTCTTTTTCGTGTCTTGTTCTTTTTCTTGGTCCACTGGCGAGCCAACTACTCTCCTCGTCGGTGACTTACCTATCCTGTAAACTCGCCAATGAATCAGAGTGATGGACCGGTTAGGAAGAAATCAAGACACGGGAACCACAGACGAGTCAAGAGTCACGGACACACCCAACCCGTTAGGTTTGTTTAGGTCGTTGGGCTTAACCACCACTTGACCTGCCGCCCTTGCATGGGCTCCTGTGGGCAGCGCTATGGCCCATGACTTGGTGGGCTTCAGCCTTCACTCTTCAGCCAATGCCGACGCCCATTCCACGATTGCCGTTGCAGCTTGCTGTAATCCATTTCTCTGCAGCTGGCCGACATTGGGCCCTGCAAGATGTATTGCACGAGAACGGACGGGACAAGCCAACAAGGCTAAGAAGCAAGCACAACTCGCAAGTGTATGTGTTGGCAAGCCCGGGAGATGGTTAAACTGCGTGGGGGAGTATGGTGGGCGGGGATTCACGGTTCACGGTTCTTGTGGTTGTGTTTTAATACTATTGTTTGACGATGTACGGACCACGCAGCATGTCTTTCTCTCTTTCCGTTCTTCGGCCATGTCTTTTTTTCTTCTGCTTCTTCTACTCCTCAAGAGTTGTCTCATTCGCTCCGATGGAAGCCGCCGGAGCTCAACTTGGTTTGGCTTGGCTGGCCGTGCATATGTACAAGGACGAGAGCGGAAGTTCGACATCAAGGAAGAAATACATAACAAAAAAAGGACGAGGGAGTGCATGGACAATGGTTTGTAAACCTGACTTGGTCGTCACTTTAAACGTGTGAGCCCAGCATTGGCCGAATTTGTTTTGATACAGATTCATACAGACGTACAGACGTGCTTGCGTCCATGCTTCTGTTCAGTAAGAATACATTGTAAGCATCAATCGATTCCCTTCTCCGGCTGCGTTTCGTTTTGTGCCTATTGAAAATTACTCAATGCGGAAATTGAAATCGAGAGGTGCAATTTCTCCAAGACGCTCGTTATGTCCGCGTCCGGCGCACTGTCAACTCCTGTACGTCGTATTTCCCGCCAGAATTCAAGAAATCCGTCCGTGTAAACACCCCGGCCAGGCCCATAATCGTTCCGGTCGCTTGTTCTCGCTCCCAACGAGGCGTACTGGCCTGCTCTGCTCTTTATTGCGTTGCTGATCAAATAGACTACTCTGTACGTCGTAATTTACGCCGTATGTTCACCGTGGACAAAAACGACAGAGATAGCGAGTGCACTATTCCGTATTTTGTGTTTATTTTGTCATCAGCCCGAATACCGCACGAGGGTGGGCGTATTCCCCCTCAATGGAGTTCGCCGATACCGCCGGAAAGGGTCGGAGGGACGATTTGTGTACGGACTATTTCCGTCCGAGAGCTGGTAGTGTCGAGCGTGCGGAGTATTTACTTTGTATTCCCTTTAGTGATTATCGTGTGTCCGCTTCCGTTGCATATTTTATTTCCTCGTTCTTGTCTCTTTCGCGCATTATGTGCGAGAGCAGAAAGAGCGGAATCCAACGACAATATCCGTCAGAGAGGTGCCCGCAAGATCCTCATGTGATTTAACCGATTTTGTCAGGTTTTGTCATATTCTTAGCCACTGGTTTCATTTTCCTCAAGAAATAACAAGGCAACGACGAGAGGAGGGCGACTATTTCCTCACATGTACAAGTTTGGCTAAGAAGTAATCCTCGCTAAAATCCTCAAAAAAATAAGAGAGAAAGGCGCGTCAAGACACAAAGGACAACACGCATACCACCCAAGAAAAGGTGTTCGTTACATGTCGAGCACGCCGTCCCTTTCCTATTCGGACAAGACGTTCCAGGGCGCCTATGCAGGGAGGAGAGTCAGAAAAAGGGCAGGTGGCAGGCTCGGTAGGAAGCCGACGGGGAAGACAAGGAAATTAGCACTCCTTTTGTTTCCCCTTAGCGCCTGGTCAACGAGGATAGCCAAAAAAGGAGAGATGAGCCAAGAACTAAAACCGACACAGAGCTTTGCGTGAAATTTGCGGACTTTGGCAGTGCGAAGAGGGGGCGTGTGAGATCGCGAGCGTAGCGAGGGCCGACACTAATATTTTCTGTCTTTTTCAGTGCTTTTTTCTTTCTGCCCATCTGGATTCCCCCGGGACTTCTCGGACTCTTGCAAAAGGCCGCAGGTGTGACCAACTAGGAGGTGGATTAGACATGCTCGTCGTTTTGGCCGGTTGCAATTCTCAAGCGTCTTTTCGCGGTTGTTCGCTGTTTGCAAGTTAGGCTTGTTTTTTTTGCAGAGGTTCCCGTGCTCCCTGGCCTTGAACAGGGAGGTTCCGATTTTTTTTGTTCTTCGCTTTCCTTCCATCCCTTCGCGAAAGGCTGCCGCGCGGGGGGTGGAGATGAGAGGGGACCTTGCACTTGACAGCTCTTCTCTCTGGCTTCCTTGGACCCTAGGGCTCTGTGAGGGGGCATCAGCTGGGACTTCAGCTGCAACTCCAGCCAGACAAAGATTCGCAGATTTCGTAGATTTGGGGTAAAAGGGGAGCCCACGGGCCCTAAACATTACACTGGGCCTGGCCTAAAATGCCTAGAGGACCCAAAGAAACCAAAAGAGAGGGGGCTGTGAGGAGAAAGAAGAGGGCCCTCACCTCCATCTAGGGAGTTGGTGATGGGCTGGTGGAGTCTTTGTCGTGCTCCGTGTGCCTATTTTGTGTGCCGCTGTGGATCACAGCCATGGGATAGCATTTGGATCTTTGGAGGAGAGGGGAGGGGGAAGATCTGTGGCTTGTTTGCGTGCGGAGAAGACGGACGGGTGCTTGCTCCATGTAGACGTTGTATGTATCGTGATAGCATCGCATGTTCCAGTGCGCGCGTATGTATAATCGTAGTCCGGAGACATGTCTTCGTATGTATATACAATATTCTAGCCATTAGGCATCCCGGTCTTTGTCTTTTGCCTTACCACTGCGACGAGTACGACCCGTTATAGTCCAGCATTAGCAACAGCTTGGACAGCGAACTGCCCTCGCCCGCCCTCGATCCGTCCTGGTACTGTTGCTGCTGCTGGTAGTCCTTGCGCGCCACGCTGTCGGCCTCCTTCTCACTCAGGCCCCGGCACACCGCAAGGAATGCAGCCACCTTTTTGCGGAACGATGCATAGAGCTTCTTGGTCTTGTCCTGGTGCGCCCTGCGCAGCGCTCCAGGCGCGACATCTTCACTGCTCTTGTGTCCTCCAATGCCTGTGCCTTCGGCTCGAGATAGCTCGCGTGAGCTTTTGGCAAATTCGAGGATCAGGCCAAAGATGCCCTGTAGCAGGAGGAGCAGTGGCTGCTGCCGTTTGCGGAGCAGCAACGCAAGCATGATTTCATCCAGTGCCTGCTCGTGACGCTCGCGCAGCTTGTCGGGGCTTGCTTGGTCTGCTTGTGCAGAGCCGGCTGCAGTTGCTGTTCCCTGCTCCTGCTCCGGTTCCGCTAAGCCCTCTTGCACGTCGTCGAGCCATGATTCGAACCGCTTCCATGGCATGTCAACGCCCGTGGCCAAGAAATAGGCCATGATGTTGGCCACAAATTGCCGGCTTTCGATCCGAAAGCGCATGAACACGTTCTCCTCGTGGCCAAAATAGCTCTTGTTTCGGCTAGGGCCCGGTCGAGGCGCTCTGTTGCGCACCCGCGATTGTAAGTCGTCCTCGAATAGCTGGTTGACCACGTAGTACATGCGCAACACGCGTAGGAGGAGTAGAAACACGCGGTCGTACTTCGCTAGAATATCTGGTGTGATGATAGACAGGAGCGCCGAGGGTGGCTTATACGACAGTCGGAGGAAATCCAGTGCCTCGAGAGAGTCTGGATCCATGCACCGGTCCATCTCCTCGACGGAGAGATCACGTATCGCGAAGCTCATTCCGCCAGGCAATTCGTGCTTGCTGCCTGCGCCAGCACTCGCTGGAATCTCATTGCTGTCACTCTTCCCGCCCTGGTAGTAGCTCTCGGCAAGGACGCCCATCAGAGCCAGGCGAAGTTCAGAGCTTGCAGGGGGCCAGTTCTCGCCGTTGCGGCTCGACAGCCGCAAACCAAGTCCGCCGCTCGACAGCTCAATGCCGGTGCTTCGCTCGGCACCGGCCTGATCCGGGTCGAAAAGAGCATGCGACAGCCTGCTGCAAAACATGCCATTGCCAAGGAGTTGAAATTCGCGCTGGAGTTCGATGTGTTCTCGGACGCCGTGTGCGCCAAACAGCAGCCGCATGCACTCGCGGTTGACATGGCGAGACTGTGCAGCTATGGCTGGTCCAAATGACAGCAGTGGTAGAAGAGACCAATGTGGTGCAAACTCATCTAAAGCTGCCATGTCGGTTGCGCAGTCTTGGCCATCTTCGAATAGCTGACGACGGAGAACGGCGGCGAGACCGTCCTCTGATGGGTTTGGGAGAGGTTCGCCGAGTTGTTTTATGGATGCCTTCAGACTCTGCTCAATCTGGTCCTCGCTCTTCCCAAAGAACTGAAATTCAATTGTGGGAAGGCGCCAGTTGATTTCCGTTTCACTTGGTGTGACATCAACCGTACCTGGATGATGGTGTGTTGGTAGAACAGGCTGAACTGAAGCATATCGACTTGCAGCAAGAGACTGCAGCAAGTTTCTCTCGTATGCAAGAGCCTTGCGATCTAGAGCGTGGATGGAATCCCAATCGAATTGCCATCTAAGTGCTGGAGGATGAGCAATCAGAACCGTAGATGGTTTGGACAAGGGATGTTCGGGATGATTTGTCCACAGAAATCGTAGATTGCGACCTGTCTCAAAGATGTTCTTGGCCATTTCCGCCGGAATGAAAGCCGGCATCCGTTCCTCGTCAAAGAAGTAGTCGGATTCGGCCAACTCAGCGCCCATGTCATCGATCCAGACCCGGTCGTCAAGACGAACGAATCTTTTGCTTTGAAACTCGCCGGTCCAAAGTGTAGCTTTGCTTCTGGGACTCAACCCAATCCATTCGCTCACGAAGACTAGCCAAGGTTCCGAGACGAGCTGAAGCAACTGCTTGATGATATCACGCATAAAGACAACGCTGTACTCCATGGACTGTGCTTCTTGGTACAGCATTGTCAAAAAATGCTCATCAGTGGTTTTTGAAATCGTTGATACGCGTGAGAGCTTGGTCACGAGCCCGCGTATGAATTTGACGAGAGAGGCAACTGGCCGCACAAGCGCCTGCAACTGGAGCAGAGAGTGTGCCCTCTGGCCACGGGTGCCGAGCTCGTTTTGGATGGTGAGGAGTAGGTTGTCCACGCCTCTTGCGAGGGCCACTCTTGAAGGAGAGTTTGCTGAAGACGTGGCTGTATACGTGTGGTCGACAAACGCTCTCAGGTAACGGCTGTCGTTTCCGCATTCGAGGCAGTCCTTCTCAGCGCTTCGCAGTACTTGTGCCGAGAACCCTGAGATTCTCGCGGAATTGACCACGGGAAGGAACGCCCGTTTCTCATCGTTCCACGAGAACAAGATCGAGCTTCGTCCTAGGGCTAAAGCAAGAAGGCAAGCGCAGTATTCGCGCGTGTCCAGGATCGCCATGTTCTGCTCGTCCTCGCCAGCATTTGTCTCGGAAGATGGTGCAGGGCGTATGAGGTTGTTGTGTTCAGCAATAATTGCGTCGACAAACTTAGGACCTTGTTCTGTCGCGAATATTGGAGCTCGGATGGGGACATCAACGTGCTCAAATGATGCCCACGATTTGAATTCAGCCAGCGGAGGTTGCCGGACGCTATCGTCTGGTAGAAGCCAGAAGTCGTCGACAATAGACGAGGGCGTTGCAATAGGTTCTGTAACCGAGCTTGTGTCCTGCTTATCAAGTGTCCGTTCTGGAACACTCGGCAGGAGCTGGCTTAGTAGATGTGGGATTTTGAAGAGGCCACCGTCATCGTTGCTTGGCGGCAGCTCTGGCTCGTCCTTGCCGAGGAAGAAGGTGATGTTCTCGTCGCCTTTGCATTAAAGTCAGCCTCGAATATTGCCATCGCAAGTACTGCAGCCACTGAATCAATATGCATACCGTTAACATCAAGGCTGAAGAAGCCATCTTGTCTCTCCTCCGCAGCGAGAGGCGGTGGCTGGTGCTGCCATGACGACAACTTCCAGAAGTCGGGAATGGCGAAGAGGTCGGCGTTGTCGGTGTCTGCCATGCCTTTACGGGTGCGTAGACCAGTTCGTCTCATACCATGATGTGTTGGGACACTTTCAAGGGCCGCTTATCGAGTGTGCAGCCTTGTGGCCGATGAACATGCTACCAGTTTAGGAAGTGACCTTGAAAGTCGGAAAGGGAAGGCACGAGCGTGCGCCACTGGGGACCGCACCTGCTTCATAATTGCGGACGCGTCGCTGCCCAAAAAGCGCGTTGTTTAGACGCTGTGACACGTGCTTTTGACGGCTGTGTTCGCTGTGCAGCCTTTAGTAACCCCCGTATGTGTGGCCTTGCCTACGCAAAATTTCACTAACGACGTCCGCCTATCAGCGCCGCCAAAAAGAGCCTTTGTTCATGGTCAATAGCGGAAAGCTTCAGTCTCTGTTGGTTTTCCAACCTGCAAGAGATACCTCACACCTCTCGACCTACGACCCTCGACCACTGCTTGCTGCGTGGATAAATGTCAATTGAGTTGTAGCCGATCCTACCAACCACATTTACAACCTACGACTGCGCCAACACCATGCCACCGAAAAAGCGCGGGCGCGGCAGCGCAGTGCAATCCGCCGCCACACCGAGTCGTGACGACGATGCGATGGACATTGACACACCCCAGGCCTCGGAAACGCCCGCGGCGTCTGCGCCACCTGAAAAGCCGATATATGACGTGCTCCAGAGCTGCTGGACATCCGAGCAGAAAGCAGGGCTTTTCTCGGCCGTTATACGGTGGAAGCCTTCGGGTGAGTTTTTTGCGATGGCAAGATTGGGAGACGAGAAGATCAAGCCGTGGAGAAATCGCCGACTAACATATACAGGCATGCACAGACATTTCCGCATGATTGCCATCTCCGAACATTTACGGTGTCGCGGGTTCGATCCGGACGTATATCAACACACGCGCATCCCAGGCATTTGGAAGGAGCTGGCGGCCGAGTACGAGCTCGAAACGATCAACGACCGCGACAACTCGCTGGACTATGTCGATGAGGCTGACGTTGAGTCCCGGTTCAAAGAGTTTTGTCTGCCGCTGGTCGACTTCCGCGACGACATGATGGAGCGCGCGCTGGCGGACGAGGATGACGACTCCGCCGCCTCATCACCAGCACAATGGCGCCCGGAATCACCAGCGCCAACCTCACGCGGCGGGCCTGCCTCGGGCGGCCAATCGGCAGCAGCGCCGGCGTCCGCCTCCAAATCGAGTGCTATAAAACGGAAGCGTGGCGATATGTCGGTATTGCGGATGCGGTCATCGACGGTAGACAGCTCTGAGCTGGCTTCGTCTGTGCCATCACCCGCGGCAACGGGAAGGGGCACACGGAGAGGAAAGCGCGAGACATCTAAGGCAAAGAGACCGTCAACTCGGCGCGGAGGTGGCGACGAGGAGGAGGAGGAGGAGAGGCCGGAGGAGGAGGAAGAAGAGGACGGTGAGGAGGAAAGCGGAAGCGGAGGTGACGAGGAAAATGAAGGCGAGGAAGTAGAAGGCGAAGAGCAGGATGCAGAGGGCGGCTCGGAGGAGGAGGATGAAGAAGACAACGACGAGAATGATGATGACGAAGAAGAAGAGGAGGAGGAGAAGGAGAAGGAGGAAACTACCACAATAAAAAAGACAAGAGCTCCTCCACCAAAAGCAGCTCGTGGAGGAGCAAGAGGCCGTGGCGCGGCTCGGGGACGTGGGCGTGGACGAGGGCGTGGAGCACGGGGCCGTGGCAGGTAGAGGACACTCAGGAAATCTTGGGCATTCGCGAAAGCGTTGCTAAATATGGTTCTGCTGGCCTTGCTTTAGAGAGGACGATGCAATTTTTTCGTTATTTTCTTTTGGTATTTGTGTGCGATATATCATCTGTGCTGCGGCGTATACGGAGTATTTCTGCTTAAATGTTTTCGTAGAGCCTCACTAGAGTGAGACGGAATGCCTACCAATTCCCACTAATAGGGAAGTGACAGTGCTGTGTTAGAGACCGTTGCCACTGCCCCGCGCGCCAAAACGCGTCAATGAACGCGCTTCATATTAAAACCTATTTACTTTCCTCCAGCGCGCAACGAATGTCACGCATCGCATACGACAATCATCGCACTTGCTTTACTTGAATTGCATGGACCTTTCGGAGCGTGGAAAAATACTATAGAACCGAACAATCACGCCTGCGCACAAACATGGCCGGACTCGGCGGCTCGCTAGCAAACCGGCCGCTCTCCGCGACGGAAGAACTGGAGAAGCTGGAACAGTCCATCACTCTGACGCTGCAAGGTATGTAGGGAGACGAAAGGTGACTGTTTCAAAAAGGACTGGGGGATCGTGGGATAGGCTGACAATTACAAACTCTAGAAATCGACCACAACTTTAGCAGGGCGCATCGCATTGTAACGGGCAACATCCTGCCTGTGGTAGAGCAATACGGCGAGCAGTGCAGATCCGTATGGGATGCATCCAAGGTAGGAGGAGTTGACGGACGATCGTTTGGTTCTTGGGAAGAGTATCGTTGCTGACAAGCTTGGCAGTTCTGGAAACAATTCTTCGAGGCCGCTGCGAACGTGTCGTTATCCGGCTATGAGGAGCTCGCAAACGACGAAGGATCAACGGGTGTCGAGGAGACAACAACAACAGATACACACGACGATACTACAACGGACTACACTGCCCACCCGAGAGACCACGAAGATGGCGACCAGACATCCACATACCTCAACACGCGCGACGAATCTCTTCTGTCCGACGGCGACGGCGATCTAAGTGGGAGCACGCCTCGCCCGCCGGCCACGAAGTCACTGCGCCCGCAGTTTGCCGACTTGGACTCGCCGTATGAAAACCTACGGCGGGAGATGAACCGGGGGCCGGGCACGGGCGCGAACGGTGGGGGCCAACGTTCGCGGTCCGGATCGCGGCCCCGGGCACCTCTCTCAGATGCCAGAATGGCCGACGCAGGTGCTGACGAGAGCACGATGATGCGGTTCAACGACAACGAAAACGTGGAGGACGACCACCGTGACGACTCATCCGCAGCGGACTCGGAGCTGCTCGCCCAGCGCACAGCACGCCTGCCCAACATGTCCATGACGCCGCGACAGTCGCTCGACGAACGCAATCGGCGGGCCCTCGAGGACGAGCTGGCTAATAGCCGGCGCCAAAAGGACCCCCTGATGCACCGCGTGCTGGGCAAAGACTACCGAATCCAGGCGACACCGCACAAGAACACGGCCCGGGGCATCTCACCCATGCGCCTAAAGGTCACAGACCGACCGCCGACTGGCCGGCAGAACTTGATACACAACGAGGAGAAGTCCAAGCGGCCAGCATGGCAAGAGTCGTCGCCCATGTCGTCGCCGGAAATTGCTGTGCCGAAGCTGCGTAGCGCTGCCTTTATGTCACCAATGCGTGCGGCCTACCGCAACAAGCTGACGACGGCCGCGTCAGGCCCGCGGACACCAGGCGTGAGCGTGCAGACGCCGGCGCGGACCAAGCCCAAGGAGGTAATGTTTGACGATATTGGGTCGACAGAGATGGATCAGACAAATTCAAAAGCGCCTTTTACGAGAACCGAGACCGGAAAGAAGAAGCGCGACCCAGATGAGATCACATGGGAAAGCAGCGACGAAGATGGTGACGACTTGTATGGTGGCATGAGCCCGCCCAAAACCATCAATTTCGCTATGCCACCGTCTAAGCTGCTGCAGACGCCTGGTGAGTGATATATATACATATATATATATGAATTATTCCTCCGCTACGCGGCGATACAAGTTACTAACAATTTAAAGCGCGAGAGGCAAGCAAACGCATCGTCGAGGACATATTGCTCACGGCAGGAGAGGACTTGGACGGGTCTTCGGAGTACAGCCCAACCATGGTCAAGATGAACGCGGATATTCTGGACGAGACGTTTTGAAATATTTTGGCAGACATTTATGTCGTTTTCCCGCTATATGAATTCGAATACCAAATACCCAGTGCTTGGATGTGTTCGCTGCATCTCATTTACATGGACACGTGTCATGATTTTGATGACAAGGGCAGGCACGGCTACCGCTTTGTGTCATCCCGGTCAACCACATGGATCCGCGGCGTCATCCGGGCAAGCTTGTCCTTGTCGGCTTCTGTCGGCTTGATGCCCATGCGTTCGCCCGCCGCATCAGAAAAGTACAGCCCGATGGCGCCCCAAAGAAGTATGCCAACACCAACGCCGGCGCGCGTCTTGGGCGAGAGACCGCGGTAAGAGCTGCTTCGTTAGTATTTGTAGGAAGGCAAACCATCCCAAAAAAAATTATTATAAAAGAAACAAACAAACAACTCACCTCCAAAGCGACATTTTGAGTTGCAAAGGTTGGGCTCGTTTGGATGGGGTGTTATGTCGCACCAATTAGTGATATCTTAGTGCCTTTCAAAAATTTGCACCGCCACGAGCCAGCCACAGAACCTGTTCAGCGTGCGAAGTGCCTTTCGCAACGGAGTTAATAAATGTGGATCCCATTGGAGAACGGGAAAAAAATTGGCGGCTGTTCGAAAAGCTTCACGTCTAAAAGATGCTCCAGCACCAGATACCGTCCTCCACCCCGACGAGTAGTTCGGCCGCCCTCTTCACGATTACGGTCTCCCCCCCCTGACCTTCAGATAATTTTCGACGACAATCCAACTTTTCGATCACAATGGCTGCGCTTGGCCCCTCGGCGGCGCGTGTCCGCGGCGCTGTCTCCGGCTGGAGCACCACGCGCAACATGATCTCGTGTTCACAACCGGCGCACTTTGCGTCACAACAAGCACAGTCACCACTACGAACGACACAGACACAGACACAATCATCATGCACACAGTCTACAATAGCACCAGGAGCCATGCAGATGCAACAGCGCTCCTCCTTCTCCACCTCCCCCGTCCTCGAAAAGCGCCATAAATACCGCTCGCGTGACAACAACCGCCTGCGCGGTGTCTCGAGCATCCGCCGCACAGGACCTCGCCAGTTCCTGTCCGTGTCCGACTCCCCGCTCCCCCGCTCGACCCTGGCGGGTGTAGGCGGCACCAGAGAGGCCAAGGAGGCCATGGCCGCTGCGACGCGGCCTGAGATTGATCCGGAACACGGCCTGTGGCAGTTCTTCTACGGCGGCCAGGTGGCACAACCGCCAACCAAGGATGCGGCTTATGGACGGCCCTGGACGGCCGAGGAGCTGCGGCGCAAGAGCTGGGACGACCTGCACCGGCTGTGGTGGGTGTGCGTCAAGGAGCGCAACCGGATTGCGACTGCGAGCGAGTCGCGGAAACACTTTGACCTGGGCTTTGGCAATTTTGAAGCGCAGGAGCGCGACAATGCGGTGAGTCTATAGTTTTGTCCCCGTGGCATGGACTCGTGAACCCGGGCTTCATACAAGTTGTACTTACTAATGGGACAGGTCCGCGAAACGATGAGACGTATCAAGCATGTCCTGACGGAGCGCTTCTATGTGTGGGAGGATGCCGTCGAGTTGGCCCGGACGGATCCAGAGATTGACTTGTCGGGAAATGGTCCGGCATTCCGGCCAGCAGCATACCTGGAGGATGAACCGGCGGCAGCGGGTGAGATTGGAAATACAGAGGCTGCGCCGGCAGAAAGCAGGTCAGGCGAGCAGGAGCCGGCCCCTGTGCGGTAACCGGAAAGATCCTTCGAATTACTGTTGGCCCGCGGCCGAAAGAAACCCTCTTTCCACGCAATTTTTTGTACAACAACCATCATACATACCGCATCTAGCTCTTGCAAATGTACTACTATTGACAATACATGGGGGCTGGTGGGAAGGAGTGAAGGTAGCCGAGTGGACTGAGACTGTGACTTATTATGGAGCTCCGTTGTGACGTACTTTGGCAAGCAATAGACAGCGGTCCTTTGGAAATGCCAACAGCAATGGTGCCTAAACGGACTGAGAAGACTCACAGAACCGAGACAACACGCTGCCAAATACGCCGTCAAACAATGGCCGTAATACCAGGCGGTTACACTCAGTTGCAACGATACCTCGAATAAAAGTAGAAAAACTGGTATAAGCCTCTTGCACGGCGTAATTATGCTAAGAGGTACGGAGTGCGACATACCTCCGTTAAGAAATAACGTCGTCAACATTCAATGGTCAATTGGTCTCAGACAGTCACGTGCAATTCTCACTAGATCAAATATGGAACTGCCCCCTGCTGGAGCTATGCCGTTGAATTGATAGGTAGCCATTGGTAACCTCTATCTGACGACGTTGCCCCCCAATAGCAATTGCGGGGCTGCATGCTGGACTGTCCCTCCTTTCCCATTCCCAACAGCAAAGCCAAACCGCATCCTGTGACAACCTTCTTGCATTTACACCGATTGTTCCAGGTCAGGCTGCGTTCTCCCTATCTCAGACCGTTCCTTCAATTTTCCCACTGTTTCCCGCCGTTTGCTCCCGCGTCAACCGAATACTCAACCAACAACAACATTCTCCACCACCACCATGGATGAGATTGCCAAGGAATACGATGTCATTGTGCTGGGCACAGGTGAGTGACGGACGGGCTTAGGATTCTGAACTTTGGAGAATCTGGGGACTAGGGAATCTACAAGATTCCACTTTGCTGAACACTGCTTGAATGCCATGAAAGAGCTTGGCTAACTGTGTGCTTCTGTTTCGTTTAGGCCTCACCGAGTGTATTCTCTCTGGGTTCGTCACCGCCTCCTCGAGCAATAAACCCCAAGAACCTAACTGACCTCCTTTTTTAATGGAACAGTGTCCTGAGTGTCAAGGGCAAGAAGGTCCTGCACATCGACAGAAATGACCACTACGGCGGGTATGTTGGCCCCTACATGATGACGAGTCGATCGGGCGGGACTATGAGGCGGAATCGCTAACCGATGACTTCCAGCGAGGCTGCATCTCTGACCCTACAGGCGGTAAGCCCATGACTCAACACGTTACACTTTGCGCTTCCCGCCTCATTCTCCTCTAATACCAATCCCGTTCAGCTCTACAAGAAGTATGGCAACTTTGCCAGTGGCGAGGAGCCATGGACCAAGTACGGCCGTGTCAACGACTGGAACATCGACCTTGTTCCCAAGTTCCTCATCTCCTCGGGCGAGCTCACCAACATCCTTGTGTCCACCGACGTTACCCGTTACCTCGAATTCCGCCAGATCGCCGGCAGCTTCGTCCAGCAGAACAATGGCGCCAAGGCCACCGTGGCGAAGGTCCCCGCCGACGCCGCCGAGGCGCTGCGCTCGCCGCTGATGGGCATCTTTGAGAAGCGCCGCATGAAGAGCTTCATCGAGTGGGTCGGTAGCTTCGACCCCAATGACCCGGCCACGCACAAGGGTGAGTATCGTCTTCCCTACGTCCCCGGGCGTATTCTAGTTTTCTCCCCTTGCTTCTTCTTCTCTTCTTCTTCTTTCCTCTAACACCAATGTCCAAACACCACCAACAGGCCTTGAAATCAACACGTGCACGATGAAGGACGTGTACGACAAGTTCGGCCTTGAGGCCACCACCAAAGACTTTATTGGCCACGCCATGGCCCTGTACCTGACGGACAGCTACATCAGCACCCCCGGTGGCGCCCCGGAGGCCATTGAGCGCATCCGCCTGTACGGCAACAGTGTGGCGCGTTACGGCAAGTCGCCGTACATCTACCCCCTGTACGGTCTCGGCGAGCTGCCGCAGGGTTTCGCCCGCCTGTCGGCCATCTACGGCGGCACCTACATGCTCAACACCAGCATTGACGAGATCCAGTACGACCATGGCAAGGCTATCGGCATCAAGGCTGCCATGGCCAACGGCGACGACAAGGTCAACTTTGAGACTAAGGCCAAGTTCATTATTGGCGACCCGTCCTACTTCCCCGACAAGGTCAAGGTTGTTGGCCACGTGCTCCGCGCCATTTGCATCCTGAAGCACCCGCTGGCCAACACCAACGACTCCGACTCAGCCCAGCTGATCATTCCTCAGAGCCAGGTTGGCCGGAAAAACGGTGGGCACTCCTCCCCTTCTCTCTCTTGCTCCCTGTGTCTCCCTCTCTTCAAGTACAACGAACTGACAAACAGACATCTACATTGCTTGCGTCTCGTCGGCCCACAACGTCTGTCCCAAGGGCTACTGGATCGCCATCGTGTCGACCATCGCCGAGACCTCGGCCAACCACCACCTTGAGCTGCAGCCGGGCTTGGACCGGCTGGGCAAGATCGAGGAGCAGTTCATGGTACGTCGGAATGGGGAAGCCCATACCCTTTTTTTGGACAAGAAATACTTGCTAACACGTCAACTTTGCAGGGTGCTCCTATCCCTCTGTATGATCCCATTGAGAACGGCACCAACGACAACATCTTCATTTCCAAGAGCTACGATGCTACCAGCCACTTCGAGACGACCACCGACGACGTTAAAGACATCTACCGCCGGTGCACGGGAGAGGAGCTCGTTGTCGAGGGTCTGCGGGAGGGCATCCAGGTGGCCGAGGAGTAGACAAACGACGAGACTCGAGTAAGACAAAGATAAATTATCAATATATACAACGACATACGTTGTAGTTGGTGAGGCTGTATCGGTTGGCTTCCGTATTTTTTTTTTTTTTTTTTATCTTGTCGTTACTTTTCCCTTAGTTTTCATTTCGGATTGCACTGCGTTTGCGTAGAAGACAAAGAAGACAAAAGATGTATTGGGTGGTGAAGCCAACCAATTTATTTCTTCTATACAAGACATTTCGTCTACCGCTTGTAGAGCACTTCATAGTATTTGTGCCGTTCGGAGCACACGGCTGAGTGGGCGAAGCTCCGACTGCTGCAATGGGGCTGACAGCGGTGGGAAGTGGTGGGGTTCTGGGCAACGCTGGCAGACCCAATTCAGGGCCGAGGATTAGCGTACCTTGCTTCAGCTTTCTCCCTACAGAGGGGCCTCTGTGACGACACCGGCACTTTCGTGACCACGCATTGTCAATCTGTATTCCTTAAATCTTCGAGAGGACGTACGACGCACAAATACAGATACCCTACGACGTACATCTACCCCAACAATGGCTTCTACCGTTAACCGCCGCGCCGCGCACGCGGTCTCGGCTTTGCTGCGGCAGACAGTCGCGAGAGCCCCGGCAGCAACCTCGCCTGCCGCTGTCATTGTCACCACAGCTGCCCGTCGCTCCGTATCTGTGATCCGTCAGCCGCGGACTCTTTCTTGCAGAGGACTTCCTTTGGCCGCGCCGTCCTCCCAGTCCCTGTCCCTACTTGCCCGCCGTGCCTACTCGTCGTCGACATCCGCTGACCACAAGATTTGGTCGTTTGAGGAGGTAAGGTTGCCGATGCGCTGGGGTCTATTTGTAGATGCACGCGAAAAAAAAGAAAGACTAACCATCGTAGATTCAAGATCTTGTCAAGAAATCCGACTCGCCTATTGTCATCGTTGGTATGTACACCCTCAGCTGTTTCCTTCGTCTCCCATCTCGGAAGTGCTGTTTTCTCTTTCTCTAACTTCACCCCAGATACCCGTGAGCCGGGCGAGCTCAAGGAAACGGGCCGCATTCCCGGCGCTATCAACATTCCCGTCACGACGGCGCCTGATGGCTTCTTCCTGCCTGACGAGGAGTTTGAGGACCGCTTCGGCTTTGTGCGCCCGAGTCGCGACACGGAGGTCATCTTCTACTGCAAGGCCGGTGTGCGCAGCCGTGCGGCGGCCGGTCTGGCCAAAGAGGCTGGCTGGACAAAGGTCGGCGAGTACCCGGGCAGCTGGAACGACTGGGCGGAGAAGGGCGGCACCGTGCAGCGTTAAAGGGGTTGTGGAAATTGATTCGCGGTATAAGATATGGACGTGCCGAGTACCAGCAACCATATGTAGAGGGAGGTAAAAAAGCAAATAACATCATTAAAATATTGTATAAATCCTGGAAGACATAAAGCAAACACTAGCTTGGGCATGTAACAAGCTAGACAGAAAACTCCCTTCCGTGAAAGTAGTGTGAAAGCATTGTACCCTTGTGGTCGGTGGACATATTTCTCAAAAAAGAATAACCTACAATATGTCCCCCAAAATGCTAGCAGACCCCAGCAAATTCTAAGACGGGATACACAAAACATGGGCCGCTTTAAATAATCCATACTTGCCCCCTGGAATGAAGAGAAAGCTCAGCTGGCTTTCCCTCTTCTCTCTACGCTCCATATTTCTCCTGGTCCGCACCACATGGTTGTTTCCAAACCATTGGGAGACCTATCTCGATACGCGCTTACCACATTGCCGGCGGGGTAGCATCACCACTTCCACCATCCGCAGGTGCAGACGGGGTCTTAGCCACGGGGCTGTGGTGCGCAAAGAACAAAAACTTGATCGTCACTGCCAAACCGAGGTGCAGCACCACGACAATGACGAGCAGAATCTTGCTCGTCTGCCGGTCCGTGGCGGATAGCACCGGGTACAGGTTGCGCAGCAGGAACATGATGGACAGGCCGAAGCCGACAGCAACAAACACCCAATTAAGAATGTCAATGTGCGACCAGCCGATCAGTGCGACGGGGATCCAGATCAGGTTGCCGTAGCCGTAGAGGGCCCAGCACTCGAGCAGGTTGGCGGACTCGGAGCCAAAATAGCGCAGGGCGAGAAAGAGGATGACGGGGATGACGAGCGTATAGCCGTAGATCAAGCCAGCAGCACCTGCGGGCATTATGTTAGCAAGGGGGCAACAGCTGCAAATGCTTCGAAAGAAGGAGACTCACCACTCAGAAGAGTAAAGTCGTAGGCAAACGGCTCCGTGCCCGTCGTCGCGAGGTACTGGCTGATTGTGCCGCTCAAGAACAGGATAAAAATAACTGTGGTCGCAATCCAGAAGGGACCGTACAGATCTGCGTTGCCCTCCAGCACGTCGAGGAAGTTGGCACGCGGGAAGAGCGCAGCCCAGCACCGTGTCAGCACAGCCGACGTATCGACGTCAAAGAACTGCGCGTAGAATGACAGCGTCCACAGGAACCGCTTGCCGCCAGCTGCGCCGCCGCTGCCACTGCCTGACGCCGTCACTGGTGGTGGCAGGCCGCCGCTGTTGAGGCCTTTACGGCCGCCCGGTAATGAGTCGTTGAAGTTTGAGTTGTGGAACTCGAGGTCTTCGCGAAGGTCGGTGTGGCCGAGGTCGCCCTGATTGTCAAGGAAAGTGAGGGTCAGTATTGCGCACAGTCAAGACTAGAACAGGTGCATCGTATGCGGCAAGCAGCGTCTGTCGTTTTTGGGATTGATCTGTCCAATTGCGACAGAGTGGAACGCACCTCATCGTCGACGTCGACGACCGCATCGTAGCCTGCATTCGACATCTTGCACGGCTGGTATACGCTATGGTCCTTTCAGAGAGCGATATGGTGTCGTTGCAAGGTGGAGGGTGTGTGGGTGGTGGTGATGCCGTCGGTTTACTCGATGTGGATGTGTTAGGTGTTTGGCGTAAAGGGATACGAAACTGACGTCGCGTTGTCGTTTGGTGGTGGAGCTTAAACTAGTTGCCTGTTTTGCGTGGAGAGCCCCTTATTAGAGCTCGCTATGGTGGCAGCAAGTAATAAATTCGGGGTGCTGAGATATGCTTAGTCATCTACAAGGCACGGCGCTCTCCGCCAAAAGGTTGACCTCGCATTTGCATTTGGCTTTTGTAATTACGCAGCACGAAGGCAGAATGAGACATACCAGCATCTGACAAGATGCCGATTCACGCATGGTTCGTCACCTTACAAACATAAAGTACATGACAATTCGCGTTGGGGTCTTTTCAATGTTTTTTTTGTTTCTTTTTATCTTCGTAGATGAATTTTGCTTTTTCCCTTTTTTTATAAAACTTGTAGGAGAAAAAACCAGGTGCATAAAACCCCAAAAAGACGCCGATGTCTCCCGCAGGTTTCCCCGTTCGAAATTCGTCCTCCGCTTCGGAATCCGCTTCGTCTCCTCCCCAGACACCCCCGCAAACAACACACTGCCCACTCCCGAGGCGAGGGGCGAGTTGTCTATTTGAGCTTCTTCTTGGGGCGGAGCTGGTTCGTGTGACCGCACTTGCGCTTACGGCAGTTGGTGGCACGGGGGGGCAGGCGGGCCTGAAGATATCAATGTTAGTAATGAGGTCCGTCTTTATGATATCGGAACGTTGGTTGACGATGTTCGTCTCTTTCCAGGTTCGCCGCTGGGTGAATCAGCTAGTGGTATCTAAAACGTACGTAGCATTTGCGGCAGATCATCTTGTCGCAGTTGAACTTGCTGGCCAGGGCCTTCAGGGAGGGCTCGATGATACCACCGCGCAGGCGGAGCACCAGGTGCAGAGTGGACTCCTTTTGGATGTTGTAGTCCGACAGGGTGCGGCCGTCCTCCAACTGCTTGCCTGCGAAAATCAGGCGCTGCTGGTCTGGGGGAATGCCCTCCTTGTCCTGGATCTTGGACTTGACATTGTCGATCGTGTCCGAGGACTCGACCTCCAAGGTGATGGTCTTGCCGGTAAGGGTCTTCACGAAGCTGTATTTGACGTTAGTAACTGTGATGCACGGCGGCGATCCTGCCATTTATAACATCGAGATGCCCTTCTCCGTGTCGTCGATGCGTTGCGGCGGCCGTGCGTCCATCGCTTGTCGTCGGTTTGCTCTTCCCTCGAATCTCGAAACTTCCGGATGGTGCAACGTCGGCGGTTCTACTGGGTAGCCTGAAGTCGTCGGGTTCGCAAAAGAAAGGAGACTGGGGAGAAGCATTATGCGATGGCGGGCGCGGGACGTTCGGCGATCGACGTTCGGCAACAGGAGACGGGCATTTCGGGTTCGACTTCGCGGACAGCGGAAGAGGTGGAATTTGGTCCTTACATCTGCACTGCAGCAGCGGAAGAAAGAAGTAAGTTAGCAAAAACATTCCCAGGACTGTCCAACACCGTCATCGACTCAAATTACCGGGCGAAACATACTCTTGGCGATACTGTCGTGAAGTTATCTATGGTTGAGGTTCGTAGGATAGAGGAATAGAAGGGGAACAAAAATCCACGAAAAGATCATACAGACGCACCACCCTACGCAAAAATTTGGTGCGGGACACACCAAAATCGGGGAAAAGTGCAGGCAAAAACTTGGAGTGGAAAATAATTGCCCCGCCTCCCGAAGATTTTTGCGGGCAAGAGCGAGGAAAGCCAAGAGCGGGCTAGCGCAGAACGAGGCACCTTTAGAACTCTGACTGCAAAGCCCTATCACGTGTGTGGCAAGTGGATCCACACGAAACTGACCAGTTAGTCAAGCTTACGGGTTCCCTCTAGACTTCTTTTCACTGCCTCGACCTGAACATCACCAAAGACGAGAGACGAAGGATGATGGCAAGTATGAGTGGGTATATTGTCTATCCTAGAGGACTACTTGGCACGTAAAGGTGTGCAAATGACTGGGAATATTGCTGTCCGTCGCCGTCTGCCTCGTCTTCGTCGTCGTCAACGACCATTGCGACATCGTCCTCCCCGCTGTCATCTGTCCCGTCTCCATGCAACTGGTCCGACGATCTCTTTGCTTTGCTTGTATCCCACGTCATCCAGCGTCTTTCTAGTCGACTCACTTCGCGGATGAGTGTCTGTATAGTGATTCCAGCTAGGTTGGCTACGCCAGGAGAGTTAGTTACCCGTTTAACAATAGTTTACAGACCGCGCTAGGCTGCGCATGCTCACCTGCTCTGCTATAAAACGCGTGAGCTGCTTCGGAAAGTTCAGACTCTTCCCGGTATCTATTTATAGGGCGGTCGTGGATGCGTTGTAAAGTAGGTTCGTCTTTGATGGGTACTGGTCGCTTTCCCTTTACATTCTTGGATGTCTGTTCCTCGTCCACGTTGGGGATCACGAGGCAGGTTTCCTGTACCAGTCGATATCGTCGGTCCAACGCTTCTTCGGGATCATCTGCAATGGGTGCTCGTGGCCTTATTTCTTGTAAGGGGAATAGGCGTAACATGTGGCGTGGATCTGTGATGTGTTTAGTAGAGGTTCATTCCTCTTCATGGTATATCTTGATCTGGTTTCGCACCATCTTTCTCGGTTAATCGGTTCTGCTGGTACCAGTTTAGGTAGTCGTCAATCTGGTCCGCTGTCAAGTTCCAAGCGTCTCTGGCTCGCAACTTGGAAATATCGTGGCGATCTAGTCGTCGTGCTGCTGGCAGCCGCCTTGGCGACGCGTTGAAGACTGCCTGCCATTTCCTCCAGTCCATCAAGATATGCTGGGGTCTGATATGGTCGTCGTCGGTACAAACTCTTCCTTTGGTGGAATATTCCTCACTGCTGTCGAGTTGTCGGCGGCCACTAACGTGCGTTTCATCCACATTTGTAAATGGGTACAGAAGCTTCGTGACCAGGATCACCGTTGATAATAGGAACACGTCTGGGTGGTCTACCAAATAGAGCCTGGGCCGCTCTAATGGGTAACAAAAGTCTATCTTGGACAAACGAGACACCTCCAGGACCCCCGTGTATACATCGACTGCCTCTGTTAGCATTTCTTCACCTATCAAATTCAATCGAGAGTTAAGCTTACTTGGGAGACCGAGGTCTCTCGTCCACTTCCACAGAATGGGTGGCACGTTTAATCCCGGGAACTGCAACTCGTTGTTGAGCATAAATCCCTTCACAAGATTTACCACTGCCTCGTGCAGCTCGCCGCCGACAAGAGCGGGCAGTTTTGTGGTCAGGGCACTTAGGTAGCTTGGTGGGAGTCGATCACGCATGATCTTGGGAATGTGCTTGGTCTATTTTCTGTCAGTAAGGCGGTCTTGATGCGCCCTATTAGACCAGGGAGCGGCTCAAAATCTTACCGCATCCAGGAACGGTATCTGGTCGTTTCTTGCCCACCGGTAAAAATCGCCGATGCGGAACGGAAGTTGTAATAATATACCGCCAAGGTAGCAGATCGCCAGCGTCTCGATGACGCCAGGTACATTCCATCGTTCATCCGGGCCAGATTGCCATTTGCGTGCAGATCTCGATCGTGCCCGCCGTTGTGACAGACGGCTGCCGCCGCTGGTATAGCCGCCTTCTGTGTCGCTTGCTTGCTGCGAGCTGTAGGCCGTCCGGCCGTCTGACTCGGACCCAGAGTGTGTTCCGTTTGTGGCCCGGCTCTGACTCCGGCTACGTCTGCGGCTCATGCTGCGGCTTCCACGATTCCGCGGGTCATCATCTACCAGTGCCATCACGGTAAGACCGTGAAAATAGCGGATGCGCAGGTCCCACAGATCGCGCACAGCCGACTCCAGGCCTGCAATGGGAGACCGCGCAAGTGTGGACGCTTCGTCTTCACCTCGGAGCTGCCGCTCGCGCTGTTGTAGCCAAACCACTTGCTTGCGCAACAAGAGTTGCAGGCATTCGAGAAACAGCTCGCGCGCTTCAATGCCGGATAGGTGGCGGGCCTCACGCTCGCGGACCTCCTTTTGTCTACGGGTAGTATGTCCACGGTTACCGTAGTTTCCTTCTTCTTCATGTTCAATGGGGACATAGGACTGCGAATGCGTGTTAGCTCCAGCTTCTTCGGTCAGGATACAAAGAATAATGTAAAGGTAACAAAGGGGAAAGCATACTTCAATCAGATGACCGTTCTCACAGTAGCGGAAGCCGCTGTCGCTATACCAGCGGCGCGCATTGCACTCGTCACATGAGTCTCCTAGGCGAAAGCGCCGCAGATCGCGATGGCCCGAGGCGAGATCCATGGCCGGTCAAAGAAACGGAGAACAGGGATCATGTACTGGATAGTTTGCCGTCAATGGCTGTGCGATGTCAATAAGGAGGGCCGTTTTGTCATCTGCGCAGTATAAAAATTACCACTTCGCCATTATGACCATGCAACTAAGAGCGGAGCGCAATATGTATCGTCCCAAATCTTATTCGTGCACGCGGTGTTGGCGTTCACCGAGTTGGGACGAAAGACTGGTGAGTTTGCGCGTCGCCTGTTGTTTGATGGCATGTCGTTGTCAGAATAGTGGAGACTACGCTATAGTAACCATTTTTATGCTAGCGACCGTCTATCCAAAATAGGCATCATCTCGAACCACCATGAACCAATGCAACCACATCGACATGCTTCTAGACTTCTGTTCGTTCACTTGCAGCCAAAGTCACGTAAAGCGGCAGAAAGTCCGTCATTCACTCATATTTGTATAATACTATCCAGGCTTGCCTTGGTCGTAATTTTCTATTCCGCTTTAGATATTCTTCATCGCCGCTCTAATGACGGTGTTTTGTTCGAGAAAAAAAAATAAGCAGCTCATGTCTGTCATAAACAGAAACCAAGAGAGGGATCTGACAGAGAGACCTAGGGCACAGTTATATGAGGTATACGACATATGTCCGTGGCGCCCATGGTGGTTCCCCGTTTAGATTCCGAGTCCTCCAGAAACCAACGCCCCCAGGGGCTTCGTCCGCTTGCCATGCAGAATCGGAACAAAGACCAATGCTGTGCCATCATCAGGAACCACGGAATCACAAGGAATCGTGTCCCGCCCGACAAGCTACGACTCCAACCAGAACGACCCATCAGCAGCAACGAGGCAAGAATAAAGCAATAATCATAGCAAAAACTTTTTACGAGCGGGCAGCCTCCTTGGCGTCAATGGCAGCCTCCTCGCCCATGGCGGTAAGAATGGTGACGTCTGGGAGATGTTAGTTTTCGGTCCATAGGCGCATCTGTGTGTGCATGTGATCTACGTGCATCGAGTGGGAGTATAACATACTGGTGTCCTTCTCCTCAGTCTTGAAGAGCTTGGTGATCTTCTCACCAACCTCACCATCGGGCAGCTTGACGTCGTCCTTGGTGTCACCATCGTCGTTCATCAGCGAGAGGAAACCGTCGTCCGAGATGTCGAGCTGTGCGGCATGCGTTAGCAGGTAATCTTATTGGGACGGTCCTCGTGGCCTCGTGGCCTCGTGGCCTCGTGGCCGCATGGCCGCATAGCTTCACGGCAGGGCGGAAAGATAAAACTAACCAGCTGGTACTCGCTACGCTTGACGTTGGGGACGTCCATGTTGTGGGTGGACGGGCACAGCTCCTCAAGCTTCTTGCCAGTGAAAATGTCAATGGCGACAAGGTGGACCTTGGCGTGACCGTGCTTGCCGGTCTTGGAGGTCGACATGTCCACGATCTTGCAGGGACGGCCCTTGATGACGACGAAGCCGTTCTTTCTCAGGGCCGAGCACTGCATCGGGAAAGTGGCCGAAGCACCGGCATCGGCCGAGTCGAAGGTGTGCTCATGCTGGAGGGTAACTTGTTAATATATGGAATCACTCGCATACATAGTGTTTCCGCCCACCGCAGCCAAGCGAACAGCCAAATGAGCACAGAGAGTAGGAGAGAGTAGGAGAGAGTAGAAGATATAGAAGAAGAGAAAATCGTAACAGTAACATTCGATCGAGAACCGTCTTGGTTGGCGAGAAGGCGCAAGTTGGGTCCGTCGACTGGTTGTGATATGAGGCTTTGCTGCGGTCGAGCTGCATGTCCTTCGCATCAAGCCAACAAATATCTGAAAGAAAGACACAAGAGCGCCCATTGTCGAGATTTGGGCGCTGCTGAGGTAGAAAAAGCATGGACAATCGAAAGAGGGGGCTCTGCCTCTGCGAGGTTCGCGATTGCGGGGTGATGATTTTCTCGATTTCTCTCTCTCCTCCTTTCGCCCTCTTTCGGCAGTATACCATGGGTCACCAGTAGCCACAGGCTGCACTTCTTACCTGAGAATCGTCCGCCATGTTGACTGGGTTGAGGAAAAAAAGATTGTTGACGACGAAAGAAAGATGGACAGTAGTGATGAAGGCGAGGCGGAAAAGTTTTGTGTTTGAACCAACTAGCAATGTTCAAGTCACGAAGGAGAAGAAAAATATTAACGGAGGGAAGTCGGGGGAAGGCAAGGAAAATATAGAGTGGAGGGGAAAGAGCGAATGGTTTCCTAGGAAATTTCAAGAAAGAGGGGCGGGGTGAAGGACTGTTTCTGTGGGTTTGTATTTTTTTTTTTACAGGCTATTTTTTTGGATAGTGGGGAGGCAACAAGATGCAAGAACACCTTCACAGGAGTCATGTACTAGCAAGAGCGGCCTAGACAGAAGCGTCTGAGCCGCTGTACTGGGCAGTAACCGAGTTCAACAAGCGTTGAATCATAGTGAAGGCGAGGAGGGCGCCAATCAGATCTAGCTAATGAGTGCGTCCGCGTTCCTCAGCGTCGGAAATCTTGATGTTCTCGGCCTTGCCTGGGGCCTTTTGGCAGCTCTCTCTTGTGTTAACAGTTTCTTAGCTTTAGTTGGACCGTTCGATGGTTTCATCGCCACGCCTAAATCTAGACAACTGCATAGAAGGAGTCATAAAATTGCTCGAGAGTAAGCAGCCTCGAGACGCCTTCGTGTTAGAATGGGCCGCGGTCAGGTTGACGGGCCGGCGTCCACGTCAAAGAAGCCACAATGCACTGGTTCGCCGCGGGAACGAGACAAGAGCTGTGAAGGCAGCACAACTTGGTCTCTGTTTCGAGCAGACTTGGTTCGGTGCAAGTGGTTCGCGCTATTACATAACTAATCCACATTAGCGAAAAAGTGGAGTATACCTGCACATCCTTATGTAATCCATGTTAAGACCGACATGTCGTCCTCGACGGTTGCAGCGCCGCCAAGACAGCCTGAGCTCTGGCGCAGGGGCGCTCTAGTCCCCTATTGGAGCTCCATACGACACAGAGTGCCTGATGCTGTTGAAGACACCTGCTATCAAACACAACAACACCTAGACGACGGAACACGACGACAATACGGTATCGGCACGAGAACACGACTTCCATCTTTTGACGCCTTCTGACGCCTTTTTGTGCATTCAGAGGCAATAGGCCGGTACTGTGGATGGGCTCGATTGCTGTTTGTTGCTGCGACTGGCGCAAGGCGTGAGCATCGCGCCTCTCGAAGCAACAGGTCTCCTTTTCCTCGACCTCCCCCTACACTTCTGCGGTCGCTCCGAGCCCGGCCGCCAGCCTCGCTCTCGCCATGTGGCTCGACCGTCTAGGCCATGCCGGTGGTGGGGCCTCTCCGCAGAGCAATGGTAACCGATCCGTATCGCCTCTCCCGCGACGGCCATCGAGTGCGAGTCGAGGACCATACATGACATCACAACGACCAGCCCGGGGCTCGTCGCTCTCGCTCGTCTCCAACGACTCGACAAACTCGTTGCTTGCCTCTCGGAGGCAGAACGGCTCCTCTTTGAAGCAGTCCACATCGGCAAACTCCGTGACGGGGGACGCCAGAGCGCAAGACACAGCAGCCCTCGCACTGCTAGGGAGGCTCATCGGCGCGTCTCCCAAGGACAGTGGGGTAGAAGACCCGGTGGAGAACCAGGACGCGGTGATTATTACAGACGAGGATCTCGAGGCAGACTTTGATTTTTCTGGTCTGACGTTACGGGAAATTGCCTGGGAGGTCCCGGTGCAGCGCCGGGGCAGTTTGCAAGCATCTCGCACCTCCGAGGACTGTACGTGCAATTGCCATCTTCTACTCGGCGCGGTGTCCTCTAAATATATGCTAACGCTCCTTTGCGATCATTAGTGGACAAAGACCAAGCGAAACTCGAAGATCTACACAAGTCTATCCGCGCCTGCGACGAGATATTAAACTCCGTCGAGACCAACCTGACTAGCTTTCGAAACGACCTCGGCCTGGTGTCCGCGGACATTGAGAATCTGCAATCCCGGTCCACAGCGCTCAATGTTCGCCTCGACAACCGAAAGGCAGTCGAAAAGGGTCTCTTCCCCGCAGTCGAGGACCTGAGCGTGCCGCCCGACCTGGTCCACAAGATCGTGGACGGCCACATTGACGAACAGTGGGTCCAATGCCTTAAGGAAGTGGACAAGCGGACAGCGTCACTACGCTCGTCTACGAACGTTCAGAAGCCGGATGATAGGCAGCAGGGCTCAAATCTCATCAAGGCCGCCACAGATCTTTTACCGCTGTTGGATAAGTTGGTTCTCAAGGTAGGTCGCTGTAGCCCAATTTATACCGCGAGACCCCTACATATCCACTGACTAACACCGCCCTCGCCAGGCCATCGAGCGAATACGAGACTTTCTCGTGGCCCAGATCAAGGCGCTGCGGTCCCCTCACATCAATGCGCAGATCATCCAGCAGCAAAGCTTCATCAAGTTCAAAGACCTTTTCACCTTTCTGCATAGACACCATGCAGTCCTTGCCGATGAAATCTGTCTGGCCTATATGAACACCATGCGGTGGTACTATAGCAACCAGTTCGCTCGCTACGCCAAGTCGCTCGAGAAACTCAAGATGCACATATTAGATAAAAACGACGTTTTGGGCCACGACGACCATCTATCACGGAGAAGCGCCGCCAAGGTGAGCGGTCCGCCACACGATGCTTTCAGCCTTGGCCGGCGCATCGATCTCCTCAAGGGCCCAAACCAGGTGGCCTTATCCTCGTACATGGCCGAGGACGACAAGTCGACGCACTACCTCGAAGTGCCCTTCCGCCACTTCAACCTCGCGCTCGTCGACAATGCCACGGCTGAGTACTCGTTTATGGCTTCCTTTTTCTCGCCCGCCCTGTCCTACTCCACCATTGCGCGACACTTCAACTACACCTTTGAGCCAACCTTCCAGCTCGGCCAGACGCTGACGCGCGTGCTCATCGGCGAGACATACGACTGCCTGGGTGTCTTGTTGTGCATCCGACTCAACCAGCACTTTGCCTTTGAGCTGCAGCGGCGCAAGATTCCAGCAGTCGACGGCTATAACAACGCTACCAACATGCTACTGTGGCCGCGCTTCCAGGTGATTATGGACCATCACTGCGAGAGCATGCACAGCCTGGCCGGCAGCGGAAATAGCACGATCTTGGCGAGCGGCAATGCGGGCGGTGGTGGCAGCGCAGCTGCTGCCTCGGCAGCGCCACACGTCGTTACGCAGCGTTTTGGACAGCTGCTGCACGGCATTCTGGTCCTGAGCACCGAAGCCGGCGACGACGAGCCCGTGGTGACGAGTATGCTGCGGCTGCGGAACGAGGTCGAAGCATTCCTCACAAAGTACAGCCAGGTGTGCTTCGGCAAGGACAAGCGCCGGCGCGAGCGGTTCCTGTACAACAACTACTCGCTGGTACTGACCATAATCAGCGACGTGCACGGTGGCAAGCTTGCGGCCGAGCAGAAACAGCACGTTGAAGCTCTCAAGACGGCGTTTCAAGAGGGGGCATGAATCTGGAGTTTTAGTGCTTTGCAGCATGTTTGGTTTATTTCTTTTGTCCAGTAAATTCATATGCGCTCTCGTTTCCTTTGTTTATTTTCTCTTGATGGGCATGTCTGATTTCCATTGGCGGTGTTTCTATATAAATATTTGGCGGTCTAAAAATACACAACTGTATACTCTTTTTCCATCGTAGCCTCGCGAGACAGCAGTATCAATAAAACACTCATTGCCTGTGAGATTCAGCAAACAGCACAAAGCTGAAGGAATATTACATCTGCCTAAATAGCAGTAACGGTGTTCCTAATTGACAAAACAGGCGAACGAAGACGCAGAAGTAGGCGCACTAGCCAATGTATATGCCGACGCGTGACAAAAGTGACGACGCTTTCGCGACCGGGCCAGTGAGGAACGAGCTTCCCGCTCCAAGCCCGGCGCCTGAACGGCGCAGGGCAATGGCAACAACACTAACGAGCACGGCAACACCGACGGCCCGCATGGGGCCTCTGTACTGCCACAGAATCTGCCGGACCCGCGCCACTTGCTGCCGCCGCCGGTCGGCTGTCTCCAGCTCGCGCACATGCTCGTGGAACAGCCTCTCGCCATCGGTTACTGTCAAGCCAGAGGCCAAGGGCTTGTCGGCTGCGCTTTCAGGTCTGCTCTTTGACTGTCCAGTCGCACGGTCGCCCGCCGTCTTCAAAACAGAGGACGCAGCGATAGACCGCCACGCCGGCAGCGTATGCGCCGGGTAGTCGTTGGCAAGCTGCGCAGCATCGGCAATGAGATCGTCTAGCGGCGGAGACGATGCGTTGCCGCTCTCCTCACCAAAGTTTTCGTCATTGCCCCGGTCGCCGCCTGTCCGGCCCGGTAGTTTGGACAGAATATGGTGGAGCATCTCTGGCTCGTCGGCCGGTGTGGCAAACAAGGCCTCGCGGTGTGCACGCACAATAGCCGCGAACAGGTACAGCGAGAACGCAGGCGGGCGTGCTAGTAGCACGTCAAACAGGCGCGCAATAGCACCGAGAGACTGTACGTCGTGGGAATACATGGTGAGGGTGCCGCTGAGGGCAAAAAACGGCCGTGGGTGCTGTGCCAGGCGCAAATGGTTCCAGAGCGGCGGGTCGGCCAAGCGCAGTATGTCCGGCAGCAACAGGAGCTGCTGGACGGCAGCATCAATGGTGGGCAACATAAAGTCACGGATGCGCAAGACAGCCAAACGGGCAACGGTCGGCGTCCGCAGCTGGGGAGGGAGGACCAGCAAGAAGACCTGGCAGATGTCGTGGAAGCCTTGGAAGTAGCACAAGTAGGGGTAGCGGCGCAAGACCTCGACAATCAGCGCTGACAAGGCCTGCTTTTGGCGAGCTTCCTCAGCGTCGTTGGCGTCTAGTTTCTATAGATTAATACGTCTGGTTTGCCGCCAGGAAATCAAAACACAAGGCCAGGGAGGAGGAAGGTCATACGCGTTGGGTAGTAAACAAAGGCGCGGTTGACATCTAACTGGACCTGTTCCTCGTCTCGATGAGGAGGGAGACTCTCCCAGGCTCCTCTGTCCTCTTCCTTTGAGATGCCTGCCATAGCTGATGCCGCCTCCACGTCGGCATGACCCTCAGCGTCGAGAGGAATTCCCAGGAGTACCGGCCCTTTGAGGAGTTAGCAACCGACAACTTGAAACACGCGGTAGGATGCTAGCCATAACATCCACTTACATGCTATTTGGCGTAACTCGTCTGTAAGAAAACCGCCCTCGGAGCCTGCCAATTTCTGAAGCTGGGCAAAGTCGCCAAGCACACAAGCATCACGGACTTCCTGCTTTTTTGCAGCCACGGCGGGATCGTCTTTCACCGGCATTTCAATCTTCTCACTTCTGCTCACAGAGCGCGATGATGACTGCCGCGACGCCGTTACACGGCCACCATTTCGTTTTGGCGCTATTTTGGGGATGTCGTCATGTGTGTCGTTCTTTCCGCCAGGGCCATCTTCGTGAAGGAGAAGGCTGCTTTGCTGTTGACGTGACTTTTCTTCAAACACCCCATTCAGAGAGGTTTTCTCTATTTGCTGGCTATCGGAAGTCGCAGCCTTTTCTGTTGCAGAACGAGCCGCCTCGGTGCTGTCGCCAGAGTCACCTTCTGCTGAAGCCATAATGGCCGTGTGTCTTGCGGTGCTATTGTCAGCTCAGTCGTCAACGGTCGGAACTACCGCCCGTCACGTTCACTTGCGTCGAATCAACCAAGGGAACTGGTTGGCGCTGCACGATGTCCTAATTCAGGGCACACTTCACGCCCTTTTTTTTTTATTCTGCCAGACGACAGGCAGAAAACGTTCGTAGCAGAAAAGCCTCAAACAAACCCCCCACGTCTGCGTGAGTTGCTTCCGCAGCTCAGCAAATGTTTGGGGGCCAAAAAGCAAACAATGCTTAAAGAGACGGGAATCTGTGCGTCCGGCGTGGCTGTCCTGCGGGAAGCACAACTGTCGTTGGCCTGGCCATACAAAAGACAAATATGAACAGAATCGCTTGTGTATCTGGAGGCGTCGCAAGATCTTTGTAGGTTGTACAAAGGGACGATCCGGTCTGTGCCAAAGAAGGCAGATCACCAACGCGATGAGAAACACAAGTGATCCTTCTACCAGTTGCCCCAACGCAAGCCAAACAAAACTCAGATGCCGTTACGCAGAGAGGAACAAGCTTGTTAATTGACTGCAGCCCCGGTGGTCGGCTTCGGAAGCTGCGCGTACCCGCGTCGGGCGGGGGTATTACTTCCGTAGATACTTGGCTAGAGACGAGCAGGCGGATGAGCAGACGGACGAGCATGCAGCGTGCTGGTGCGTGTTTCTGTGTGCGGTCGAAGTCGGTCGAGACGACGCGTGTGGTCTGAGGGAGAGTGAAGCCATGACGTGTGGTTTTCCCAGAACCACTAAAGAACAGTGGGACGGGACAGACGGTACAGACGGGACAGTGGGAATGTGGGTTGGTGTGGAATGGACAGGACAAGTGGCAGTGTGGGAACAGTTTGGTCCACGGTTGCGGTATTTGTGCACTGTAACCAATGCCAGGACGAGCTAACGATCGTTTCAGGGTTGCCTAAGTCTCCAAGAAGAGCCCTGGCTTACCCCACCAGAGTTGTTTTACAACGTATTTGCGCCAGATCTGGCACTACTAAATTAGAGCTTCTCGGGTGAGCAGCTTGGTGGCCACGAGCTTTAGTTTAGCGCCATAATACGTATTAGCCAGCTGCAGTGCGCGGTAATAAGCTTCTTATACTGGCGGGGAATGAAGTTCCTCTGTTCTAAAATATGACGACTGTAAGATACGAGATACCTTTGACAGCAGCTTGGTTCGTTTCGAACCTGATCGATTTTCAAGACCAAATCAGGTCTTCATTAGAATAGATGTTAAGCCGTACCGCCAGGCTGTATGGCAAGATACATTCAGATCTTGTCCGCCCTCCAGACCGATGTTCGAGCCACTTTGTTTGATTCAGTACGCTCCACGGCCCTTAAAGTGAGGATCGCTGCAGAAGGTGCCATAGCGCCTGCGCCCCATACACAGCCCTGGCTCAGGCCCAGACCAAACAGCCATGTGCCGACCTCTCATTCGCATGAATGGATTGCCCAGTGCCTCCCCCTTCGTTTGCTGCATGTTCCTCTCCGACTTCTTTACCCCTCGCATCCTTCTCCCGCCGTCCGTATCTCCCCTATGTTCGCAAACGCAGATGACAGATCAAATATGACTCGTCATTTGGGTCCCAACGGCGACACCCAGATTAACATCAGTGCGGTGTTTCGTTCTGCTCTGGCGTTCCCAGAAGTATCTGTCTCATTGTAACTTGCGGCGTGCGGTCATGCTCTGTAGTATCTTATCACATCTCGCTCAACGTGGCTAACTTTGTTGTCGAGGATTGAGGATCGAGGACCATGCGGCTTCTCCTGCGGTCTGAAGACGGCCGACTGTCCACGGTCCCAAATCGTATTTGTTTCTTTTCCCTCGTTTCCCCTTGTTCGCCTCGAGGCACCTTGGCGGCCACCATCAATTTGGCAGATCCGAAAGGAACTGGCCGCTTGCTGAAGAAACAAAAGTCGAAAATGAGGTCCAAGGGCTAGATCGATAATGCAGGGGTCTAGAGCGACGGATGAGGCGACACGGCTACATCCAGTCTTAAAAGCCGCACCCAAGCGCGACGGTTCGCCTCGGTGGCCGGGAGAATGTGCAGGGCTGTACCGGCAGCCTTAGTGTGTGGTGTGAGAAACGAGAATTCGAGAAACGAGGACGGGGACTTTCATGGTCCGTAATATAGCAGGTCCTATTGTCCCCATTGTTTGAACCTTTTGTTTCTTTTAGTTTCTGTCCTCCCTGCAGCAGAACCAAAGAGCCAAAGTACCAAAGAGTCCATGTTTCCGGACCACAATCTGCATGCTCGGGCGATGCAACCTAGCCATCACGAAATGGAAATAAGTCTCGAGGCTACCGTCGGCTGTTAAGTCGTCCGTCGTAGCCTTTGCACCTGACATATCAAATTTCTTCTTCAGTTTTGGGGCACGTCTTTTGGTCGCAAAGGGGACAAACTGACACCTTGACCACTTGCCGGCCGCTATACAAGTGCTTGCTAAGGAGCTGGGGCAATGACCCAATGCCGCGTGTAAGAAAAGCAGAAGGATGATGCGTCAAGCAGGACAGGGACGCGGAAGCGTGCAGAGTCGTAGCACTGCGTAGAGCGGGGACGAGACGAAGTAACCGAATTAACTGGCGAATCGGTGGGTACGGCAAAACAACCAGAACGGACAGTCACGGTGAACTGCAATCGCAGCATCGACCTGGTCAGCCCTCATTGCCTGGCATGGTGTGTTCCTTTCGTCCTGACCTCTAAATACGACCGCCTGCACGCGCCACAAAGCACAAGCATGCGTCACTCACCCTGGCCCCTTGTCCACAGTCCATCCATCTGGTTGAAACGGACCGTCCTCGGATGATCGCCGTTTTTACGACGTAATGACAGAGAATGTCCGTGGTTTATATTGTTCCTCAGGTGACGTAGGAGGGCTGAGGCTTGCCGTTTGGAAGACGACGCCTGGGTCGACCCATGCTGAAGGTGCTTGTTTGCGACGCGTGCAGAGCGGGACACAGAACCAGAGCAAAGCTTGTTCCGCCAAAAGGGTGAGCAGCAAATGATGTGAGCTGCTTGCTGAAATGCACGATGCTTGCGCATGTAAATGCGGGTAGCGGGCTGCGGATAGCGGAAAGCAGCATTCACTGCAAGTCGGCATGGAGATTCAGATCCGAGGAGGAAACGAGGGTAGACGAGGGGTATATTTTGTCCCTCCTCTCTCCTTCCTAAACTGATCCAAAAAGTCCTCGACAACAAGGCAGGAAAGAATGAGTTGAGGTTAAACAACACGAGAAACCAGGAAAGAACGACTGCGTTTGACCGAACCAATTGTCAAGCTGCTTAGCTCAACCTAAGCTCCCCCGTTCCCCGCCATATGCGCCTTCCCTTTTTATGTACGGAGTAATTACTACTCAGTATCCAGCTTGTGAGATTTTGCCGTGCTTGTCCGCCGCTTCACACACACAAGACTGGGCTTTGTGCGCAGGGTCGAGCCCACACCAACGACCGACAATCCATCCGATCCTTCCACATCATTGCTCAGTTGCTGCCTTACTTGCACCGAGTGCGCGACTTCCTTCCTCGCTCTTCGCATGCGCGTTTTACCGCCTCGCTCTTGGTTGGAACAACGACATCTCGTGCCTCGGCGTTTTCGAATGTTCCTGTGCGTGCCCGAGGGCAGCGAGAAGGAGCACTAACCTGGCCCTTTCCTCGCCGCAACCTTCAAGGCAAGATCTGGCCGCATCGCGCTTTCCCACGAAAAATATATGAGACACATCACGTAAAGGCACGACGGCATATTTAGTTACCCATAGCGAGCGCCTCTTGTAAGCTTCCTCCTTTCATCTTGACACCACGTCTATTTTGTCGGCTCTGCCTCCCCCTCTCTCCCTCTCCCTCTCTTTTCTTCCTCCGTTAATCTCCAACAAAGCGTCCGTTCATCGTTCCCCTCTCCAAATCCCCTCAGAGTTCAACTGCATCCGCTCATCGTTCATCTCCGGCCCAATTCCATCTCCAAATCTCGTCCGACAGTAGGCAGCTCCGGCATCTACTTCGACGCAACCCCATCACGATCAACAAATGCAGCACGCCCATCTCGCGCAGGGCTAGCTTCTCTACGCGAGCTTGTGGCCCCCAGCGACCGAGACGCGCCAGGTCCCTGGCTGGAACCCCGGCGCGGCCTCGCCGTCCACGGATCCCTTGTCTTGAGCTGTTTGGCTGTTGCTGTGCTTGTTTAGGTAGCTTCCGCACCCTTTTGTTCACCGATCCCGTCCGCTCGCCCCTCCATGGTCATGCAGCGTGTCATTGCTACGCTCTTCCTCTTTCTTCTGTTGCATGCCACTTCTACTGGTCCCCCTGTGCTCCGTATACCTGCTGTCTTTCGTTGCGTATCTTCGATCTCTCTTGTCACCCCTTGTCCTCGTCTTCTTCCTTCTTTCTCCCCGTTCCCACCTGGCCACTTCAAGGTCACCTTCGTGCTCCCGGCTTCGTTGTATCTGGCCTGCCTGGCCTACCTGGCCTGCCTGGCCACGGACATGTCTCGAGGTTGCCTTTGAGCCGTTTTCCGTTTCCTTTACGTCCATGTTGCCTTGTGTGACATCTCTTCCACTCCTCCCAGAGCCCCGTCCTTCATCTCGTCTTACCTTCTGCCTTGGTACCATCCCTCTATTGTCCATCTTTGTTTTTTTTTGTCATCTCTCCCAAACTCTTACAGCTGCTGCAATTGCTGCTTGTTGATATACTTTCTTTGCTGTTGGCACTTCTATGCACAAGCGTGCCGATGGAGGCTTTCTCTCATCTCTCTCTAGGAAGCCCCCATCCCCATACATGATTCCTTGCATATCCAGAAATCCGGCCCCTCTCTCGTTTATTTGCAGCTCTGCCGCCGATTGGCGAGCAGCTGCTTTGTAAGAGGGGCAGCAGATCACTCTTCCTGGAAATCCTTGTGCGCTTTGAGTGTTTTTTTTTCTCACTGTGTTTTACTCCTCACTTACCTGCCGTGTTGTTTTATGCACGTCACTTTCACCAATCCCTTCTTTTCAATCCATCCCTCCTTGCCTACTTCAGTGCGTCCCTCCTTTCTTAGTCTATGCTCCAAGTGGTGGTAAAGGACGACCTTGACTCCCTGCTCTTAACAAACACTTGCACAAAATGATGTGATATCGCGAGTGGATTTTTTTATATATATTTCTACCGTGCTACCTAATGTCAAAGCCGTACAACGAGGTCTAACTGTTACCTAGACACCATATTGTCCGTCAACCGGTCCCTCCGCATGTCGGTCGACAGACGTTTATAGATGCTACCCGCTCTTCAACCTCTTCTACCTATCTTCGGTTCACCGCCAGCAATACGGCTCTAGTTCGTTCCTACCTAAATAGCTGGTCTGCTGTCAAGACGTGCTCCGGCCTTGTCGTTAGGCCTCGGGGTATGAGACGGCGTGGAGGATGGCTTTCCAGACGGATGTTCTTCGCGACGGCGAGTGGGTTACGGAAACGGTTGCTATCAACGATATGCTCAAGGCAGGTACCAAAAACAAGCCCAGTGTACCGGAACAGCGTGTCGACCAACCCCCAACTATTGGCATTCTTACCAAAACCGTCATTGAGAGTCCTGTAGCACACTGGATGCTTCCTGTGCGGCTACGGTCTGCACAGCATATGGACGTTGCCGTTATTGGAGTAAGTTTCCGCTCATCTTCTATTGCTTATTTACGTGCACCTAGTTGTGATCCTTGTCTAAATAATGGGTGGATCTTTCGCTTTTCCATTGCCGGCTCCTAACCTACTTTCAGGACCACTATGTGCAAATCAGTGAACTAGGACGAGACGGCCGGCTCCGCAACATTGTTCGCAAGACCGATTTTGGGTCCCGTATTCGAAATGCCAAGGTCATCGGTACATCCCCGGAGAGCGCCACTGACGATGAAAACGACGATGTTCAGGTCCATATCAAGACTGAAAAAGACGACTCCATGCTGGACAATGGTGACAGTAACAGCACATCTGGCGATGAGGAAATGGGGGGCATGGAGGCACATCGGTCGACCGGCAAGGCAGCCGGACTCAGTTTACCTCCACAACAACTTCTTGTTGTGCTCGAAAGCGGCGATTGTGTTTTCCTTTTCATCCACCCCCAAAGCGGCGACAACCCCATATTTGTGTCGACACATTACCAGCCACTCAGTAACCGAATCGTGCAGCCCGGGTTTCACACATGTGTCGATCCCAGCTCTCGATATATGGCTGTTGCCTGCCCAGAAAACTTCTTCATTGTACACGAGCTGGAATCCTCTCAAAAGCTCAACGATGCATACGCCCGGAACAAACCATTGAACCCCATCAAATACTCCCGCCCCCGTGCCGTGCAAGGCGTCATACACAAGATGGAGTTCTTGTATCCACGTACCGAAGATGACTATCACATCATTCTCCTACTCATTATCGTCAACAATGGAAAATCTCGGATGGTGACGTACGAATGGGAAGCTGGTGATAACCTAGCAGCCGTTTTCAGGGACGAGAAGAGGGGACACCCGCTCCCTCCACAACATCAGATGCCAATTTTGATCGTGCCTCTAACGCTTCACTCGGCGTTTTTTGCTATATCAGCACGTCATATTGGCGTTTGCAAGGATGCACTCAATCTCCCCACCGAGTTCGACGACTTTGCCATGGAAGTACACGAAACATCGCGATTTCACCATGGTCGCGGTATTCCCTATTGGGCAGCATGGACGCGGCCATACCGGCTCCCCACATACAACACAACACGAGACAGTATCTATCTTGCACGAGAAGATGGTGTTGTCATGTTTTTGGATATCAACTCTGACAACATTCTCGGTGCGTCGGTGGAGATTGGAAAATTTGAGTGCAATATCGGCACGGCATTTTGCAGCTTGTTTGACGACTTCAATGATATTTTGATAATGGGCGGTGACTCCGGCCCGGGCACGATATGGCAGGTATGTTGCCAAACTTGGAGTGATAAAAAAGAAGGGTCAGGCTAGTTGTCATTCTAACAGTGATCGGTGCAGATCCGACCTCGGCAGCCCAACATGCAGCTAGGGAAGATACCAAATTGGTCCCCAGTCGTTGATTTTGTGACCACCGATGAATTTGCCACTGTCAATGGGCTTGTTGGAGCCAAAGGAAACAAGATAGAGGCCAGGAGTCACGACGCAAACAGACTGTCTGCTGCCCGTCACTTATCAAATCCAGACCGAATTTTCAGTACTTCCGGTCGTGGTGTTACAGGAGCCATCACCGAGTTTCGACACGGCTTACGCGCGGATATGGGCCTTGAAGTCGACTATCCCGTACCTGTCAAAACGGCTTGGATATTTGCGACGAGAACCGACGACTATGACATCGAGTTTCAAGTCCTCATCTCTTTGGTTGACAAGTCCGAGGTCTTCTATTTATCCGCCGATCTCGCCCAAGTCGGGATTCACGAAGAAGGCACCACATTGTACGACTTGGAATCCCGGACGCTGGTCGCAGCACAGTTGTCCGAAGACGTGATCGTGCAAGTGACGGAAAACTGCATTGTCTTTTCCGGCCCTAGCTCAAGGTAAGTTGACTACGAGGTGTGCAGCCCCATTCAAAATAACTTCTCTAACCTTGACTGGAAAAAGCAGCACAAGACACCTGCACACCAACACCTTTCAGAAGCCACAAGTTACAGTCATAGATGCTTGCATATTTGGAGACCTTTTAGCTATCTCAACCCTGGTAGGGACTGTGTTTGCAGCTCACCTACTGCAGCTCAAGCCGGACAAAACTGTTGCCATAGTAGAGACTTTTGAACTACCAGGTGATGCTACCTGCCTCAGCTTGTCTTCATTCTTGGGATCGCCATATATCGTCGTCGGTCTCATGGTTAATGGAAGTCCATCGATTTTGCTTTACCACGTCAAAGATGGCGAAAAATCGCAGTCGATCCTTATTGATCCAGGACGCGGTAAGTTAATAATAGCTAGTAGGAGCGCGATCGTCGTGCCTCCGGACTATTACTTTACTAACAATTACATAGACGAGTTTACTAGAATTTTGCATGGCCAATCCGATGGGGAGAATCCTCTGTTGCATCGACCGCTCGAATCAATCAGCAGTGTCGCCCTGCTGCCCCGACGTGGAAACGAGGCTGCAATCGTGTTTGGAACAAGAGCAGGCGATCTAGTGACCCTAATTCTTAGTGAATCGGGGTTTCTCTCCGGAAATATAGAAAGAATCGGCCCAAGCACGGTGCAAGTGGTCATCCTCGACGACGTTTACCTCGGAAAAGCAGTTCTGGCAACATGTGATGGCCGGATTTCTATGCATTACGGCTGCGGAGAGAAGGCGGCGACGTTCCGATCGACGCACACAGTTTGGCCATTTGATGCCGCTGCTCTCAACAAGCCAGCACCATATATCAACAGCGTGACTGTGCTTTCCGGCGGTCTGCCTGGCCGCCCGAACAAGACGCAACTTGTGCTTTCGTCAACAAAACAATTTATGCTGGCAGAACTGCACCCTCAGCCGGGGCCGGTTCAACGTAGCTTGCCACTCAACGGCACACCTGCCAAGGTGATCTACTCGCACACGCTTAGCTGCTTGGTTGTAGCAATCAAGGATCTTGAAAATCGGCCCACGCTCCAATTTATCGATCCCGACACTGGAGAAGACCAATCGCTGCCGACCGACAAAAATGGCGAGGCCGTTGAGTTCGTATCCGGCCTTGGCAAATCAGGCGACCAGATACTGTCGCTAGGTGAGTGGAACTACGAACGGCAGGGAGACAAGTGGGTGTTTTTGCTTGTTTGCACCAAGGGCGGGCGTTTCCTCATCCTTTCTACGTCACGCACTATTGTCGACCAGCAACCAAAAGTCAAGTACTGGACGCGATACAAAAAGAGCTTTGCCGAACCCGTGCATTCTGTTGTCAGCCGACGTGAGGATGTATTCTCCTGTGTGGGCTCGACGATATACTGGGACAAATTGGATCTGGAGGTGAAACGTCTAAGCACATGCGGGACGTTCGAGCTAAATTCATCTGCAACATCTCTCCGGATTGTCAACCACAAGCTCGTGGCAGTGACCGATGACGACGGCTCAGTCGAGATCATCGACATATCCGATGGCGCACCAGGCGAGATGGCACTATACCACGGAGACTCGGAGCAAAGGTCTGCTACCCACATGATTGAGATCGGAAGCAAGATATCAGGCAACGATCTTAATACGTCTCTACTTCTGGTGTGTGGTCGCGATGCGACGGCTTCCGGATTGTGGATCCCATGGCGGCAACCGGGGAAAGACTGCTCAGTGGTTTTCGAAGCTGACTTGCCCGCGTCGGTGCGCAAACTTGTGCGTGGACGGACTCGTCCAAGCTGGCAGCAGGCCCGGCGCGAGGTGAAGTACGGTCTCGTTCCAAGTACGCCTGACGAAGCAGAAATTCTAGGTGTATGCCTCGATGGGTCTTTGCAACACTTTACGCTCCTTAGCCTACCGGTATGGCGCCTTCTACGACTTGTGCATGAACTCGCATTGAGCTCGCCAATTCTCTTTCCTTTTACGTACGATGAAAACGACGAAGACGACGACTATGAAAACGATTCAAGAACAGGCGACACTACGGTTATGCACATTGACGGAGATATGCTACAACGGTGCTTGGATAGACGAGCCCTCGAGCAGCTCTTTGCGAAGCCTTCGCGCGCCGCTAGACTATATGCCGTACTTGAGAAGCTCGACAATGGTGTCTTAACGGCAGGCTTCGACCACCTGCAATTAAATGCGGGGATGTATTCTGAGGAGAATAAAACACACGAACCGGCTCTCGATGAGCGAACTCGCAGATGCATCAAGTTGCTCTACACTATTTTGGAGTACTATCTGCAACCGGCCATCTGAAGCATAAGGCCGACACTGCGTGCGCAAAGTATACATTACTGCCTTCCTGTTTTCTTTACTGTTCCCGTCATCTTTGTCTGTTTTTCTCACCGTCTTTGCTTGTTCGGCTTTCTATTGTACTGGGCGCATTACTACAACATTTGGGTCCCGGCTTTGACTTTACAGGAATGCGGATTCATAGATGCGGATGGCAAGCTGCACATTACACGATAGTAGAAGGTTTTGGCTCGTTCGGCTTCATATTGTTGCAGTTGCTTGTTGGTTAGGTGGCGCATTTGTTGGTGGCCCGGCTGGTGCGGCCTTGTTTATAAAAGTAAACTACAGCAACAAAACATATAAAAATTTCAAGGCAAGGCCGAGTTAAAATGCATTTGGAGGACCGGATTCTCTGTTGTGAAGCTCTGAAGCACGTAAGCCCAGTCGTACTGTCAAGGCTTAACGAAAAGACTTGTAAACTGGCTGTGGTGGTGACGTCGTGATAACTATACAAAGCTTAAACCGTATGTGACAGTACAGTTGGTTGACTGATTCGGAAGATAAAAAAAGCAGAGTATAGATCTTTGTTTAATATAGATATATATATGTATCAATCAAAGAAAACAAAATTATTTCACACTATTTTTTTAAATAAATAAAAAACAAGATGTCACAAATAATTTCTATATTGATTCTCATAGATTGATCATTGTTGTTATCGTCGAACATCTATTGCACAGTCAGGGGTTCATCGTTGCCGTACAGAATCAAACTGTGGTCTCATATTCTCGAACGAGTATTATTAGTGGGGCCGCTGTATTGGGCTAATGGGCGCTGCAGCAGTGGCGCATATCAATGAATTGCCCCTCCATGAGCTGGCCAGGCCAAGTCAGTTGCGCAAGTCTGTCAGGCGTTGGTGCCTTCCCCGCACACACGCGCTGAAATACTGCACAAAGATATGTACTTGCCTACCGGACTTAATTTTTTGCCCACCCGTGCCTTCCTTTCTTAGGCTGGGCGAGCATTAACGTAGAGACTTAGTCTCGCCCTGGCTATTTTTTTTCTGCCGTTTTCAGAAATCCTCAACACTTTGTTCTCGCCAACAGCCTCTGTCGATACCTCGTTACGACAGCAAACAAGAACGAACAACTGCACTTATCTTGCATACAAGATAGTGCTGACAACCGACGGAACGCGTCACATACCATACCCGCCCCCACATTCCCTCTCCCCCCTCCCCTCTCCACGTGGTACTACGAATCTGCCACGATGCCGCCGAAGAAGAAGGGAGGCAAGAAGGCCAACGACGACTGGGAAGCCGAACTCGGCGAGAGCATCGCACCCGTGTCTACGGCCCCGCCCGCCGACGGTGACGCCAAGAATGACAACGACGACGAAGGCGGCGGCGGCGGCGGCCTGATGGCCGTGCTGCGCAAGAACAAGGAGAAGCGCAAGAAGAAGGGCCTCTCCGAGGAGTTTGAGGACCCCAACGCCACGAACGGCAATGGCGATGCCTCAGCTGAGCCTGCTGAAGTGCTGGCCGACAAGGCGCCCGTTGAGGCCACCATGGACGACGAGTTTGCCCTCCCCGAGAAGAAAGGCAAGGGCGGCAAGAGCAAGCAGGCACCCGCAAAGGCCGAGCCTGCAGACGAGGATGACGACAACAGCGGCCGCATCCTGACTAAGGCCGAGAAGGAAAAGCTCAAGAAGGAGCGCGAGAAGCAACGGAAGAAGGAGCAGGCCAGCAAAAAGAAGTCTGAACCGGCAAAGGCACCGGCCAAGGCCGCACCCGCAGCTGCTGCCGCACCTGTTGCTGCTGCGGTTGATGCTGCGCCTCCCGCCCCGGAGCCCGCCGCGGCCGGTGGCAAGAAGAAGAAGATCCCTGCACACTTGCTCGCAATTCAGAAACAGCAGGAGGAGCTCCGTCTCCGCGCAGAACAGGAGCAGCGTCTCTTGGAACAAGAAAAGGCCCGCATTGCGGAGCTCGAGCGGCAAGAGGCCGAAGAGGCGAAGCGCAAGGAGGAACAAAGAGCACTAAAGAAGCAAAAGGAGAAGGAGCGGATCGAGCAGCTCAAGAGGGAGGGCAAGTACCTTACCAAGGCACAGAAGGAGGCCAAGGCTCGTAACGAGCAGAAGCTCCAGCAGATGATGGCTGCGGGCATCAAGGTTGGTGGTCTGGATCAGACGGGCGCCGATGAGGATAAGAAGAAGTCGTCCACAGCCGACCGGAAGCGCAATGCCGGCCGCAAGACCAAGGTTGACGAGGAGAAGGTCCTGGCCGAGGCTGCGGAGCGCGCACGCCTGAACGCTGAGAAGCTGGCCAAGGAGGCCGAGGAGCGCGATAAGGCTGCCAAGAAGAAGGTCAAGGAGGAGGAAAGCAAGGCTGCCACCACCGCCGAGAGTGACATTGATGATGACTGGGAGACTGCTGCCGCCGCTGCTTCCAAGACGGAGGATGTCAAGGACAGCTGGGACGCCGACTCGGACGAGGAAGACAATATGAAGTCTCTGCCGGTCCGGCCAAAGAAGAAGAGCAGCAAGGGCGAGGACGACGACGAGGATGACGACGAGAATGACGACGAGGACGACGACAGCGATGAGGACAGCGAGGATGACAGCGACGAAGACACCAGCGAGGATGAGCAGGAGTCGGCCGCCAAGGCCGCCGAGGCGCAGCGCAAGCGTGAGCTGGCCGAGCTGCGCGAGAAGGAGCACCAGGCTGCTCTGGCTGCACGGTCCAAAGACAACCTGCGGTCGCCCATTTGCTGTATCATGGGCCACGTCGACACAGGCAAGACCAAGCTGCTGGATAAGGTCCGCCAGACCAATGTCCAGGAAGGCGAAGCAGGTGGTATTACACAGCAGATTGGTGCTACGTACTTCCCCATCGAGGCCATTCGACAGAAGACCCAGGTTGTCAACAAGGACAACTCGTTCGACTTCAAGGTTCCCGGTCTGCTTATCATCGACACCCCCGGTCACGAGTCGTTCTCCAACCTCCGTTCCCGTGGTTCGTCGCTGTGTAACATTGCTATCCTGGTCGTCGACATCATGCACGGTCTGGAGCCCCAGACGCTCGAGTCTATGCGCATGCTGCGTGACCGGAAAACGCCCTTTATTGTCGCCCTCAACAAGATCGATCGTCTCTATGGCTGGAAGAAGGTTGACAACAACGGCTTCCAGGACAGTCTGGCACTGCAGAACCGAGGCGTCCAGAACGAGTTCGCCAAGCGCCTCGAGCAGACCAAGGTCGCCTTTGCCGAGCAGGGCTTCAACTCGGAGCTCTTCTACGACAACAAGCAAAAGTCCCGTGTCGTGTCGCTGGTGCCCACCTCCGCCCACACGGGTGAGGGTGTCCCTGACATGCTGAAGCTGCTCGTCCAGCTGACCCAGGAGCGTATGGCTGAATCGCTGATGTACCTGTCCGAGGTGCAGGCGACCGTGCTTGAAGTCAAGGCCATCGAGGGCTTCGGTATGACCATTGACGTCATCCTGTCTAATGGCATCCTGCGTGAGGGTGACCGCATTATATTGTGCGGTGTCGAGGGTGTTATCAAAACGAATATCAGAGCCCTGCTCACACCTGCACCAATGCGCGAGTTGCGTGTCCGGTCTGCCTACGTGCACAACAAAGAGGTCAAGGCCGCCATGGGCGTCAAGATTAGCGCGCCCGGCCTTGAGGGCGCTATTGCTGGTTCTCGGCTGCTGGTTGTCGGCAAGTACGACGACGAGGACGACCTTGAGGAGGAGGTCGAGTCCGATCTCGCCTCCGTCTTCAGCCGTGTTGAGAAGTCCGGTCGCGGTGTGAGTGTCCAGGCATCGACGCTGGGTTCGCTCGAGGCTCTGCTAGACTTCTTGAAGGACTGCAAGATCCCCGTCGCCAACGTCGGCATTGGCCCGGTCTACAAGCGTGATGTGATGCAGACCGGTATCATGCTTGAAAAGAGCCCCGACTACGCGGTCATGCTGTGTTTCGATGTCAAGGTCGACAAGGAGGCTGCCGCCTACGCTGAAGAGCAGGGGGTCAAGATCTTTACGGCCGACATTATCTACCACCTGTTTGACGCCTTCACCAAGCACATGGCCGTCCTGAGCGAGAAGAAGAAGGAGGAGTCCAAGATGCTGGCTGTCTTCCCTTGCGTGCTCAACACTGTCGCTGTCTTCAACAAGACGGCCCCTATTGTTGTTGGTGTCGATGTTGTCGAGGGCAACCTGCGCATCAACACGCCGTTGGCCGTCGTCAAGACCAACCCCAACACCAACCAGAAGGAGATTATCAGCGTCGGCAGAGTGTACGTTTTCCCTCTTCAAACTTGTAACAGATGTTTCTCTTTTCTTTCTTTCTTTTTTTTTAAAAAAAAAAGAAGTAAAAAAAGACATGCCCATACTAATTAAGCGTTTAGGACCTCCATTGAGCGCGAACACAAGCAAATCCAGATCTGTAAAAAGGGCCAGCCGTCTGTGGCCGTTAAGATTGAGATGGGTGGCCACCAGCCAGCCTACGGCCGTCATCTGGAGGAGTCGGATACCCTCATCAGCCAGATTTCGCGTGCCAGTATCGACACACTGAAGGAGTTCTACCGCAGCGACGTGTCAGACGACGAATGGAAGCTGCTGATCAAGCTGAAACCCGTCTTCAACGTGATCTAGGAACCGGAGACAAGAAATGCATACTCGAGGTGTCTTGTTCCTCTTTTTTTTACATGTTGAATTTTCATGTGATTCGTTTTTTTCTCTTTTTTACGCTAAAATAAGAAGGTGGCTTTTCTTTGTACTTTATTCATTTTGGTTGTTTTCTTTTTGTTACCACATCTTGCGTCTTGTTTCTGTCCTTTTAAAGAGAAAAGTTTACATTTATTTTCGGAGATAATACAAAACAAATAAAATAAATAACACTTATGAGTGGCACATTTTTTAGGTGACGAGGGATGCTGCGGTTGCAGAGGAACGATTTATTTTCTGGAGAATCACCATTATATCATGGAGTTCTGAATTTTTTTATTGATGAAATAATGCCTTATGGAAAGTCCTTCTAAAACATTTCTTGAGATTGTTGTGAAAGAGTGAGTGGTGCCCCCCGCTTGGCCATGGTTGATGTGACAATTGTATGTGTGGCCGTTGTTTCGGCAAGAATGTCCCAATACAATACACACATGAAAACTAAAAAACTCGTTTCAAATTTATCTCGCATGAAAAACAACAGAAAATGAAGATGGAAACAATAATCCATCAAAAAAGATTACGAAAAACAAAAAGTCACTATCCTTCCCTTTGTTCCTTCATGATGATCTAAATCGTCTTTTATCGTCAGAATTCTTTCTCGTTTGTCCACTTTTAACCGTCTGCCATTCAGTCGACCTCCTCGATCGTGGGGTTCTTAGCCGGGTCGGCGTCGGGCATCTCGGCATCCGGGGCGTTGGGGTCACCGTTGGCCGCGTTATTGGCAATGGCAGCCTCCTCAGTCGCCTTCTTGGCGGCGGCCTTCTGGGCCAGCTCAGCAGCCAGCTTCTGGCGCTCAATCTCGTTCTGCTCCCACCAACGCTGGTGGATGGGGCCGACAAGAGCACTGATCTCCTCCTTCTTGGAGCGGTAGATGGACATGGTGGTGTCGTAACCATCTTCCTCGAGCCAGTCCTGGGTGGCAGTCAGCTTGGCCAGGATCTTTTCCCGGTCGCTGTCGCTGGAGAACTTGACGTAGATGCCATCGTACTCCTCCTCGCCGGAGTCGCTCTTGGTGAGCTTGTCGCGGACGTCGTAGATGTAGGACTCGAGCGAGTTCTTCATCTCCTCGGTGTCGAAAACGAGCTTGTCGTTGGCAGTCATCTTGCCTTCCTTCTCCTTGGCATCCTCAACGGCGGGCTGCTCCAGAGTGTTGGCAGCCGAGACGACCGGCAGGTTGTCCTTGCGGACCTGCTTGCGGACCTTGCGGGTCTTGGGCTTGACATCCTCCGCAGGGGCGTCCGTGTCCATAGCCTCGCCGGCCGGAGCGGCAGCGTCATCCGTCTTTGGCGGCTCCTCCTCTTTGATCTCCTCTTCGACCTCCTGGTCCTCGACAGAATAGGCGCTGTCCAGGTTTAGGACACCGTCAGGGTTGACGCGGGCACGCAGCTTGCAAGTCATGTAGTCGTCTGGGCCACCAACAGTGGGCTTGACGCCTTTGACGGAGAAGCGGGCGATCCACGGCTTCATTCCAGCGGGGATGTCCTGCGGCTCGTAGTAGCGGGCCTCCAGGTCAAAAGGCCGTTTCCGGAAGAAGGTCAGGACCTTGGTGGAAGGCATGGCGTTACCCTTGCCAAAGACAACCAGGTTCGGCTCCTCGTCGGGAATATCGTTGGCCTTCTCCCAGGTGAATTCGATGGGGTAGGAGACAACATCGTGCACGGCGAACTCGCGCACGCGGAAGATGGGCGACTGCAGGGCGCTAGCGAAAGCGCAACCCCGGGCAATGGCCTCGTCCTGGTTCAGGGTGAAGGACAGCGGCTTGCCGAAGAACTCCTGGATGCGCTCCTTGATGGCAGGGACACGGGAACCGCCACCAACAACCTCGACGATGTCAATGTCCTCCTTCGAAAGGCCTGCGTCGGCCAGGGCCTGCATCAGGGGCACGGTGGTTCGGGACAGGAGAGGCTCGACCAGCGACTCGAAGTCGGCGCGGGACAGCGAGGTGGAGACGTCCTTGTCTTCCATCAGCATCTCAATGTTAAGGGGGGCGGTCTGGTTGGCGGAAAGAATCTTCTTGAGCTTCTCGGCGGCGACCAGGACACGAGCACGAGCACGGGCGTTCGTGTTGATGTCCACAGCCAGCTTGGGATTGGCGACGAACTCCCTCTGGAAGTGGTCAACAATGGCCTTGTCAAAGTCGCGGCCACCGTAGTGGCGGTCAAATGCAGTGCCCTTGACAGTGAGCTCGCCCTTGCGGAACTCGACGACCGAGGCGGTGAAGGTAGAGTGGCCGACATCGACGAACATGACGCGGCGGGGCTTCTCGTCACCAGTGGGCAGGTCAAGCTTGGTGATGCCGTAGCCAAGGGCGGCGGCAGTGGTGTCGTTAAGCAGGCGCTGCACCGACAGGTCGGCAATGTTGAGGGCTGTGATGAGGCTACGGCGTTGACGGTCGGTGAACCAGGCAGGCACGCTCAAGACCAAGTTGGTGACAGGGACCTTGATCTCGTCGGCGGTCGACTGCTTAATCTTGCCAATGAACATGGCTAGCAGCTGTGTCGCAGAGAAGCGCTCCTTCTTGCCGAGGTACGAAACCTCAGCGCCGACCTCGCCATTGACGTCGATGAGAGGCGCAGAGATGTACTGCTGCTCGATCTGGATGTCGGCCTCCTTAAAGGAACGGCCGACAAGGCGCTTTAGGGAAGAGACGGTGTTCTTCAGGTTGGAGATCTCTTGTGTCTTGGCGGCCTCACCGAGGTAGCGGTTCTTGGGGCCGAAGCCGACGAGGGAACTAAAAAAAAAAAGGTTAGACGGAGTCTGGACCGGAGGGGAATGAATCCCGTGTACGGAAGTAAACCAGAATGGGGTATAGACTCACGGAGTCGCGCGGTTGGACACCTCGTTGGTGATCTATAGAAAGGGGAGGGTCGTTAGCAAGCTTGTTGGGCCGCGAAGCGACAGTAGCGCGAGAGAACAGTCGGAGAAGCAGAAGCCAGGCGGTGACAACGTTGTGATTGTGCCACAACGCTGGTCAAAAGCGAAAAGGAACGGTAAAACGACCACGGGACAATGCAAGGATAACTTACCACGTCGACACCACGGTTGCGGGCCACGGCCACCACCGTGTTCATGGTGCCCAAATCAACACCTGTGACATTGTTAGTAGGCCGCAATAGCAAGCTGCCTTCCGGGAGCAGCGGAGGTGCGGCAGGAATGCCGGGGTATGGCTTAGGCGTGAAGACTTACCGACAACACTCATGATGGGCGAGTATATCCGAAACGGCCGGGGGAGATGTTGATGCAGGTGGGATGGTCGAGCTTAGATCAATCGTGATCTGAACAGCAGCTGAAGAGAGAGAGGGGTTCGTTTGCGATGGGTCGTACCAGGTCCGTTGGGAGAGGAGAGGGTGAGAACAATTCGGTGATTACGATGGCAGAGTAGAGATGCGGTAGGGTGTAGTCAGAGGAAAACACTTTTTTTGGACACCTTATTATGTATCTCTCGGTCGTCTGCGGTCGCTTTGGGAAACAGCAAAAAAAAAAACTAGAGGAAAGAAGGCGGCTGCCCGCTAGGTTGGATAATAATAGTGGGGTCGTTGCTGGCTTTCGCCTTGGCTTGTCCTTGGCTGCTCCTTCTCCTTCTGCGCGTTTCTACCCCCGTAACTGTCCGTTTGGAGGGGGAGGGGAAGGAACGACAGGGCAGAAAAAAAGCGCCCACACACAGCAGGAGGCGGCAAGAGCGACGGAGGGGCAACTTAGAAGAAGCTACTCTTTGGAGTGGGTTGTACCTCAGAGGTACCTTTGTCATAAATTCAGACCAGAAAAACAAAGGATGGGGACAAAGTTGATGATGATGGATTTTGAAACAGGAAAAAGAGATCAAAAACAACCGAATTTTTTTTAAAAAAAATAAGAGAAGTATGCGAAAGTTCAAACTGCGAAAAGCCAAAGCGTGGGATGCTTGTTGTTGATACATATTTAACGATGCCCAGCCTTGTTCCAGGGCAACAAACAGGCGGCCGGGCCAAGAAGCGTAAAGAAGCTTCGAGATGTTCCTAGCAACGGAGAAGGCGCAGGGTAGGAGGGGCAACTTCTTATTGGTCTTAGTATGCAAAACTCTGATTCTCCATGAAGAAAACAACGTGGGCATCTCACCGCCTTCCCAATTCGACCGCAGACGAAGTCACGTCAAGGTACCTTTCACTGCGCGTTGTACAACACAATCTTTTGTTGGGCTTCAACAGTGAAAGAGCTGGACTCTTTGTTTTATATATCGCATTATGCAGTTTTCTATAACGGATATTTTTAAGTGCAAAGACAAGCGCAAAAATAGCACAAAGTATTAAACATCAGGCGCCCTTACATCCTTGGACTACTTTTAACTTGTTTCCTTTGACACTCCTCTGCTAATTATTCACGCGTGCGCGCCACCTGTCAGTCTTAATGATGCGTGATGCCCGCCCTGGACCACATATCACTCTTCACTGTCTCCCCTCGTGTCTCGACGCGGGAGACGATAGATTTGCCTTTAGCTTGGCGTCTTCTGGTACCTTGTCTTCAGCGCTTTGGTCGTCTGCTTCTCTCTCCTCCTCGCTGCTTGGAGACCTTGCTATATAGCTGAGGCGCCCGAGCGGGCTAGGACGGACGGTCGAGCCTGCCTGTGTAAGCAAACCGCCCCCGCTCAAGGGAGAGTGCGGAGGTATAGCTGACATGGTAGGTTGTGGCTGAAGGTCCGGTGAGGATGCAGCGGAAACTGAGCGCGAGGCAGAGTGCCGTGAGCCAATGCTGTCATTGCTGGCTAACCTCCTGTGGTCGGGGCGTCGGGGCGCCAAATGGTGGCTGTTGACCTCTCTGTGGCCATGAGCGTCGCCCGTGTTCGCAGCCACCTCGGCGTCCGTGTAGAACCCGGCCTGTTGCATCTCTGCGTCTGAACGGTACTCATACACCTGGCCTGGTGAAGGCATACCAAGAAGATGATGGCCTGCCGCGGTCGTTGTACCCGTGGCATTCGTGCCCGGGAAGCTCAGCTGACTCGCTTGGGCCATTTCATATTTCCGACGGTCTTCGTCGCTCATGATACTTTCCACTCGGCGTGGCATGTAGACGGAGTTATTGTGTCCACCGCCACTGCCTCCCGGAATTGTGTTGTTTGATAAGAAACTCTCAAACGAGTCCCGGGGGTGTAGCGTGATATACGGGCTGTTCCGCCCTCTGTTGCCAATGTAGTTGCCATTGTTGTTGAGAAGTGATGGCGATGACTGGCCGAGAAGATTGAGACTGATCAGCGAGTCGTCCGGATAATGATACCAGCCGGTTGACGACCGCTCCGGGGCAGAGAACATGCCATCGATCTTGTCGGGTGGCTGCAACATAACGCGGCCACTCTTGGACCGGCTAACGGTATTTTCGTCGTTTGCTTTGCCATGTTGATCCTCCGACAAGGGAAACCCGCTCTGAGGTGCGTTCTTTCTCTCGAAATAGCTACCCTCGCCAACTGTATCAGGTCTGCCAAACTGGGAAATATTTGCTGTCGCCCGTGAGACACCTGTATCACCAATGGAAGCAATGGCAGCCGCGTCTAGTCCTCTGGCACCTGAAGTGACGACCACGCGCCCACCGGGACCTGATATGGGTTTTCCGTCTGCAACAACCAGCCGCTTGCCACTCTTTTGGCGTTGAACCTCAGCAGCAGGAAGAAATGTCTCCGGGACAATATTGAGATCGTCGCCCTGCTCCTCGGCTTTCTCAATCGCCTCCTGCACTGTCGTCTTCTCCCCGTCGGCGGCGGCTGCATCTGCCCGAGGGCCGCCCCATGTTCGCTGGCCGGCCGTGAAGATACCATACACCATGTAATACCAATTAAAAAAAGGGTTGAGAATGAACATGAGCGGATAAAGCATGATTTTGAATCGACGGAGCTTGAAGCCAAAGTAGATCATCAAGACCCAGTTCAGACCCAAGGACACGCCAATAAATCCCACTGGCAGATCGGCTATCTTCTTCGATGTTGTCATGAGTGCCAACACCATGATAAAGAAGAGCAAGGCAGTTGTTCGGATTGTATTTTGCATGAAGCGAACTAGAATGAGAATAGGATATCGCTTCCAGAGACGCCAGTCCGTCAACATGCACACCTCATTGGTGATGAAACCGAGAAACCAGCGGCGGCGCTGCTTGATAAGTGACTTAACCGTCTGGACGGCCTCCGTTTTGCAGAAAGCAGACGTGCACATCTGGATCTGATACCGCTTCTTGGCACCAATCATGAACAGATGTGTAAGCCAACGGTCCTCGCCAAGATGACACTTGGCAAAGTCGAAGAGGTCCTCACACTGCTCAGCTTTATCGGCAAAGTAATATTTGGCCATACGTCGGAATGCAGAGAAGCGCAGCATCGTAAGTGCGCCTGGAAGACAAGTGACAGCACCACAGCCAGACTCGACTGTCCGCTCAAACAGCTGGCCGTGCACGTACTCCATATCTTGCAAAAGCGTAATCAAGCTGTGACGTTGAGTCGTAGATGTTATGACACCTGTCATGGCTAGCATGTCGCGTCGGTTGCCGGGGCTCAGTTCCATGTCGTAGACGAAATTTTGAAGACATACGCGGTCAAGGATGCAATCAGAGTCGATGAAAAGTATGAACAAGTTGTCGTTCCGCTTCAAGTATTGCTGATAGACGCGGTCGATGAGCTTAAATGTTGACTTCTGGCAATGCCTCTTCCCACCATGCGGGAAACGGGAAACGGTGACGCGCGCCGAGTGGTAGGTCACGTCAATGCTTTTCGGGTATGAATCAAGGGTCAGTGGCACCCCTAGTTTTTCGATCGTGTTGAGATAAAGCTCATCCTCCTGGTCACCGTCGAATGATAAGAAGACGTGGATACAGGACGGAGGATAATCGCACTCGACAACAGAGTTGATTGCTGTTATGAGAACTTCAGGTTCTTCCCTGTAGCACGGCATGACGACAACGACCTTCGGTGCCGATATCTCGTCCAGGACTTGTTTGATTCTCTTTGTTCGTCCCAACTGGTGTGTGACGATCTGGTAGACGCAGAATAGCCATGGAACAGTCAAGAGGCCTGCAAAGCTCCAGAATGCAAACCACTGTAAAACAGAGACCATACCGGCAGGCCACATTCGCACAACGGCGGAAGGCAGAGGAAGCGTCACGATCATAATGGGCAAAAAGATAAACCTGCAATGGAAATGGGTCGTGTTAGTGGATTTTGTCTCTTTTGGGACATCAAAAGTCAGGGGCAGACAACAAACCGTAATAATGTAAACGCTAGTCCAACAATGATAGCCAGGACATTGACCGTCCAATGCTCAGCTTTCCGGAACACTTTCCATAAGCAATATAGGAAAGCAGCAATCCATAAGAACCATTCTAGACAGGCTGCGACCATGACCAATCCGACAATAGCGGTGTACACAATCTGGTTAAGGCATTGTTAGCGAAGTATCGAGATGGCACTAAGTTGGACTGGGAATACTCACGTCGTGGATTGGCCACGGGGAGTCAATGTTTGTCGCCATTTTCTTTCACTGAAGGACCAGCCCAGATTGCAATTACGACGTATTGACGTTGCCAATGTGCATTGGTGTCGCCGAGATGGCCCTCTATAACAGCTTTGGCAAAGCCTCAGCTGCTGGCGGGGCCACACCTATTTGTATCGAAAGGCGAAGAGTATGTGGCAAAAATTGCTGTTATTTCAAGGCAAGTGTTCGGATAGGGGACGAACAAAATAGGACGCGGTTGAAGGGGTGTGAAAAATGACGAAAATGCGTTGTCATGCAGCCATCCGGACCCAAAGCCTAGTAGTGCCTATTTGTCGTCCTGTTCGCAGGTCGTGAAAGTGTGGAGTAAAGTCCGATGCAGTTGTTTAACAATAGGCCCAGAGACTGCAAGTGTAAAATTGAAGGACGAAGACGATGATCCGCGATAGATTGGACTTTCCTACTCTTTCTCGCCGCGGATTATTGGCCTGTACTTCTTGCTAGAAGTTTACACTGGGGAGGCAACTGCCAGTTACCTTCAGACCGTGGCGGGTGGAACAAGGCAACTAGGATACACACGAAGTGGTATGGTCGAGAAAACAGGGGTTGACAATAGCGATGGGCCTGCTGTGGGGGGATCGTTGGCGAGGAAAAGTCGAGCAAAACAACACGAGAGTTTGTGCAACAGTACCAGGGGCTTGTGGAATAGGAGTGTCGAGGCGAGACCAGCAAGGTACACATGCGACGGGGAGCACGATTGTTGGTAAGCGAGAGAATATCGTGATCCAGAAGATGCACACTTAGGCTCGTGTTAAATTCTCAGCGCGTTCTCATTCGTGACTTGTCGTTTGTCAACACAACGGAAATCGTGCTATGCTGCGCATGAAGCTGTGGTAGGTGTGACAAAAGGTGCTAGGTGCTGGTATTTGCGAAACGCAAGTACGACGGAACGGAAATTCAGGAAATCAAGGCGTCTTCGAGTCGACTGATATTGTGTCTCTCTGGCTCAGATAAGGTCTCCCTTGTCCTCTTGACGAGGACACTGACTAAGTACTGAAGAGACGTTGGATTGTATAAGACCAAGATTGGGATGTGGAAGGAGAAGAGAGGCCACGAGTTGAAAAGTATACGTAGGAAATAGAGGTCGGGCAACGGGGTCGTATAAACGAGATCGAGCAAAGATGCAACGAGAGAAGTAAGAGGAACGCGTGGCGTTTATGGCCCGTTGTGGAGATGATGAAGGAAAGGAGAACCAGAGTTTTACGAACCAGTGCATGAGAACAGGCGAATAGCAGGATTGACACAAAAATTTTCAGAAACACAGTGACGGGTGGACAGCCAAGCGAGGAAGGAGCAAAAAGACGGGATAGGGAGAGGCCGGTGATGACGAGTATCGACTTGATCTAATGGAAATAACTGTCCACGAAAGAAGCTGTACATATAACCACTTGAGGATAGAACAGGCCCTCTGTGAGCTTTTTCGGTAGCTCTCGACTCCTCCTAAGATTTGTTCGCCGTCAATGAGGCTATTCGTCGTCGCAATATGCTCGCTCGTCCTCCCGTCCTCGCTGACTCCATATTTTGAGCCCTCTTAGATCATGGTGATCCACTGTGATTCATCTGGCCGAAAGCGAAAAAGCGTTAGCAAAGAGTCAATGCTCCAGAGAGGCCGATAGAACAGGAAACCCAAGACGGCACTGGGAAAGAGACAATAAGCGGAACGATCGTAAAAAAGGCCAAAGAAAGAGGCTATAGATACAACAAGTAGCGAGACGATGGCGTGCAGGAATAACGGCAGAGATGGGTATGGAAGCAACATGGCCCAAGACGGCAGTGCGGTCCTGGATGGTAGCTTCATTTGGACGGAGGCAAATAAAGTGACCAGCGATTCAAAACAGATCGAAGTGCATGCTTAGCTACTATACAGGCTGAATGGGTGGCTGGTTCATAGGTAAGAATCCGCTGTGCAGCGAGTGACGGAGTAAACGAGAGAGCAGTGGATATTATCACACTCTGGGCGAGTAGCAGGCTTTTGCGACCTCCTGGGCGGAGCCGACTGCCGGGTCTAGTAATGAGGCTCGTATTATGGCTGCGATGTTAGCCCTGAACGAGAACAGATGTTGAAAGAGTTGAGATGGAGGAAGTGTCGGGGAGGAAGAAGGCCGTACTATCTTTTGCGGGCTCTTCTGTGAAGTTCGTGATATGGCAGATGGGGAACGACAGTCGTCCAAAAGGCAATAAGGAGCGTGAGAGAGTCGTGTATGTAGTTTTGCAAATGCTCGAACAGTCTTTTGCAAACTTACGTGCAGGAGCGACCCAGGTCACTAGCAGTACGCTCTTTCCGTTTCGATCTGTTCAATCGACCTTCGCTGTATCCCTATCTTCCTCATCCGGTCTCGCCCTGGCAAAAATGGAGAGAGTGGGAGACGCGTAACCGCAATATAATGAATAAAAAGAGGCAGAAGAAGACCCACCAAATATGCCCGAAAAGCAGACGGAGAGATGTTCGACGGGATCTCGTGGGAAGGGGCAATTAGGATAAATTGCAGTCACAAATCGGATGCGTACACAGGTGAATCGTGGCACAAATTACCAGGATCAGGTTTAATAGGTATGGCTATTTGTAGAAGCGACCACAAACTCCGTGGCTCAAAATCGCGGGATGAAAGCACCTGCCACGAAGATGCAGAGGCAGTTCACATTGTGCGACTCGGAAGGAAGGGGCGATGTAGGAGCCCACGAACAGGAGACACTGTCAACTGTCAACATGGAGACTTCCGTGTCTCGATACATTGATTCACGTGATAATAGCCATAGCCGCTCTTTCCTTTGCAGTGGACTCTGCCCTTTATGCTTTCTAAGGTGCAAGCTCAAGATACTATTTCGGAGCTCAGTGCATCTCTTCCCGAGGGTGGATGGTCCAGTCACACGAGAGCCATTCAATCTACTCTCAGCAAAATGCAACGAGTTACAACATGTTCTATCAACTGTACAAAGAGCTCGATCTACACCAACAACATGACTTGGATTGGGAAAGTGGGTAGTTCGCAGGCACTATTGTATTCATTCTTCCTCGTGTCGTAGCAAATGATGTTGCTCCGTCGTCAAAGAGAGATTGTTTCCTATCATACTTTGACATACGTCACGCCATTCCATGACTTGGAGTTTGAAACGGGGCCAACAAGGGCACACCGCCAATGTGGCGAGCGATTCGTCGTGACATATGTCACCTGATGATACGGTCACTGCGACTACTGTTCACCTGCTGGAAAGGCAATCCCTAGCTGGTCGATACTTGGGCGGTTCACTTGCTGTCGTGATGGACGATATGCCAGGACAGCATTGCATCCAAAACAAGGTGCTCAGGCCATTTCAGAGAACGTTTCAAGACCAGTTTGTGCAACTATGTCCGTGTTGCGGGCACAAGACTGCGTCGGATTGTGCCACCGACGACGTGGGCGAGGGCGGAAGCTGAGAGGTTTTCACAGGGAGCGATTCAATCCGAAGATGATATCGTATTAAGTCCTATTGGCAGAAAGACGTTGATTAGGTCGGCATCGGTCTTGAAAGTTGGGGACATAGCCTTCAACGTACCAATCAACGTCGCTAAGTTGCAGCTTCCGCACACGCTGTGTGCGGTCTTTGCCGCCCTTGTCTGAACGGTTGTGAAAGAAAGACGAGGGTTTTTCGTGGCCTGTGCACAGAAAATAACAATAAGCATTTTGAACAGTTACAGACGTAAAAAAAAAAGAGTGAAATCTTACCATCCGTCTCATCGCTCTCTCTCAGATCGAGATTCAGGACCAGGTTCTTGATGCGCTGCTGTTCTTCCTTCTCTGCCTGTTGCTGGTTTCTCATAGCCACCGCAAACTCAGAGTCGGAAGGAAGCTCTAGCGTACGAGTTTGCTGGCGGTTACCCTTCTTTGTCAAGAGAGAGAACGCCATTGTTGACGACGGGGCGTTGTCGTCCCCATTTCCAGCACCGCCATTTGTATCAGCAGCAGTGGATGTCGTTTCGCGGAACTTTTGGCGCACCGGGAGAGCCACGTCGAACATGGGCTTCCGGTCGAATTTGCGTGTCTCCAAGCTCTCTGCCATCATCCTAGCGTACTCGCGTTCAAATTCGGCCTCGTCCTCGGGATCGATCTCTTCCTCCTCACGCGTCACAACAATCTCTTCGTCTTCAGACTCGCTGTGATCATCGGAATCTTGTCTATCACCGTCGTCCTAAACGCAACAACAAAATATGGTCAGTGTGTAAAATAACAAAAAGCCTAAAATCAGTGTTTCCAGAAACAAATGTAACGTACCTCTCCTTCCTCATCGACCGAAGACAGATCATCGTCGACCTCCGCATCTCCAACGGCTAGGTCGTCGGCGTTGTCGATCTCTTCCTCCGACGACTCTTCGTCAGATGCCGCCCCGTCATATTGTTCCACCACTTTGTCGGCCCCGGTGGCCTTCTGGTCTTGGGCCATGGCAAGCTGGAATACCTTGAAAGCGTCGTCAAAGTTTGTTGCCAGTCTCCACTGTGGTCGAAGAAGGGCAAATATGTCCTGAACGATAAACTCAATGTCCATGGGGAGAGGGTTCTTCGTAAAAATGTAGTACTGGAAGAAAGACAGAAAGTAATCCAGCTTCTTTCCAGCTGCACCCTTGTTGAAGTACGTTCCGGTAGTCTCAAGAAGAGTAGCAACGAGCCGGATACGGAAGTACTCATCCGGAAGATCAATGGGGTTGATACGACCAGGGGCGGGAGGACCACCATGGCCAAGAGTCAGGACTCTATACATCATGTCAAAGACGACCGGATGCTCAAGTAGGCGGTACGTGTAGAACTCGCCAAGATACTTGACCTCGGCCAGTCGCTGCTGGTTCATGCGAAAGTCGTTTTGCTCCAAGCCAAAGGTAACCGACTCGATCACGTCGTCAACGATGTCAATGACAAAGGCCGAGTGATGACGGTAAAGAGCACCAAGGAGACCCGCCAGAAGGTGGATGTTCCCGTACTTGACTTTGCTAGGGCGACAAAACACCTTGCGTAGAGTGTGAACGACCTAGATGCTGCGTTAGAAAACAATAAACACGAATATTTCTTCCCAATGGGCGTCGCGTACCTCTGCTTCCTCCCAGTGCAACTTCTGGATTTGTCTTAGGATCTTATTCGCATTGCGCTTGCACAGATCAACATAGACCAGCTTGCGGATGAAAATATCCATAGGTGTTCGCTCTTTTTGCTGGACCGACGTGCGCTCTGGTGGATCGACGTAGTACACAGCGTTCTCGATGAGCATTCGTTCCGTCTGCCCGATGTGCTGCATTGATTTCTTCCGCTGGAGCGTCTCCAAAAACGATGCCATTCGGGGTGACGTCTCTGGGTTGCGCAGCAAGTATCGGCCGCAGTTTTCGAGGAGATTGGATATTATCTCAATATTCATACGCGAGAAATCGTCGAGGCTGACCTTGAGGCAGTGAAACACAACATGCTCTGGCACAATGCCAAACTTGGTCAGCTCGGCCAAGTAGCGGATGTTGCTGAGCCGTACGGGGCCAAGAAAGTCCTTCTCCTTGCGCCGCTGCAGACTACGGAACTCTGCATCGAGATATTCAACCAAGCCTTTGGGTATATCAGGCATGTATTGGCCGAGGGTGGCAACGAGGCGGGACCAACACGGCAGAAGGTCACTGCGGCCCTTGGGCACCTCGGTCAGTGCCTTGACAAGCCGGTTTCGGGATGCCTTGGAGTTGAGGAAACAGAAGTCAATGGCAGTCTGATCGATGATATCTTTGTTTGTCAAATCGGGAAGTCGAAGAAGAATTGAGTCGACCTGGGCACCGATGCTCTTATTCACGATTGACGTCGACTGGTCGTCAGCGGATACCGCCGCGGTTGAAACCTCGGCAGCCTTGGACGATTCTACACCGTCGACGGCGGGATCGACCTTTTTGCCAACTTGTTCGTCGCTGTCAGTCTTCTTTTTCCTGCCATCCTCGAGCAGAATGGCAGGAACTTTGCCCTTGAGATCCACAAGGTTCTCGTAGAAGCGGCGCTCTTCTTCGTCCTCCCAGATCCCAGATCCTTCGCCTTGGCCGCGAAGATAATCGCCAGCCTTGACAATGCCAATCGAGCCACCAGCAGCCAGCTGGCCATCGTCACCGTCCTTGAGGTCAGGCATTTCGGCACCGATGATGTCGGCAATGACCTGGGCATTGGAAACCAGCCGTTCCTGGGCCTTGACTTGCTTTTCGAAATGGGATTGGCGGTCCTCAAAGACTTCACCCGATTTGACATAGGCTTCTGCGTTGCGGCGGGACTGGTTGGAGATTGCTTTTTGGTCACGGACGAGGTGTCCCTTGACATCTTCAAAGTATCGAGTGAGGATATTTCTGAATTTCTCCTGGAGCTCCGGGGGTGCAATTGGCGAATCGCCAGTCTCGGTCGCGTTCGAAGAGTCGCCCTGTGCACCAGAACCCTCGTCGCCCGGGTTGGTCGTGTTATTGTCTTCGCCGTCGAGGTCATTGTCTCCTTTGTCGGTAGCAGCATGCTCGCTATTTTCCGCCCTGAGGCCACCATTGACTCCGTCGTCCTTCCGATCTTCGGAACTCACACCGCTCGTGCCCAAAATGTCCCAGCTGAAGGTCTTGGCAAAAGTAACGAGGAGCGGTAGATTCGTGTGATCGCGGTCATGGCCGAGAAGGTCTTTGAGAACAGCTAGGGGGAAGGGCTCCGTAGAGTTGCCTTTGGCTGAGGTGCTGGTGCGGAACTTGACTTCCGTGGTCTTACCAACGGCGCCCTTGGTCGTATCGTCCGGCCGATTGATATCCTCCGGTGTCCGGAGCACACCCACAAGCCATAGCTCCGTGACGATGCGCAGCAGAACCCGCTGCAGAGTGAGACGCTCCTTCTCGTCCCTCTCGCGCGCTTCAGCCGATAGCGTCTTGAGCTGGTTCTTGTCGGGCGGCGCCATTCCCTTGCCCAGCAGCCATCCTAGGTATTCGGTGAAGTCGGCGGGGCCGAAACGCTGGTGGAGGGCCGATACAATCTCGACGCCGGCTTCAATGTCGGCCGGGGTCTTGAGGCGCGAGAGTCCTTCGTAGCATGCGGAAACGATTTCGGACAGGTACTTGCTCAGGCTGAGCGACGCGATTTCTTGCAGGAGGGAGCTCAGGGTCGAAGACGAAATGGCCGTTCGTAGTCGTCGGATAAAGGCGGTGTTCTTTTTCAACGACGAGTCGAGGGACTTGTTCACGGCGAAGAGACCTTGTCACCCATGTCAGCAGCCGCCAGGAAGGTCAACCAAACGAAAATACCGTAACACAGGTGTTTTTACCTGTCTCTCCATCCCAAGCGCGTTCATTCAACGTGCGCAATTGGCCTTGCAACAGGTAAACACTATGTTAGCACATTTCACTGAAGAACCCAACATGGCAACAACAGCGCCAGCGTCCCATAACGGACAATCATGGCTGTCCAGGTTGCCCAACATACGCTTCTTGGCGCGATCCATGATCGGCCACAGTCCCAGTGTCGCTTGTGGGAAAGAAAGACGCCTCGCAGCTCAAACATTCGCCGTGTATCGATTCTCTGTGTAGTATGTATTGTTGTTGTTCGAAGGCGAAATCGCTACGGGACCGTCAGGTCGAGAAGCAGGGAACAGAGCACTCCGCCCGATGTGGTAGGCATAGGGTTCGTTGGCTGCGGACAGCCTGGGGGTCGGTCTCTGCAAGCTCGTTCTGTGCCGGTCGCAGTCCGAGCTTCTGTACCGGTGGCGAGAAAGTGTGACGAATTCGGAGAAGTCAGATCTAGAGCTGGTGTCTGTTGTCTCTCAAGATTCTGTGTTGTGGTCGTAAAGGGTCGGTCCTTCTATTTTCGCGACAGAAAAAAAACTGTAGTAGACAATTATCCTTCTGCAACAGCTACTAGAAGCACTTGCCTGTCTTGGTCATTTATGGACTGATACTGATTGCGCTTTCAACAGTGTGAACGGGCGATCGCTCACCGTCTCAAAGCCCCACCTCCGGATTATTGGTTTGCCCGTAACATCGCCAATTACTCACTAGAAGGACATCACTTACAGGGCATTTGGAGCGCTTACAGAGTAATCACTGAGTAAGTCGTTTGAGACGGGGCCAAATAGTTCCGTTTATGAATGGCTTTCCCCTCGCAATGTACATTACGAAGGTTATAGGGGTAAAAAACCGCGCCACAGAGAAGTCACAAAAAACGACAAGGCTTATTCCACTAAACTAAAAAAAACACTAGTAAAAAAACGGTACAAAATTACATCCTTAGAAAGCAGTATGTCCACCATTTGCCTCGATCACGGCCTGTATTCTTTCTGGCATTAAGGCTAATTCGCCTCGCCAGAATTCTTCTGGAATTGCCTCCCATGCCTCTTGTACTCTCCTTCTTAATTCATCGTATGACGGCTTTTGCTCGTCACTATAATGTAACGAGAGGTAGTCCTTCATTTTATCCCAACACCGCTCGATTGGATTCAAATCAGGGCTAAAAGGAGGCCAACTTAACCGGGCGACTTCACGGTATTCTAACTCGAGCAATGTAGCTTCACAAGCGTGGCCTGGAGCATTATCTTACATTAAAAAGAGCGGTCTTTTTGGATGATTTTGTTGCTTCAAGAGCTTCATCCAACCCTCGATCAAAGGAACCACACGGGTTTGGTATGTATTACCACTTATTTTCCCCCATTCTTTTTCCCAAAATACTGTTGGCCCTTTTCCAGCCCCTGAAAAACTTCCCCAAAACATCCAACCTTGTTTTCTTTACTCCTTTTCATTCACACAAAACGAATCAAGTTCCTCGCCAAGTTTTCTCGTAACAAACACTTTTCGGTGTCGTCCATGAGTTACCCAGGTCTCGTCTGTCCAAAGGATACGGTCCCAATCTTCAATCGTCCAATGGAGATGTTCTTGTGCGAACTCGAGACGGAGTCTTTTGTTTTTTTCGGAGAGAGGAGGTTTTCGAAGAGCAACATATCGTTTATAACCGAGACGACGTAATGTTGATCGAATCGCGTACTCGCCGTGTCTTCCGTTAAAAAGATCTATTGATAACTCCAAGTAAGTCATCCGACGACCTTTTATCGAAGAGGTCACAAATTCAACTAACTGTTGTTCTTCTTCTTTTGTGAACGTGGGAGGACGGCCGCTACGAGCCTTGATATTCTCAGACGTAATCGCTGTACGAATCTGGTGAATCGAAAAGCCGGTCTTTTCGTGGATTTGTTTCTTCGTAAAGCCGGCATCAAAAAAGAGAACACGAATTCGATGCCTCTCTTTTTCCGTCGTCTGGCGCGTCATGGTGATAATTATGACTAGGAAGGAGGAAAAAAGTAAACAAACCGAATGCGCTGGAAAGACGAATGTATCTTTTTAACGCTAGTCTTAAAAGGGTAATTCGTGGCTATGAGAGGGTCCACTAAGTACGGTGGAAGGGTGCGCTTTCTTACGCCTGCAACTATGTAAGTAACGGCTACAGCTGGAAACGAAAAATAATTTGTGCGAAAGTTTTGATGTACCATCCGCCTTGTCCCACGCCTTTCATGTCAAGTCGTTCGTAAGGCCCATTGAAGGGATCATAATAGCCAAGTAGTAGGCACTACACAGTGGCTTCCAAGACATAAAAAAGATAACAAATGATATGCAGAAAAGAAGTATAAAGAGTGCTAACAAGTCACCCAAGCTCCAAATGCCAATAAAAAGGAGATGGCCAAAGCAAACGGCCAGCAATAGCCATTAGCATGCACCAAATCTCCAAGGGAAGATCTTTCATAGTAGATAAATATCATCCATGGACGGAGGACAAGATATCTTTCCTCACATGATAACCTATACAAAAGCATGTCAGCGTGAGGTTCATGGTCCCCGGAGGGCGATGAAAAGTAGCTATGCGGTAAGAAACTTACACAGTCGTCGTCGCCCTTGCCCTGAGGAATACCCATCTCCTCAAAGGTTGCTGGGCCCTGCTTGACGGGCTTTGGCGCCTGCGCGGCGGCCGGAGCTGAAGGACGCGCAGCCTGCCCCGGGACGGCTTGCGGTGCGGCACTTGAAACGCGCGGTGGAGGTGCCGTTGACACAGGGCGAGTGGCTGGGCCTGGACCCATGCCACCACTCATCTGGGCAGGAGGGGCGCTTTGGCGGCCATGTTCTGCCAGCTGTGGCCGATTCTTGTACATTTGGGGACCACTACCGCCACCACCGCTGGGATAGTGGCCGTGGCCGCCCTGCACCTGCGATGGCAGAGAGTCAATCCGGTCGGGCCGGGGTGTACCACTACTGGGACCTGGGTAGACATTGGAGACTGGCCGGCTAGATGTCCTTGGACCGTAGTCACGGCCGGGTTGCGCGGCCGGATTGCCCGTCTGTGCCGCGTTGTACGCAGCAGGATTGGCATTCGGGTTTGTCTTTGACAAGCGATTACGGGAGTTGTCCGACGCCTGTGGCGGCATGCCGCCAGAGAGACGGGTAGAGGCTGGGGCTTGTTGGTGGGGCGGGGGCTGCGGGTGCTGCTGTTGCTGCCCGTAATCGTACGAATCGTTGTAGTCTGCCCGACCTTGTGGTGGTGCATTAGGGCTTGTACCGCGGTAGCCCCCGGTGGGAATCTGCGGCTCCCAACCAGCAGATGCGATACGGCCGCGCGGATCATTGTCCAGGGGTCTTCCAGGGATGTTGACTGAGAAGGGACGCTGGTCTGGAGCCAGGTTACCAGTTGATTGTGACACTGGAAGCGGGCGCGGCCCACCTTGCGGGTTCATGCTTGTGGGGCGGATGCCGAAAGCACTCAATGGCCGATCGGCGGCCTGCTGGCCGTTGCTCGCACGAATCTGGGGGTTGTAGTGGGGGGAGAGGGGGGCCCGCCCACCCGGCCCGTCGTCGGGATACGGTGCTGTTGATTTTGGCCGGGCGAGGTTCAGAGGTGCAGGCTTGTCATCCACGGGGTATGGTGCTGTTGACTTGGGTCGGACAGCCACGTTGCTCTGGTCGATGTTGATAGAAAAGGCAGGAGGCCGAGCAGCACCTGACGTGTCTTGGACTGGCCGCTGCGCAGGCGAGATATTGTGTGATGATGCGGGGCGGTAGTCGGGCGAGGACGAGCTGGGCGGAGCAGACTCGGTGGGGGGGGTTGGCATGGACTCGGCAAGCGTGGGAAGCGCCGCGGCGACGTCCTTCTGGCGGTTGCCGAAGCGCTCTGGTCGCTGACCACGCATTGATCCGTGCTTCGACTTGATACGTGTAAGCGCCGTCGTCTCGTGGTCCTGCTTCGTGAGCGTCTTTGCCTGGCTCAGGCCTTCGAGGCGGCTGATAGCATCCTGGTTCCCATGTTCAGCCGCTCTCTCATACCACGAGCGAGCATCGCGCAAATCCTTCTGCACAAAGATACCAATCTCGTAGTAGTATCCCATGGCAAACTCGCCCGTGGCAAGCTTAGCATCGGCTGCCTGCTGGGCATACTTGAACGCCAGCTGTTCGTTCTTCAAGAAGACACCATCATAGCCGAAGAGGAACCAGCGGCTCACACCCAGCGCTGCTTCGGGTTGGCCCTGGTGGGCAGCCAGGCCGTAATAGTGGAGTGACAGGGCCGGGTTGAAGTCGCAACCAAGATGGCATAGCTCGTAGGCCTGTCCCATCTTCAGCTGAGCCTTGGCAAACCCAAAATAGGCCGACTTTTCAATGTATTGACGCGCCTGGGCGACATCAAATGGCAGTATGCCCTCCGGAATGGTAATGTCGGGAAGCTCACGTGAGATGAGCATACCATAGACGTAGGCACCTTGCGGAGACTCTTCGTCAGACGTATCGGCCGCCGACCGGATCATTTCGAGTCCGGTACTGAAATCCTTGGTGTGGCCGTGCTGGCCGAGGAGGTTCATCATGCCCAATCGGTAGGACGAGGCCGAATCCTCCATCTCCAGGCCGCGGTTGTAATGCTGCAGGGCATTCTTAATGTCATTGGAGTTTTCGTAGATCATGCCCATGCGGTACTCTGCACGACCCCAACCCCTGCTTGCGGCATTCATGTAACCCAAGAAGGCCTCGTTCCTGTCTTGCCGGAAGCCGAACTTTCCAAATTCGAGCCATTTCGAACGAGAAAAGAGGGCTTGTGGGTGGTTCTGGGACGACAGGTACTCCACAATGTTGATGGCGTCGAGACGCAGTTCGTGTTCAATCCGCGGGGTTTGCGGCCGCTTGCCCTGGTCCTTGTTGTCGCGCGCATGCGCTTCTTGGGAGATTTCCACCCACGACAGTACGTCCAGTGCCCAGTCCAGCTGCACGGCCACATTGTTGGACTTCAGCACCTCCTGGCGCGCGTTGTAGAGAATTCGCTCCTTCTCGTCGTCACTCGGCGGGACGTTCCCCTGGCTGATGCGTGGGAATGGCGAGAAAGACGGCACTTCAAAGTTCGACGCCATTTCGCCGTCTTTGTCCTGGGCATACGCCTTGAAGCCTTCGGCCGGCGCTTGCTGATTGGCAGCGGGAGACGCGCCACGCCCGGCCGGTTTGGCGATATCAGCGATATCAGCGACAGCAGCAGCAGGCTTCCCGCTCACATAGGTGGACAGGGACGGTTCGCGTCCGTGTTGCTGCGAGGGGACCTGGCGGGTGACAGGGGCGTTGTCGAGCTCGGCGGCGGTCGCGGTGGTGGGAAGGTTGGAGGGCTGTCGAGCTTCAAGTTCCATTCGCTGAAGGCCGTCTTGCATGTTTTGTGGCACTTCGGGCATCACCCTGCGGCCGGGAAAAGCGCCAAATAGTCAGTTTCCCAAGTTTCTACGTGAAAGCTTTGCCTAGTGTCCCTTCGTCGTTCACTACTGGGCTGGCGTTGGCGCTGTTTTTGTGCCTATTCCCATTACCGGCCCCTACCAGGGACTTTGCCCGGCCCTCTCCCGCCCGAAAATGCGCTTGGTGGTGGGGGGAGGGGTAAGGACAAATGGATGGGACGGCAACGCCAACCTGCAAGTCCAGGCGCAAACGGAGCTAAGGGAACGACGAAAGAACGAAGAAAGACGACGGGAGTGGGGATGTGGAAAACAAACGAGGCACAAGGACAGGATACGTCGGACGACAAACAGTTATCCGTGTACGCCATATGACGTGCAGAAGAAGCAAAAACGCAACTCAAAACGCAAGATAGGAGAGGGGAGAGGCACGTACCTTTGAGGGGAAGGGGCAATAACTTCTGGCATGTAGTAATCATCGTAGCCACCAGGCACGAAGGTAGCCTCGAACTTGGGCATTTCGGAAGTGACAAGTTGATTTGGCCGGGGTTTTGGGGCTCCTGCAAAAATAGAAACAGTAAGGATCGAGTCTGTCAGACAAGACGTTGAAGAGGCGCCGCACACGGCATCCAGTGAGCGACAATGCGGCTGAGGCGTGGAAGTGGGAGCAAGTGCAAGGCGGACGAGGCAGCGAGCAAGAAAAGCGACGGGTGGCAGGCAGAATGGAAGGAAATGAGAAGTAGAGACGAGGCTGGCGCTCGGCGTGCCGCGGTCGTGTGGGATTCTGGGAGAGACAAGTCCCAGGCAATGTCCGTATCCTTGTCGAAATATGACAACGAAATAGAAACGAGGCAGCGTGCGTAGAAGAAAGAGATTCAATAGGGTTGTCGTATCCGCCCTTCGCAAGCTGCTGAGGGGAACTTGCTCGGCTATGCCAGGTCGTAAAGCTGCTGCCTCTTTTGGAGTCGTATGTGGGCGTCCAATTGCCCGTAGTAACGGGCTAATAAGCCCCAGCCAGTTGCAAGTCAGATCTAGCCCAATGCGACCCGAATCTGGATGCCGCTACGGTGTGGTGACGTTGAAACGCAGAGTTGCCGTGTCCCTGACGTCGTTGTAGAGTGGCGACGTTTCGGTTTGGGAGGTCGTCAGTTGATAGCTGGCTCTAGGTGTGCCGTTTGAGTTCGCCTGCACGAGATTCCCTGCGCGGATTCGACCGTCGTATGTGTACGGAGTGTGTTGTGTCGCCACTGTTGCCTTCTGCTTGCTATCTGCTGATTCCTGTTTCCTGCTCCCGGTTCTGTGCACCATGTCCTCTTCTGCATCCCATGTGGCGACTGCTTCATCTCCACCCTCCGCCCAGTACAAATAAAAAATGTAGATCTTGCTTACCAGAGGTGCTGTTGCTCGGATCGCCCCCTTGGGATTGACGCGCGTACTGTGGGTTCGACATCGTATTTCCTAGCGGGCGCTGCCTTGTGGCTTAAAATAAAACAGAAGAGACGAAGACAAACCCGACCGGTAGAAAAAGGGGAACGCTCCCAGGTTCAGGTCGCGCGAAGATCCGCCTGGCTAGAACACAACCCCAGGTGGAGATGGACACGAATGGCCGATGCCCTGCAGGTACGACGGGTCAGGTACTTTGTAATACCAGGTACTAAGGCTCCGTGCTTTGTCCAAGGTCGAGGAAGGTGATGTAGCAGTACACGCAGGGCTCGCAAGATTTATGCGCGGAGCATGGTTCGGGATGTCGGGATTGTGTCGGTTTATGCGGCATGCGGTACGGTAAAGGACGGGAGGAGGAGGGAAGAGGAGAAAGAAGATGACGAGTAGGAAGCGGAGGAGGCGGAGGCTGGACGAGATATAACTGCGGAAGAAGGCACAAAACCATGCACAGGGGGGGGGGCACTCCGAATGTGAGAATTCCGTAAGACGCCGTACGGCACGTGAGGAAGAGTGAGAAAAGGAGGACCAAAGGGCCAAGAGACGAGACAATACAGTTGCTTTGTTGTAGTGAAGCATGCACACGGACAACAGAAGTTCGCGGGGGGCAAACGGTGCGTGACAGAAGCAGCTGCTCAATAGGACGTTGAGGTTTGCGAGGCAAAAGCGAAGGAGGGGTGGTTGCTTGTTTCTATTTAAAATATCGAAAATAGCACTCCCCAGGCCTCTGGAGGGGACAGTGTGAATGGGCTATGCCGAAGAGAGCAGGATCCGACGAAGGGAGTGGACAAAACGACAAGGAACTTTTGGCGATGGGTTGAGCCACGACAACTTTCTGCTTTTTGTCGTAACGATGGGACCTTCACAGCCTGCCTTGCAGGCATTCTTTGAATTCCGGCGGCGCCCCTTTGATTGCACATGAGTGGAAACAACCTCGTTCCTCCCCTCACAACCCCCCACTACGAAGCATTGACGGTTCAGTGGTAAGCGCGGTCGTGACTGGAGAAATATCTTGGCAAGCGCGAACAAAAGGAAATGCGAAAAACGAGAAAGGGAGAGGCAGTCACGGTTACGCAAGTTACGGTGGGCAGGTGCAAACAAGGCGAGCGGGAAGGAATGGGCCTCGACAGCGTTCCTTCTTCATCTGCAACAACCTGAGCTCACACAGTCCTAGGAAAGAGGAAAGTCGGTCACATAGCAAAAGCCATAAGGGCCATTTGCCAAGCCACCAGAGAACACGGTCCAGGGTAACGCCCACTGGCGCCATTGACGGCGGGAGGACGGCGGGAACTCATTTTACCTTTTCTGAGCTCTGCTTGCTGCACTTCGGTTAGCGGCAGCTCCCATCCAGGCGGGTCTCTCGGGTCTCTGGCCACTGAGTCTAACCTGAACCCCAACAACAGAGAACAACAGCAGCATGGAGTAGCTCCACGAGTTAATTTGATCACACAGCCGGCCCAGGACTTGGCGGCAGTTTTGGTATCTGTCGGGATGGCTCAGCCACGATTTCATGCTATTTGAAGAAACATTCATTACGCTACAGTACGACAGTACACTAGGTCCGCATTGGACGAGGCGACAATATTTGACAAGCAACGACCTTGCTTGGGATGTGCAGCAGAATTTGCCGGCCAGGAAAAGCTTATTTTGTCACGACAGATGCGAAGAGTCCTACATTGTCGCCTTTCCGCAGGCGACCGGAACCAAAAGTCAAAAGGAATCTCGCAAATGTCGCTGTTCCTGCTCATCCGCCGGCCAGCGAAGAGGATCCTCTGGCCGTGAGTATTCGTTCTTAGGCGACAAGCGACGTTAAAGATCCACCGAACATCCCTGCGTACGCACCACACGTGAGATAAGATGTCGTTTGTTCTGCGCATGGCGCGTGCTGCCATGGTGCCCAACAACAGACGGTCCCATATGCAGATGGCAAGTTGGGTATCGCCTCCAGCATCGCGCTGTCTCATCTCAGGGTTGTCTCGCTAGCCAACAATGAACAAGTGACTTGTCTGTTGTCAGCCCTCCCCTCTCCGCTCCAAGAGAGGTCATATCCCGAATCAGCCGTACGCCAGCGGTCTCGTGTTGTCTTGCATGCTTTCCGGGCATTCTCTCGCATATGGTTCTCGAAAAGCACTGTGGCTTTGCCGCACTTCGAAAGATGCATTCATGCATAGGACTCCGCCATTGGCATCTGGCAGTTCCAAATATCTCGAGCCGTTATGTCTCGCCAGACATCTAACACCATGTCAGTTGGCCAGGCCGGATCGACTTCTCCGGTATTTCTAGTCTGCATTTGAGCCCGAGCTGGCCATGCAACTGTCTAGTGAATGACAGCGACTGTAATAACTCCGTCCATGTAGCAATCAGCTTAGATTGCCATTCTTAGTGTAGGCTCACTCCAAGACACTAAGGAGGCGCTGTCAGCCTTGGGGAAGCAACAAATGAGGCCCGACACTCTCCGTTGGACTTCGATGTAAAGACCCCCAGCCTCGTACGGATACGAAAGATGCGACGCGAGATTGAAAGTTGAGATGACAAGGTTGACCAGTTAGATGTAGGTCGCACTGCGAAGAGGTCAAAAAAAAGAAAAGAAAAAGAAAAAGAAAAAAAAAGCCACAGGATCGTCGCGGTGCAAATGCATATTTCCGCTTTTGGAATGAACCCAAGAGCCCATACCTATCAGCCAAGATAGCAGTACAAAATTAATTCCTTTAACAAATACATCGTAGGTAACGCTCATGAGCGGTCATATACACTGCACGATCTCCAACAATGATAACAGACTTGACACGAAAAGTAATGAACGACAGATGTCGCTTCTGGCAGTGACAAGTTTCTTCATAACAAGCTCGGAGACGTCACTTGGCTATGTGGCGACTAACTTGAGAAAATCGCACGTGATTTGATTACTAATTGGCGCTTGCACTCCCCGCCCCAGGGCTCTGGCTGGGGTGTCTTCTTTCGTCAGCCTCATGCAGCCTGCTGGTAGCCAGCCAACCTAGCTTGAGTGGCCCGCAAACAACCTGACGACCGATCACGATCTCAACGAACGCACGAGGCCCCCTCTAGACAATTGACAAGAATACCGATTACAGCGTGCTGCCGTCCTTCCTACACACACGCCACACAGACAGCGACGTGGGCCTGCCACGACTGCATCCTCCCCGTCCACAACTCCCTCTCCTCTTCTCGAAGCTCCCATCGCCACGACTTCTGATTCACAACCATCCATCCCATACCACCAACCATGGCGGAACGCAAGCTCACTCAGATCCTGAGCCAGCTCAAGTCCTCGCGGACCTACCCGGAGCAGGCGAAGCTGCTCTCCAAGGCCAAATTGGCCCTGCTGCAGCTGGGCGCCCTGACACCCTCCCTGACCAACGACAGCGGCAGCGCCGTCCCCGCCTCCGTGCTGGCCCTCGCCCGCGAGACTTTTGAGCAGGGTGCTCTGTGCAGCATCCGCGCCCAGGACGCCGACGCGTTCACGCGCTACGTGCAACAGCTGGCGCCGTTCTACGCACTGCCCGGCGCCGTTCTGCCGCCCAACGTGGCCGAGCGCAACAAGGTCACAGGCCTCTACCTTCTGCTGCTGCTGACCGAAGGCCGGTACGGCGAGTTCCACTCGGAGCTGGAGAGCATCAGCACGCGCGAGGGTGCCGGCTCCGAGGACGACCGGTACCTAGGCTACCCAATCCGCCTCGAGCGGTGGCTGATGGAGGGCAGCTACGACCGCGTGTGGAAGGCCATGAAGCAGGGCGAGGAGCCGTGCGAGGAATACAGCGTCTTCTCCGAGATCCTCACGTCGCAGGTGCGCTCCGAGATTGCCTCCAGCAGCGAACGCGCCTACCCATCGCTGCCTCTGAGCTCCACCAAGTCTCTGCTGTTCCTCGACTCCGAGGGCGCCGTTGTCGAGTTTGCCCGCCACCGTGGCTGGATCGTCAAGGACGGCCAGATCTACTTCCCGTCGACGGCGTCCGCCGCCGCTGGCGGCGCACCCCACACCCCTGCTCCAGATGGCACCGTCACAGCCGTGGACGGCCTGACACAAGAGCCTGCGGAGAAGGAGGTCAGCCAGATGGTGATTGAGAATGTGCTGGGCTACGCACGGCAGTTGGAGACGATTGTCTAAGATAAGGGTCTCATAGTACATGCATGGGCGGACAGAGCGAGAAAATGCAAGAGGGCGTTGTTGGCCCGTGGTGCGTTTCTGTATTATAGCCAGTTTTCGTCATAGAAAGATTCATCAATTTCTATAAACACCAAGCGGTACCGCCAGTGACAAGATCTGAAATGGCTTAAATCACAAAATGAAGAAGTATATCGAATAGTTTTGATATTTTCACGTACCTAAATTTCCGACTGCTGCAATCAAACAGAAACCACAACGCCCCAATGATGGCTTTTAAAGATTCTGTAGACCCTCTCGTCGCCCTCAAATTTGTTGGTGATGAGCCCATGGTTGTAAGTATGGAGAAAATAAGAGAAGCAAATAAAGGCGCATTATGAGCACGGAAAATAGAAACAGCCCGCGGGGAGCATTATAGCAAAATGTGAAGAAGAAAAAAATTCATGATAAGTACGATAAAAAAATTGCGTTTCGATAAAAGCACGCCCAAAGTAAAAACAGTAGAAACTATCTCGACATACCCCTTTCCATGGGCGAGCAACCGCCTCGATAGTTCACGAAAACCCATGCACCCGTCATCTTCTCCCGTTTTCATCTATTTTGTCTGTGTACAGGCCATGTAATCGTGTCCTTCCTTTTGTCTCATATTAAGGGTTCGCTTTCGTTTTAATTTTTGTAACAAAGGGGGATGGGATCGGAGTCAATTGCGTGAGTGTTGCGAGTTTAGTTTGCAGTTACTTAGGCAAACAACTTCAGGCCGCTGCCGTGCTTGCCAATCTCACAGACACCGCAGATGCGGCAGACCGAGCCCTTGTATTTAGAGTGGTACTTGGAGCCGTCAAAGGCGCACTCCTCGAACGCCGTGCCGCTGTAGATGGGCGTGAAGCTGGCCGCGCACACGTCAAACTCGGCAAACTGGTCGAACTCAATGTCGATCGCGTCATTCGGGTTGCGCTCGCACTGCGCTTTAGTCTTCTTGGCCTGCAAAAAGCTGTTAACAGAAGATCATAAAGGTATAAAAGCGACGCAAAGGTATTTGAAAGGGGGTTGGCTTACCGTCTCCAGGATACGACCAGAACCTCCGTTCGCCAGTATCCGGTTAGCGAAGCTAAGGGCCGAGTTGTAGTTCTTGTTACGTGCCGCCAGGTTCATGGCATTGAGCAGGGCGAGCTGCCGATGGGGGACCTCAATCTTGGGGATGGTAAAGTACGCGGACAGCTCCAGACTCTGCTTCAGCAGCTTGGGGTCCTTGGCGACAACATCGTTCGCGCCCAAGTTTCTCCGTGCCAGCTCAATGCTTATCGCCACAGCATACTCGCTCGCAGAGGTGATCAGCTTCTTGGCCTCGTCAACCTCAGACTCACTCGAAACCGCGTTGATCAGGACCGAATGCAGGATGCTCTTAAACGTCTTGATGCCATCTTCCAGCTTGTTGCTCTTCATCGCGTCGTAACCGCGCTGCAGGTCATTCTCAACCAAGAACTCCAGGTCGCGCGGGATGATGGGCAGCACCTTCCTTGGATCAGACTCCTCCGCATTGCGGCGAACGTAGTTGACCAGAGACGGCAGGCCGGCAGACGCCGGCAGGTACGTCTTCGACGCTTGGTAAACCTCCAGGAAGCGCGGCTTGAGTGGTGCGAAGTTGACAGCACCCACCTGGCGGTTAAGAAGCTGCATGGCGGTCTCAAAGGAGCCACCAGCAACATGGTCGACAGCCAGCGGCGAATTGCGGGCCCAGAGATCCGCCTCGCTGCTGCCAGCACCGCCAGCGTCTGCGCTTTCGACGTTGACAAAGTCGTTATCATGGTCAGCGACAATATCATCGCCCATATCCCAACCAGCAACATCCTCATCATCGTCCACATCCATCAGGTTGCCATTCTTTTTGGCATCACCTCCGTCGGCTTCGTCCTCGCCAAAGGCATCGGCACCATTGGTAGCCGCTGACGGCTCGTCCTCGAGCGACAGGCCCTCAACTTGCCCAAGGAGTGCCTTCTCGAAGAAGGACACAGAGGTGCCCTTGGACGGCCAGTTGGCCTGGTAGGTCGGGACGACCGGCTTTGGTGGCGTCAAAGAGCCGCCAAGGTGGTCCGGGAGCGTGAGCTGGTCCTCTGTGATGCCAGTCGCCTCTAGAATCGATTGGCATTCCTCCTCCAGGCCATGGGCCTTAGCAGTCATGAATGCAAGAGAGTCTGTTTGCAAAGTCAGTGAATGATGTCTTCAAAACGTATTTGCTTTCTTTTTTTCGAAAACAAAAGAGTCCCCAAAACAAATGGGCGCATAAATTAATACTTACAAAGATCAATTTCCTTGAACATCTGTATCCGGTCCTCGACGTCGCCGAGGTACAGGGCGTTCTGGAACCGCGATGTAAAGTCGCCACGGTGCTCGGCAATCTTAGCCATGCGGGCCAGCTTTGTCTTGTCGCCCGTCGACAGATACAGGAAGGACAGTTTGTCCAACTGCTTCAGCTTCTGGTAGCACATCTCAACCACCTGGTTGTTGCCGTGAGCCAGAGCCTCATTGCTCAGTCTCGACCACAGCTTGGGCTTGTCTAGCTCCTTGGCCATCTCAACGGCAACATCGAGGTTGCCACACTCTATGGCTAGCTCGAATCTCGTCGTCGGGTCCTGGACGAACTGTAGCGCGATCTCAGGGTATCCCTTCTTCTGGAGGTACGAAATGATGGACTGGCCGACAAGTGACGACGTCTGGATAATGTGAAGCATCTCCTCGTAGTTGCGCTTGACCAGAGCCATCTTGAAGCGGTACTCGGTGGGGTCAATCTGCAGGACCTTGGGCTTCGCTGAGCGGTCCAGGCAGTAGACGTTGCGGCCCTTGACGCGGACCAGGTACACCGTCTGGTCGAGAGTGCGCACAATTCCGTTGTCTCCGTTCAGGAGCGTGTATTTGATGTGGTTGAGAGTCGAGTACAGAAGGATGCCGGCATCGTCCCATGTGGCGCTCTTGATACGGATCGTCTCATGCAACGTGCTGACCTGCTCCAGCGTCTTGGTAACAATCGTCACGTTGTGCTTGCTCAGGAGCGCAGCGTACAGGCTGTCGTTGGACCAGGAAACGTACTTCACACCATTCACGTTCAAGCTGGCGATGGTCTTCTTGTGCTGGATGTCGTATAGGTGAACGGCAGTCGGCGTGATGATGAGCAGGTTGCCGGGGCCGCCGAAGTAGATGTCGGTGGTGCCGGCAGGGGGCTTGAAAGAGCGCGTGACATTGTTGGTGAGGTCCTTGATGTCAATGGTCTGTGTAGCTGTGTTCAGGACAGCAAAGCGGTTGCGAGCCACAAAGATGGCCGAGTTACCGGAGCCGCGCTTCAGCTCAGTGGGCTCCACGGCGCCCGACCCGTCCTTGGGGAGGTTGATCAAGTCGTACGAGCCGCCGTCGGCAGCCGACGTTACGAGAATCGAGCGCTCGGCGGGGTTATAGGAAAGAGTCCGCGGAGGCACCCAGGCGGGGCCGACCTTCTTCAGGGACAGAAGAGTGGGGGATTCGAGGTTCTTCTGGAAGTCGTAGGACCGCACCTGCTTCTCCTTGTTGATATAAAAGAGATTGTTGAGGTAGACGGCGGAGGCAGGGCGCTCGCGCTCGAGCTTGAAGACCATGACACCGTTATCATGGCCGGCGGCGAAGAGGTTGATCTCGGGGTGGGCGGCAATGACCCAGAAGCGGTCATTCTCTCTCTTGAACGTCTGGACAGCTGTTCTCTTATTAAGGTCCCATACACGAATGGTCTTGTCCTCACCGGCAGACAGGATGAGGTCCTGGTGTGGGTGGAACAGACAGCCCGACGCGTTCTGGAAATGGCCGCGACACGTGTCCACCTCCCAAGCCTTGGTCTCGCTCATACGCCAAAGCTTCACGAGGCGGTCATCGCCGGCTGACACAATGAGTGGCATAGTAGGGTGGAAGGCGACCCAGTTGACACCACGGTCGTGGCCCTCAAGGACGAACTTGACAACGGCATCGGTGTTACCAAACATGTCGGCCTGGTTCTGGTTGGCGCGGGCCATCTGGTCCTCAAACGACATGGAGGTCGGGGCCGAGTGTTTCTTGCGGAGACCTGATATGTCCCAGACACGAACGGACTGGTCGAGCGACGCGGAGACGACGAGGTCCTCCTTCGGGTGGAACTGGGCGCACATGACGTAGTGGTTATGGCCCGTCATGGTGCAAACTGCAAACGAGGCGCAGAAGGCCGTTGTTAGTATACCGCGCGTCCGGAAACTAACAAAACAAAATTCAACACAGTGGGTGCTGTTGGGAGTGGAGGCGTCATCGTACTCAGCGAGCGGTTCTGCCAGTTCCATATCCGGATGGTCTGGTCATCGGAGCACGAAACAATCCAGGGAAGTTCATCGTGAAAGAAGACGGTGCGGACATAGTCGAGATGGCCGTTGAGGGTGAACAGGCACCGTCTCGTCTGGTACGACCAGACTTTAATCTTGTAGTCGTCGCCACCCGATGCGAAGAGGGGCTGCGTCTTGTGGAAAGCGACGGCGCGGACAGGGCCATCATGCTCTTCGAAGCGGTCAATGAGCGTGCCCATGCGGTAGTCCCACAGCTGGATGGTAGACGAGTGGAGGGACACCAGGATCCATGGTCTGGAAAGCATCGATTGTCAGCCACGGGACCATTGTATGAGATTCAAGATGCAGTCAAACCCCGACAGCACTCCGAAGCATAAAGTGTTGCCCAGAAGGGGGAAGCAAAAGGGAAAGGGGGGAGGGGTAGACAAAGTTACCTCTTTGGGTGAAAGGCAATGCCCTTCGCACGAGACGACTTGGACTCGAACTGTATTGTGTCAGTACACGCTGGACCTCACCATTGCCATGGCCAACGATGGTCTTCGGCCACAGGCCGCCAGGGAACAGCATCGCTGGTTACCTTTGTGAGCATCTGCGACGGCGTCGCCATCTTGACCGTAGCTTCGCGCTCGGCGGCGGATTGGGGTAAATAAAAGGAGGGTGTTTCGAAATGGAGGGCAATCGTCGGGCAGCATGCGGATCGCGTGCGTTTCCAAAGCTCCGTCGACAAAAGGGAGCCCGGGGCAGGCGGTGTGGTGTGGATGTGATGTCGGAAGCCAGACTCCAAGGGACGTTTCAAGGCCACCTTTATTGTCTCCTAATCTGAATTGCAGCTTGGAGCGTCCGAAGCAAGCGTGGCCCTCCCTGAAGGCCCCAAAATGTGGGATGGTTGACGCCTGAGGCAGTCCGCCCCATAGTTTATCCGCGCCGGGAGGCCATTCCAGCCAATCAGAAGCTCCAATGGCGGGGTTGGAGGGAATGGCAGTTGCTAGCTGGGGGTAATAGGGGTTCATAGAGCAGGACTGGACACGTAAACGGATCTCTGGGCGTAATTACTACGCCACAGTCACAGCGTCCCTTCACATGTTTGCAGTGCCCACTTACTAACAGAGGCAGTTGGCAGCATTCGGGCCTTCCTTACAGACACAGCAGAGGCACATGAGAGAAACTGGCTCCGACAAGACCTTATCTGCGTAGAAGATAAAACTTATGAGCGTGTATTTATGAAGAGCATTGAACATCGGTCTCAATAATGCCAGCCTGTTCCCTGGCTACAAAGGGTGCTGTGCCCCTAGAGCTGTAAACAACCGCTTGCACGTAGGAAGTTAGCTGTTGCAGATTCGCTGATGTACCCCACGTGACTACCTAACCGTAAGTTGCCTTGTTGCTCCGTGTTGACGCTAGTCCCTTTTCGTACAGCTATTTTGTGATGTGTTCTCAAGACAAGGCGACATCATCCAAACAGCCACACCATCCACAGCATGAATAGAGACGACTGCTAGGCTGTCAGGGCTCGTTCGGCTCACAAACGACTCGACGCTCTACTTCTCTAGAATCTCATACACACTTTATGCCCCTTGCGGGCGACCGTTCCTGCGAAGGCCTGGAGCTAATCGCAGCCGGTTTTCATATTGTCTTTATTCCATCGTCATTCCCCTGCTGCTCATATCACAGGTCAAGAACGCAGGCTGCGTGAGATATCTGAACATTCTAGTCATACAGAACAAATAGACACATAATGGGTCTCCCACGACTACCCCGGAGGCTGGCGAACGCCCTACTTGCCACCCTAGTTCTGCAACCTTCGCTCACAACGGCCGGACCCTCGATTGATGTGTCTATGATCGCAGCCTTCCCCTCACCACCGTACCTGACGGAGCTCCTGTAAGTTCATGGTTGTCTATTTATATAGAAAATATATAACAAAAATTCAGGTCGCTTGCTTCACTGAATGTTCGCTAACTTTTTCTCATAGAGAAACTGCAGCACAAGAGAATGCAACCAGCTACTTCCCAATCCTGGATCGCATCGCCGACGGATACTTCGGCGGCGCTGCGACTGACCATGACCTATACGAGAAATTTCTGGCTCTTCTCACGGAGGACGGCCACATTTCTGACGGCGAGGCACTGTCCACCTTTAAACTTGCGCTGTCGCTGCGGTCTGCGGCGCCCCGTATCGAGGCACACTTCCAGTTCTACAACACTGCCGTCAAGGGATCCGTAGCCGGCGACCATACGGGATGTGACCAATGGATCCTGTACGATGGTGCTCAGCACTGTTCACCATCGCTGGACAAAGAGCACAGCAAGATCACCAGCCATAAGACGCAGGCGCGGGAGCTTCCTTTTGACATCAAGCAGGGCCACGGTCCCGATGCTATTCTCTACGCCGACATCACATCGCCTGAGTTTGGCCCTTTCCACAAGCTTCTCAGTGAAAAGTCTCGCGCCGGAGAGGTCACGTACCGTCTCAGACACGTGCGGGCAGCGGCAGAAACAACGTCAGACGAGCGCCTGCCTGTGAACGGTTACGGCGTCGAGCTGGCTCTGAAGAGGACCGACTATATTGTCATCGACGACCGCGAGGCGGACGAAGCCAATGCAGACGCGAAAAAAAAGCCTGCAGTGGCAGCCGAGGTCCTCCTGGATGGCGAGGCAGAAGTGACTGACCTCAAGGCGCTTTCCAAATCCGAGCTTGCTGAGTTGGGCCTCAAGACCGCCGACTACATTATTCACAGCGAGAATCCTTTCGACTCTCTCCTCAAGATCACGCAGGACTTCCCCAAGTACTCCAGTTCCATTGCCGCACACAACTTTTCAAAGGAGTTTGTCGAAGAACACCGCGGCAATCGCGCGGTCCTAGTGCCTGCCGGTGCCAACGTGCTCTGGATGAATGGTGTGCAGATGATTGAGCGCCAAATCCAGCCCCTCGCCCTGGTGGACACCGTCCGCCGGGAGAGGACAATGATCAACGGCGTCCGCGAGTTGGGCCTGACGGGCAAGGAGATCGTAGATGTGATTGGCCACGAGGCAGTTGCCGCGTCCAGGGCAGAAGCCGTACCCCCGCGGTTTGACTATCGAGACGAGATCGAGGATGGTCGCGTCATCATCTGGCTGAACAACCTCGAGAAGGACTCCCGATACAGCGACTTTCCCAAGGGCTTGCGGCGGCTACTACAAGGCGGCATGCCTGGCCAATTGCCGCAGGTTGCCCGCGACATATTCAACCAGGTCTATGCTGTGGACTTTTCCAACCTTGAAGATGTGCGCCTGGTCGTGGAACAGATACTCGAATTTGTTCGTCGGCGTCTGCCCATCCGCTTTGGTCTGGTCCCGCTCATTTCCACACCAGCGTCAGTCAAGCAGGCCAAGGTGGTTTACCATATGCTTGAGACATATGGCCTGGGCTCTCTCTCAGCATACCTTACCCAGTCCCTCGCCGACAAGAAAATTTCCTCGCCAGATGCAAAGGCTTTCAAGGCGGCCGTCAAGGACCGTGAGCTGCGTGAAGACGCGACACCCTTGGCCTTTGCAGACATATTCAGACACGAGGAGTATGACAAGCAAATCGAGCTTGCACGCCATTGGGCACATCGTCTCGGCGCAAACTCGGAGGTTCCACCCATTTTTGTGGACGGTGTCGTGATTCCTCGTGACGAAAACTGGGTTGCCACTATGAGCACCAAAATTAGCGGTCATCTACGTAGTGTCCAGGAAGCCGTCTACTTCGGAAAGGTCGAGGAGGATGCGTGGGTTGCGGGTTATTTCCTTGAGGGCGCGCTGACACGACGCAATGCCTACATCTTCCCGGAAAATGAGAAGAGCCTGCAAGTGGTCAATGTACACAAGCTACATACAGACCATGCCGACCTCTTTGAGGAGATTCCCGTCATTGAAGCAAGCGAAGAGTCGACCAAGGAGACGTGGGCCGTACTCACTGCTGTCCTCGACCTGGACACCGAAGACGGCACCAAGCTTCTCTATTCGGCCCTTCAGTTCCGTGTCAATAACCCATGCATCCGTCTGGACATTGTCTATAACCCGGTGAAAACGGGCAGCAGCCACAACTTCAACTCGGTCCTGAAGAGCAACCTCGACAAGGCTACGGATACCGCGTCTTGGAAAGACCTCAAGACTCTATTGGCCACGGAAGAACCGGCAACGGCAGAGTACGTGGCCGCCCTCGAGCGCTTCCGCGAAACGGCCGCTGTCCACTCCGGCACCAATGTTCTAATCCTAAACGGCCGCGTGCTTGGTCCCATTGCGAATGCTGATGCCTTTGGTGAAGAAGACTTGCTCACGTTCCTCGAGTTCGAACAGGCCGAGCGCATTCTACCCGTCTACACGGCGGTGGAAGATCTGAACCTCACGGCCAAGGTTTCGTCGCCGTTGGCGGCCGCCAAGCTGACTTCAATTACCGCTCTGTCCACGATCTCTGATCTTCCCGAAGGTATCTTCGAGTCCGCCCCTACGCTCCGCATCTCCTCGTTTAACCTTTGGAACACGACCCACACGTCCTTCGAGGTCGGCGATGCTTCCACGGCCACGATCCACTTCAACGCGGTTCTGGACCCGGCCAGCGAAATCGGCCAACGGTGGGCACCCATTCTCAAGGTGCTTTCCAGTCTCGATGGTGTCTACATGCGTGTCTTCTTAAACCCCCGTGAATGGCTTGACGAGCTTCCTGTAAAGCGATTTTATCGCTCGGTCCTTGAACCTGCGCCCTTGTTCGACGACGCGGGGAAAGTCAAGGGGCTCGGTGCGAAATTCAACGGTCTCCCATCTGAGGCTCTCCTGAACTTGGGTATGGAGGTTCCGCCCGCTTGGCTGGTCGCGCCCAAGGTATCGGTGCACGACCTCGACAACATTAAGCTGAGCTCCGTCAAGTCCGACGTGGAGGCAACTTATGAGTTAGAGCACATCCTGATTGAGGGCCACTCGCAAGAACGCAGCGGACAGGCACCGCGTGGCGCCCAGCTGATTTTGGGCACCGAAAAGGATGAGCACTTTGCCGACACCATCATCATGGCCAACCTGGGCTACTTCCAGTTCAAGGCGAACCCGGGCTACTACAACATCAAGATCAAGGAGGGCCGCAGCTCGGACATCTACTCCATTGAGAGTGTTGGCTCCAAAGGCGTTGTCCCCACGCCGGGTGACGAGGGCACTGACGTCGCGCTCATGAACTTCCAGGGCACCACACTGTACCCGCGCTTGGTCCGCAAGCCCGGCATGGAGAAGGAAGAAATCCTTAACGAAGAGGGTGCACCGTCGGCTCAAGGCGGTGCCATGGAGTACGTGGCCAAGGGCCTCAAGTTCGCCGAGGGCATCCTAGGCAAGGGCAAGGACGGTGACAAGGCTGTGGCCGCTTCAGAGGCGCAGGCCGACATCAACATTTTCTCCGTCGCCAGCGGCCACCTGTACGAGCGCATGCTGAACATTATGATGGTCAGCGTAATGCGCCACACGAACCACACCGTCAAGTTCTGGTTCATCGAGCAATTCTTGTCACCGTCCTTCAAGGACTTTATCCCGACGCTGGCCGACGCCTATAGTTTCCAGTACGAAATGGTCACCTACAAGTGGCCGCACTGGTTGCGCCAGCAAAAGGAGAAGCAGCGCGAAATCTGGGGCTACAAGATCCTCTTCTTGGACGTGCTCTTCCCGCTATCGCTCGACAAGGTCATCTTTGTTGACGCCGACCAGATCGTGCGCACTGACATGTACGACCTTGTCCAGCTCGACCTGCATGGCGCGCCCTACGGCTTCACGCCCATGTGCGACTCGCGCACCGAGATGGAGGGCTTTCGCTTCTGGAAACAGGGCTACTGGAACAACTACCTGCGAGGCCAGCCGTACCACATCTCGGCGCTCTACGTCGTCGACCTGCGGCGGTTCCGCGAACTGGCCGCCGGCGACCGCCTGCGCCAGACGTACCACACGCTCTCAGCGGACCCCCACAGCCTGGCCAACCTGGACCAGGACCTGCCCAACCACATGCAGTTCAACATTCCCATCTTCAGCCTGCCTCAGGACTGGCTGTGGTGCGAGACGTGGTGCAGCGATGAGGCGCTTAAGACGGCCAAGACTATTGACCTGTGCAACAACCCGCAGACCAAAGAGCCCAAGCTGGATCGTGCCCGTCGGCAGGTCCCTGAGTGGACCGTCTACGACGATGAGATTGCCGCGCTCGACAAGCGCCGTCGCCAGGGCGGATCGCCTGCTCCGGACACGGCACCACCGCCGGTTCGTGTGGGCGGTGATGGTGCGGCGAGCTTGCAAAAACCACTCGGTGACGGTAAGGAGGAAGCGAAGGAAGAACCCGAGGTACATGATCGCGATGAGTTGTAAAGGCATTCTAGGAAATCTAGCTTTCAGTGGAAAGTATATTTGATGTTTGTCTATAAATAGAGCGCATAGCAATGTAAAGTCTTTGAAATGAAACACAGCAACCCATTCGAACAACGCTTCGTACATCGAAACATAAAAGCAAATCCACAAACACGATATCATTATCGTCTCTAACTTCTCCTCTCTCCTCATCACACTCTAGGATATATTCATATTCTGACCGCACCTTGCTAACTACTTCTCATAGTGCACATGATAAAAGGTCAAAGAAAAAAAAGTCAAGGTCAAACGACCACCAAACGTAGAAAAAGCGCTGGCACGCGGCCGCAAGACACCGGCTCTAGTGCGAAATATATTGGAAAACGGCAGAAACAACTTCGTCACCGCACTCTTGCCGAAGAAGAAGGTCTTGAATCTGGCTGAGGCCCTCATTCACAAAGTGGTTCCACGTGCTCGTATCACCGTACAGCATGGCTGGCGCTTTGATGAATTGTTTGCCGTCTGGTCGGCACCGCTTACACTTCAGTGTGTCGTGGGTGTCGCTTGTCGTCACACCGCCTCCGCGGAACTGGAAGAGTTCTTTGAGGCCGTCCAAACTGAAATGGCGCTCCACGTCTTCCGCCGAGTCAACAACACAGGTCGACAGCGACTGTTTGTGACTCTGACGCTGGAAAATCTTCTCTTCGATTGAGCCGGTCGTGATGAAGCGATACACAAAGCAGTCCTTCTTCTGGCCGTCACGCCACACGCGTGCCAGCGCCTGTTGATCGGCCGCGGGGTTCCAATCCGGGTCGAACAAAACCAGACGGTTGGCACCAATTAGATTGATACCACAACCACCAGCTTTGGACGACAACAAAAAGATAAACTCGTCACTGTTGGGGTCGTTGAACCTGTCCACCAGCTTCTTCCGCTTGTTGACGTTCATGGTGCCGTCAAGTCGCAGGTTTCCGTAGCCGCGGTGGCGGCACAGCTTCTCAAAAATGTCGAGGGTCGATGTGTAGTTGGAGATGAGCACAATCTTGTCGTTGGTATCGGCCCGGATCCGTGCAAGCATTCGATCTAGCACCTGCATTTTGCCACTGTACCAGGACCGGATCTCGCGGTCCCGACCACGGGCTTCTTTGGGTACGTAGTCTTCGGGGAAGCAGCGCTCCGACCCGGGCAGGTCGGTAGAAAGGTCGAGCAGGTCCGGGTGGTTGCAAAGCTTCTTGAGGATATTGATAGCCTTTAGCGGCTGACTACCTTTACCGCGCAAGAGAGCCTGGATGTGTGGTGTCGTGATGAAATAGTTGTACAAGTCGAGCTGGAAGGGAGCAGCGTTGCAGAACACAACATGCTCGTACTTGACTGGTAGGTATTTGGACAAAATGTCGTTGGTGCGCCGGATGATAAAGCGGTTGACAATGGTGAGAAGCTCAGCTAAGCATTCGTCACCCTTCTTGCGGTCCTCTTCATCGGCATCTGCGTCACGGCCCCGCAAAATCGGGATCTCGTACCTCTTGCGGAACTCCAGTCGGTTGCCCAGCAAGTTAGGGTTGGCAAAACTGACCAGCGAAAAGTACTCAGAGAGGTCGTTCTGAATGGGTGTGCCAGAGAGAATAATGCGCCGAGTCACCTGTAGACTATCGAGGGCGTTGAATGTCCGGCTGTCGCCGTTTTTCAGGCGATGGCCCTCGTCGCATAGCATGAGTCCGATCTTCGTATTCTTGAGCTCGTCCACGTACAGTCTCAGCGTCTCGTACGAGACAATGATGACTGGTCGCGTGACCGCACGTCCACTGGAAATAGCCCATTGGCGAAGCTGGCGCGTGAGCTCTTCCTTCGAAGCTTTGCCGTCGATTGTGAAGGGGTTAACGGTGCCTTTACCAAGCCATTTGTCGAGTTCGTCAGCCCAGCTGCGGACCATGCTGGACGGGCAAGCGACAATAGCCTTTTGGATCGTCGTCTTGCCGGCGTCAGGAGATTGTTTTAACAGTGTCCAGAGAAGCGTAATGCACTGCAGCGTCTTTCCCAGACCCATTTCGTCGGCCATGATGCAGCCGTTGGCCTTTTCGTCTATCATGCCAGTGACACACTTATACATGAACTTGACGCCCTCGATCTGGTGAGGGCGCAAAATTTTGGCCAGCTTGGGGTCAATCACAACTGGGACACGGGGGTTCTCCTCCTGCACCTGCTTCTTGATGCCCAGGATTTCAGCCAGGCTCTTGTGTACAAGAGGCACCTCAACCTTCGGGGCCTCCGCATTTGCCTTCTCGGCCTCAATCTCTTCGAGTGTCTTTTCCTTTGGTTTGTCGTCGATGGTGGGGTCGTAGAGAACAATGGCAAATTCGCCGGCAGGATCATGGAGCGGTTTGGCCACAAAGGCACGGCCTTGGCGCATGCCCAAGGCAGGGGGCGGACGGCTAGGGTCGTACGCCGCGGTGGACTTGTCGATTAGAGGAACAACAAAGACCTTTCTAAATGCCTGCTCTTTGTCCAACACTCGAAAGACGGGGAACTTGTTGGCCTCTCTTGTCGCCAGAGCAAGCCGGTCCGCGTTTGTATAGGGTTTATCACCATCTTCGCCGCCGTCCGCACCCTTGTAATCAACCCGCTTACGCTTTCTCGCAGGTCGGTCGGTAGCTGGGCTTGCGACAGATGCTCCTGGGCAACGAAAGGGCTTGCTGAGTGTATCGAAAGCCTTGGGAGGAGGGAAGCGGCCTCGAGGGATGTTCTCCTTATTGTTGTGCCTGCCAACAGCAGTGGGCTTCCCTTGAGGAATAGACACCACAGTTACCCTGTTAAGGTCCACATTGTTAGTATATGCCAGCAATCGTGATTGAGGCACCTGATAACGGCAGTCGCGCAGACTTACATGGTGGAGTTCGTGATGTCTTGTCGTGTATATGAGAGAGGCTCAAAAACTTTTGATCGTTCCCCTGAATTTTGCCTTGTTTCTCTACCGGATGTATCGCGATGCTGTGGTGCAACGGAAGGAGCGAGCCAAAAGAACGCGTCTCTCAGATCGTCCGCAAACTCGGAAAGCACGCGTAGTCAGGTGATACAATTCTACTTGGGCAGGGGCCATAAGGAGGGGAATGTGTGGTTATACGCTAGCCTAGTTCGGAAAGATGTAAACACACGACGACGCGCCTCAAAGTGGGTCTTGACTTCGACGAAGTCATCCACACCTGTTTTCGCTTGGACATAGCAATTCGATGCAACCAATTCGTCGACAGCCGTTCAGTAATTATCCCTTCAGTACTTAGACTTCACGAGCGTTGCGTTTCTGGGTGTTTGTTTGGCTTTAGCAGCGCCTACATCCCAATATATAACACCTCACATAAATCTACCACGACGACGCGAATCGCGACTTTTGGGGCTCATATTTTGACGACATAACCATCACCGTCTTCCCTTCCACAATCGCACCTTCTAAGTTTCGCCCGACGACATCGACACACACACTACCCCCTCTCGGCAGAGCCGTTCTCTGCTCCAGCCGATACCAAGATGGTCGGCCTCGGCGGCGGCCTCGACACGCCGCGAACAAATGCTGGCGACGCGACTTACCTCGAACGACCCCCGGATTTTGACGTCTCGCAAGAAATGTCCTTCCAATCACCGACCAAAGATGGCAATATCTTTGACCAGATGCGCAATGGCGGCAAGCCAAATCTTCGGACACCGCGCGGTGGCGGCGGAGCACGCGCACCTTTCAGCAATCGTCAAAACCTCCCCGAAGGAATTGGTGGTGTCGAGTTTACGCCCCTTCTTAAGTCGGCAACACGAAACAGCGCGCGGCGCGGATACCGGGGCAAGGAAAATGGCGCGGCCGGCGCTGTGCCGTTCTCGCTCGGCAAAATTAATGAAGACGACACCACAATCCCAGTACCCGGCGCCATGGACCTGAGCAGTTTCGGCGTCTCGCGCAATATGTCCTATGTCGAGAGCACACCGCTACCACACATCGACGTTAGCAGCATCGCGTCTACTCCCATAGCCATACGGCCACGCGGCGACAACAAGGACAATGGGGGCCCACTCCAAGATGGGAACCAGCTCTCGCTTCGAGAGCAAGAGAACGTCATCGATAGAATCGAAAAGGAGAATTTCGGGCTCAAGCTAAAGATCCACTTCCTCGAGGAGGCTCTTCGCAAAGCTGGGCCAGGATTCGGCGACGCGGCCCTTAAGGAGAATACCGAGCTCAAGGTCGACAAAGTGACCCTTCAGCGCGAACTACAGCGTTGCAAGAAGCTACTCATCTCAGCTGAACAGAGTCTCGAAACCTATCGGCAGGAGATGCTCAGCATGCAGGAAAAGATAGAGGTGCGGCAAGCCGATGAGGTCCTCCACACCGAGCTAGAGCGTCTGCGTGACGAGCTGGCGGCCAAAGATGCAGACATCGACAAACTGCAACGCAAAGTCGACGAGCAAAGCGAAAAGGCACGTGAGGAGATCGAGGACCTTGAAGCGGACCTGCGCGAGAAGGACCGCATTATCTCACAAAAAGAAGAGGAGCTCGAGGACTTCCAGGTCTCCATGGAAGCCCGTATGGAAGAGAACCGTGAACGGATATCCGAGCTGGAGGAGAAGGCCAACTCCAGCGACAAGCTGGACGAGGCCAAGGAGACCATCGACGATCTAGAGGCAGACATCCGGCGCCTTGAGCAGCAAGTTGACGACATGAAGGATAAACTCGACGAGGCGGTAACGGAGAGGAAGCGGGCCGAGGAGGACCTCGAGGAGCTGCAGGAGGAAATGGCCAACAAGTCGGTCCACACCAAGGGCCTGTCTCGGCAAGTCGAAGAGAAAGTCGCACGCCTCCAGGGAGAGGTCGACAAATCCCAGCGCGAGTTCTTGCAACTCGAGGAGAAGCACGAGGAGCAGCAAAGAGAGGCCGAAGACCTGAAACTGAAGCTCAAGGAAGCGCGGCTAGCACGCGATACAGCAGAGCGGGAGGCATTGGCCGCAACATCCCAGTTGAAGGAAGCTCACGCTGACCTCAATATGGCGCGTGACCAGAAGACACTTCTGCAGACCCGCCACGACACTCTGGCAAATGAATCTGCAATCCTGCAGCGTGACGTGTCCCGGCTGCAGAAGGCGGTGGCCCAGTTGGAGGGTGATCTTGAACAGGAGCGCCAGCACAGCTCGGACGTGGAGCAGGACTTGGGTGTTCAAGTCAAGGCCGAGATGGAGCGCCTAAACAAACACATCATTGACCTTCAAACGGAAATTAGCGAAAAGGAGCATCTCTACGATATCGACAGCGAGAAATGGGACACGGATCGCGAGCATCTAGAGTCCGAGCGAAACCGACTGCAACAGACTGTCAGCCGGCTTCGGGAAACTGAGGGCGCTCTGTCCGGCAAAGAGGCACAGCTGCAGGAGCTGATTGACAGCGAACGTATGCGTCATGAATCTGAAGAAAACATTCTGCGACACCAGCTAGAGAACTTGCAAACCCAGCTCGATAAACGGCAGGGAACATTGGATGGCCTCCGCAAGGAACTTGCTTCTGTACGTGATGAGCTTCGCTCCTCACAACTTACTGGCCAAGCCTCAAAGAACAAGTGCGAGCAGCTCGAGGATGAGGTCGAAGCCTTACAACGCTTCCGCGAGCGCGATGCTGAACAAGCGCGCCATGAGAAAGATGTTGCTGAGGAGGAGCGCGATAGTCTCCGGAAGCAGCTGGCGGCATTGCGAACAAGTGGTGCCAGTGCGTCATCCGCGACAACAGCCTTAACAGCACTTCAAGAATCGGCGGCGAGCACTGCGCAGCAGCATAGAGAACAGATCGACCGTATGCGGGCACAAATCACGGAATCAGCAACAAACGTGGCGAGGATCACCAAGGAGAAGCAAGGTCTGCAGGACCAAGTCGCCAACGTCAACATAGAGCTCCACTCGCTCCGCGCTTCACTTTCCGAGATGAAGGCGGAGCGAGATGAGATCCAGGAGCAACTGCGTCACTCCCAACAACACGACGGAGATACGTTCCGCGTCGATCAAGAGCGTATCGATCTCCGGACTACCAAGATGAAACTTGACAGCGAGGTCCGGCGACTACGGGAGGAAAACAAGTCTCTAGCTGATCAGTGCCAGTCTTTGGAGACTACGCTGGAAGAAGAGCTCGAGAAGGCGGCCAACGAGGAGGAGCGGCTTGGCCAGGAGGTGCGCCACCTCCAAAGCATGCGCCTGCGGAGCTCTACTATGGAGAGCCAAGAGCTCCAGGCTGCACGGCGGACGATCCGCGACCTTGAAAGGCGAATTGAGGACTACGAAGTTGCTGCAGCCACTGCAGCGGTGCTGCAACCATCGGCGAACGCTGCCGACGTCGACGACACCAACGCCAGCGAACTATCCCTGATGCGCCGGGACCTATCGGCCGCTCGTGCCAAGGAACGCGAGTATCTGCAGCGCGAGGCCACACACAAGGAGGCGGTCAAATCACTGCGGCGCCAGATTGCAGACCTCGAACGAGCAGCACATGAGGCCGATTTGAAGCGCTTGATGGTCACCTCGGAATCAACGGAAGATGTCGGGTCCATTATGTCTCCGTCGTCATCTGCAGCACGGAAAGCCGAAATTGCGCAGCTGCGTGAACAGGTGCTAGCAGCGCACCAGTCTGTGGCGGATATGAAGCAAACCCTCCGCGAATCGGAACGGCACGCAGAGTCATCGGCGGCAACCGCCAAAGAACTTGAAATCCGGATCGGTGAAGTGGAGGAGGAGCGTGCCATCTTAGAGCAGGCACTTGACGAGGCTCAGGAAGCCATGGCCGAGGCTGCATCGGCGCACGAAATGGCGCTCCGGCGGGTTCAGGCGAAGCTCGAGCGGTACCGGCACGAACGCGACGCACTTGCGCTTGCTTTGGAAGATGCCCAACATAACAAGGCCGGGTCAGACTCCGAGTCTGTGTCAAGCGAAATGAGCCGTGAGGAGCGTAGTAACCTTCATGCCATGCTACGCAAGACTCAGGTTGAGGCTGAGGCTCTCGAGCACGATTTGCGGGATCACCGTACTGCCTTGGACGAGGCTGTACGTTCGGAGGAGATACTTCGCGCCACGCTCGAACGTGTACGTGGTGAGCGGGCAGCTCTCCGCGCAGATGTTGAGCGCCTGCAGCGCGAAGTTAATGACCTCCAGGAGACAGCCAGCAAGACCAGGGCCGCGATGCACTACGGCACAAACAGCGACGCGCCAACCAATACCCGCGAGCTTGTTCTTGCCGCCGCCTCGGCCAGCCAGCACAATGGCAATGCCGACACCGATGCATTGGTGCGCGCGTCGGAGGAGCAGAGTAACCGCCATCGGAAGGAGCTGCGTGGCCTTGATATGCAGATCGACTGGATGCAGGCCCGGTGGGAACGTGAGGCGCGACTTCGGTGTGGTGCCGTCTTGGGCAAGCAGCTCGTGTCGCAGGATCTGGAGATGCGAATTAATTGGTATGTCTTTCTTTCCTTCATCTTATCGTTTTTTATTTGATTTTTAGCTTGTAATTGCCTGCTAACCATCCCACAGCAACAAGGCAGATCTACAGATGCTGCAGGGCATCCTGCAACAGCTGGGTGTCAAGCAACCCGTTCTCCAATCGGCAAGTATCGACCTGGCAGCGGGCGGCAAGGCCCTCGTTACCAAGTCGGCTCGCAAGACACTGCGTCGTGTGGTCCTGGCCGTGCAGTTTTTGGTGCGTACACAGCGGGCGGCCAGCGCATGGTCGCAGCACGAGGCGACGCGGCAGCGACTGGCCACAGCAGCTGAGGGTGTTCGCAAAGCCGAACGGATGCAGCAGATGCGGGCAGCATGGCGCGTGCAGCTTGCGACCGCGGCATCGTCTGGGACGAGGCAGTAGTCGGAACATGGGTAGCAGAGTATGGGGAAAGGAGGGGGGTTCAAAAGCATGAGCATTTCTCTGTGGTTTATGATATATGGCATGGGAGCGTCTTGGTGGCGTTTTTGGATGCTGCTTCGCTTTGGGCTTTTAGTTTGCTGTTGGTCTTTTTGTTTTGGCTTGCATTTCGCATATTCCCTCTTCTTTCTAGGCTTTTTGTATTCGCATTGGGAGGTTATTTCCATTTCCAAATTTGTTTCTCTTTCTGAGTCCACGCGGCTTTTGGTTTGCAACATCCTACTTATTCTCGCATGTCCAGTTGGTGGGTGATTCGTGTACTGCTCTCCAAAAACAAAACTTTTGTTCATAATCGTTCGGTGTTTATATGTGCCGTGAAGCTTTATTCTCATGTGGTTGACTTTTTTCTTTCTCTTTTTGCTTTTCTTTAAAATTATGAATAAGAATAATGAAATAATGAGATAAATAGACAACCCAATAGAAGAATTAAAATCAAATTCGAAATTCTAGAATATATGAAAATTAAATGTAAAACGAAAAAAAAAAAAAAATACGGTCAGAATCCGGTTAATAAAAACCTCCCGCCAAGTAAGACGTATCTCACCGGATAACCACCAGCAAATATTCGACGGTAACAAACCTACCAGGCCTAGGTAGCAGCCAATCCCAGCCCATCAGAGGGATCTCATGATATTTAACTTCAAACAAAGGGGCAACTCTAGCTCCAAGACAGCCCGCTTCATAGTTCGACCTCCTTTGCCCTCTTCAGCCCTATGCAGAGGGACATGCCCTAACCCTACGAGGCTCAAGTACGTTTCGATAAGATAGTTCATGTTCTTTGACCGTCGGACGGAGTACGAAGTATTACAGACCACCATTTCGTGACTTGACCAAATGGCTATGCCGATTCGGGACACATCTTGTGCAAGTCCGCGGCTGGCTTCCCGCCGACCCCTGCACTGACGGCACCGATGATGCCCGAATGACGATGCGGCGAGACACTTTAAGATGACCACGCCAACGGGAGACATAAGCGCGCGAAGAGTGGTCGCGCCGTCATGATCCTTGTCTCCCTATCAAATTTGCCTAACCATGCAAGCTGAAAGGAAAGGACGATCTGCGACAACTTGGCATGGTAAAATGACCACGAAGGAATCCCTATCAGCCACAGCTGCATTTGTCTTGCTTGTTGTTTGAATAGACCTGCACAGGCCTTTGAGAAGAGGCCGCTCGAATTGATGCATGCCGTGATGAGCTTTGTTATAGTTTTGGTTGTTACTGTTTCTGATTCTGTTCCGAACCCCCGTGCCACAAGATTGGCGAGGCAAACTTTGGTGGCGGGACGCTGTGCGATTTACTCGTAGACAAAGTAGGCTTGATTGGTATTTCCCGTATGTGTTCTGTACGGGCAGTGGTGAATAACAGATATGCTTGTGTGCACCGAAGAGCTGAAAAACCGCTAGCATTCCCCAGAAAAGGAGGCTTAGACACTTTGGGAACAGCATCCGGCATTAGCTCGGGTAGACACTGTCGCCACTTTGACTTGACGGATTACCTCAGGGCTAACAGGTAATGCGACATGAAGACATCGACCAAGTCGTTCTGCACGAAGGTGCGACAACACACTCCACAGTTACATTCTTATAAAAAGGGGTAATCCGGCGTCGCCATGTCCGGAACTCTGCCGTCATCATGCCGTGTCTGTAAAAAGAACGAGGATGGGGAGAGAACAAGGCTGGCCACACAACCCATTTGGAAACCGTATGTACTATTACTGCAAAAGAATAGCGCGACTCACAAGAAGGGTGGGCAGAATGAGGCCTGCGGCATCGCAGGGAATACATGGCGGAGCAAGGGGACGGGGGTTGAGGGAAAACCCGATGTCGTGGGTCGATACAGCAGGAGGGAGTGTCCCGGTGGACCGGTTCATGGGATGTTGGCCAGTCTATGTATGTATCGAGAGGCTTGTTAGCTGTGGTTTCCTATTTCTCGCCCATTGGACTGCACAGTGCATGTCGTACATGCCAGTAGGTTCCTCCGTCTCTGTGGCAGCACTGGTATTTTCCTTCAGGATGACGTCGGGAGAGCACAAGTGAAAGTCGAGGCTGGGTTCGATTGTCGTGGTTTCGATTGATGTCAAAATGTGGTGATGATCCGTGTAATTACCGTGCTGGTCCGTGGATCGTTTCCTTTGACTCGTAGTTATCTGATGTTTCGTTTTCGGGCATGTATTCTTTGCGTCGTCCGTACCTGGGTAGCGTGCAAGGCCCTGGGTCCCAACGCACCAGCAGACGTCTTCGAAGGTGCGGAGTACAATAACAACAAAAAGCACACGAATTTTGCCATACAATACGTTCCTGTTCGTCGTGGCCCGGGATATCCTGCCCAGGTGCGTCCCAGTGTGATGTCGTATGCCGCATGGCAGCTGAGCAAGGGCATCCCTGCCGTCCCAACACGGCATCGCAATGAAACCTCATGTTTTGGCAGATCGACAGCCTCTTGATGGCATGTCTCTCGTCACACACTCTTGGCTTGCTCGGTCTCAATGCTTGGAATTCCGTCCCGGTTTCTAGGTCGTCTGCGGAAATTCGTAAACACAACAGAGGCAATTGGAAGGATGTGGTGGAAGAGTAAACACACAGTGTGGTCTTGCCACGGCCCAGTTTGCTTTGTCGCTTGGTGTCGACAGCATGTTGAACTAACACGGTCTAGCCTCATGTGCGGGCCCGCCGTTTTATAGAACATAATTGGACAATGGCCAGATGGACAGGGGTTCTCAGCTGGTCGCCTTCCCCGGCATCAAACCAAAAACGTGCGAGAGGCCCCAGACGAAAAGCCTCTCCAGCGCACTGTTGACACTGTGCGTTTTTGCAGCATTTCGAAGTCTCCGAATCGCAACGATTAGAAAACACTGCTGGGACCCCTTGCCGTCACCTGCGAGCCCAAATTACATTGATGTTTCTTACTGCTTTTGCGGCGAGGCAGGTCGTCCGCGAATTGGCTATGATATGGTCGGTGGGGTGTCGTCTGTATTTCGTGCGTTGTCGCTCCAGTGCGCGCGTGCGCGCGGAAGGTCCCTTACCCGCACACGCGGAAAAGCCCTTCGACTCGGACGTACCCGTTTCCTGTTGCGCGAACCTGAGGGCACAGCCTGCCCTGGCCAGCGTGCATGGGCAGCGAGCGCCAGTATGAGGCTGTAGTAATACAATCGTACTCCGTACAAGCCACTGGGACGCGGCTGGCCACCGTTGCTGGGTCTATGCAGGTTTCTGTGCAGGCTTCATGAGTGCGTTGGCATTCTCATTGCTCTCTTGGGCCGCCGTCCTATCACTCTCCCAGTTGCCCTGTCTGGAGAGGACCATCACGCCCACTTGCCGACCTGCCGGGATGTGTTGATTACTTACGGGGCCATGATATTTCTGTCTGTAATCTGTAATTTTGGCACGTTCGGCTGGCTGCTGGCCGCCCTCTCCAAACCATGATCTGCTAGGGTGGGAAATTGCGCTGGCTAGAATTTTGCCCGTTGCTGCTATGAACAACGACTGGAGCTCTCTGTAGATCAGCGTAGCAATATTGCGGCATGGGAGCGCAAAAGTTTTGTCGCCGTGTTCAGCCTCGGCGGCAAGGGAATAGAACGAAAACAGGGGGGGACACGCACGAGTCTGTCAGGCAAGTGAGAAACGACCAAACAATCAGGGGAAGGTGCAGCGCACCATCGCACCTGCAGCTTGTGGCAGTAAACATCGAAATATCGAAATATCGAAATGAATAAAGCAGCGTCAGTTCGGTCGCTGGGAAGGCGCGACTGGGTCACACATGTAACCCTGTTTGTCATACTGTCCGTATTGGTGGTGTTGCAACCACCAGTATCCGACCCCATCTTGCCAAATATGGCCCAGAAAACGATGTACGAATATGTAGACCAGACAAGGCGGAGCCCTGCGTTGTGCATTGCACCCAACCATATGCGCTATGAGAATCTGCTCCATCCGCTCCATATGTTAGCGCTGCCATCCGACACGGTCGGTCTTTCCCATTCAAGAATGCCTGACTACGGAGCAAGCGTGAAGCAAAGCCCCCCCCATCCAGCTGGCCGTGCCCACCCAAAGGAAACTCCGAGCCTGCTAAGAAAGGGCGTTACATGGCGAAAGGCTGGCGCCAGACCACGTCTGTTTGCTCCCACTGGGGCCCTCCTCCCAGCAAGAACTAAAGGAATGGAGGAGGAACGAACCTACAAAAGGACTCTCACGCCAGCCATCCATGCTTGTTAGCAACACCGACACAAAGGAAGCCGTAACCCGCTACGGCGAACCGTCCATTTACCTCCAATTTGCCACTGTCCAATTGCGTTGCCTGGTGCCGCCGCCTGAGGAACTCGCTAGCGACTAGTACTGGTTTGGTGTTTCCTTTTATTTTTCTTGAACACGCCTTCCGCGCCAGTTTCCTTTCTTTTCCTACCCCTTTCGTTAGTCAGGTTCTAACTCCTGCCTACGGTCGGCATTTCTCTTGATTCTGCCACATTTTCCAGCCTTTTTTGCATCGCCACAGCTTTTTGTCAGAGTTCCTGCCTTCCGTGCCCCAACCTTCCTTCCTTGCTTCCGTTCTGGCGTCCGTCGTTTGTCCGATCTTGCCTGACCTTCTAGCATCCAATCAAAGCTACCCCTCCCGGACCTCCCCCCACCACCTCGTCTCTTCTTTTTCTCCTCCTCACGCTGCTCACGTCCATTGGGCATCTTTCTTCCACCCTTTTCTCGCCCTCACACGAGCCTATCCTTCGCCGCCTTTGCCAGCAACTCGAGCGCCCACGGCTATATCCCCGCCTCTCCGCCGCTTGCCAGTCCGACCGCCCGTCTTACCCGCCTTAATTTTCCTGTCGTCACCGCAAAGGTTCGATTTATACCCGATCATCACGCTGGGCTCTCCCTCGTCCCTGACCACTCCCGGACCCTCTTTCGGGCATCACCCCATCTCTCGGTTGTTGCTGTAAGTGCTCGTCGCTCGTAGATTTGTTCTTGGAGCTTCACACACCGCACCAGTCCTGCTGCTACCCCACTCCATTTCATGTGACGCTCTGCGCGTCCCACCGCTACCTTAAGTTGAGCTTCTGGTCCGAGTATCATATCTGTCGTTCACCCTCACGGCTCCCCTTTCAACCTGTTTCCTCCGTCACATTCCCTATTTCTTTTTCGGCGTGCTTATTGCTTGTTTCTCCTGCCTCGTGGTCCCGAGACTCGAGCCGGGACCTCTCAATCTCTGATCCCATTTGCTTCCGTTTGTCACCTTTCTTTGCTTTCCACCGTTGCCTTCAGCCTTCGCACATCGGACGTGCCTTCTCAGCTGGTGGCGCCCATATCCGTCCCCATCCTTTCTTTTACTTCAGCCCAAGGCTCTCACTGCACTGACCACTGTGAGGCTCATACTCCCCCAGAGTCTATTCTTGAAGTCTGGACCCCTAGCTTCCATCTGCCTTTGCCTAAATGAGCTCTATGCTCCATTACTATTCCTCCGCCCAGTATCCTGTCCATCACCTCTTCAAACTGGAAACCCTACTGCCTTTTCATGTCACATTCATCTATCTGTTGTCTTTCTTCGCAACGAATGCGTGCTAACTGTCAGTGCCAAGGTTGCCAGAGCTCTCCTGAATGATCCATACTTGGGCTGAGTTGTGCTGCTGGCCTCTTTCATAAAAACCCAACATAACTGCCTATTCCAACGCTTGCTTTGTCGAAACACCGAAGTCGTTACTACCCACCTTCGAAAGAGCCTCGGGGCCTCCCGACAAACCACGACGGAGTTCTAGTTGTTCGCCAGGTCTTTTCTAGTCATTAGGACCCAGACATTCGAAGCGTGCCGCTTCATTGCGCGCATTTTCAAGCCGGCCTATTTGCAACGACGTGACAGCCACTGAGACGGCACAGACATGTCTGGATACCCGGGACAAAACTACGGCCCTTACGGCGCTCCGCCGCCTGGCGCATTTCCTCCCCAGGGCTACTACCCGTGAGTAACCTGCGCCTTCTAACTTCCGACGCACGAACTTGTTCAACCTGCCGAGAACCCGTCTTGTGCCTGTTTATTGTGCTTCGTGTGTACCCTTCCCGTGTTTTGGGCAACTGCATGCTAATTCCGTCTTGGCAGTCCTCCTCAACAGTTCAATGGATATATGCCACCAGGTCCTGACGGCCCGGTTTATGGGTACCATCAGCCGCCCCCGCAACCATATGGTTACAACCAGGTACGCAGCGTCACATTTCCACCCAAGTTTTATCATCTCGCATACTTTTGCGTAGGGCCTGTAGAATTAACAGCAACTTCGCAGCCACCACCACAGCAGCACTTTGGCGGTGTGCCCTTCAACGGCGGCCAACAGCAGTTTGGCGGCCCCCGGCAGTGTAAGTAATGACGTGCATTGAGCCGCTCGCCTCTTTATCTTCCGACGTATCTAACTTAGCTAGCGAGCGCTGCCTACGTCGACCCGAACATTCACAAGCCTCCACAGACGCCTCAGCAATTCGGTAACGGTGCTCCAAGCGGCTACAACTTTCAATACTCACAATGTACTGGACGGAGGAAGGCCCTTTTGATAGGCATCAACTACTTCGGCCAGCGGGGACAACTTCGCGGCTGTATCAATGACGTCCGGAACATGTCCTCCTACTTGGTGGAGAACTTTGGCTACAGGCGGGAGGATATGGTCATTCTCACAGACGACCAGCAAAACCCTATGAGCCAACCTACCAAAGAGAACATCCTGCGCGCGATGCACTGGTTGGTTAAGGACGCCCGGCCAAACGACTCGCTTTTCTTCCACTACTCAGGTCACGGAGGTCAGACGCGAGATCTTGACGGCGATGAAGACGACGGATACGACGAAGTCATCTACCCAGTCGATTTCCGGACCCACAGCCACATCACCGACGACGAAATGCACCGCATTATGGTCCGACCACTACAAGCTGGCGTTCGCCTAACTGCCATCTTCGACTCATGCCACTCGGGAACGGCCCTCGACCTGCCGTACATTTACTCGACGCAGGGCATCCTGAAGGAGCCTAACTTGGCCAAGGAAGCCGGCCAGGGCCTGCTCAACGTCATCTCGTCCTACAGCCAAGGTGATCTTGGTGGAGTCGCCCATAATATCATGGGCTTCTTCAAGAAAGCAACCGGTGGTGATGAGGCACATGCTCGTACTCTTGCTACCAAGACGTCGCCGGCCGACGTCATAATGCTTTCAGGTAGCAAGGACGATCAAACTTCGTACGTACACTCCCATGTTGACATCACTTGTTTTTGAAATAAAAATTTACTGGTTTCTTGTTTTTGCGGGGTTTCAATTTGTTCAGTTTTTGGCTGGTCCAAATGCCACCATTTGGTATTTTCACCTTGTATAGGCCTCGCATCGTCATGTCGAGGGTTTCCAGGGGTGGTTGTGTATTTTTAGCCTCAATGTTCACATTATTGTGGTCACCCCAGGACGGATATAGCGTTCTTCGGAGACCATGACTGTGGTACTAGGGCTGCGGGTTGCGTTTGATGGATATAGACAGCCGCTAACATCATTTCTTTTCTAACAGTGCCGACGCTACGATTGCATCACAAGCCACCGGCGCCATGTCGTGGGCGTTCATCTCCTCTCTCAGGAAGAACCCCCAGCAAAGCTACGTTCAGCTGTTGAACAGCATCCGTGACGAGCTATCCACTCGTTACACTCAGAAGCCACAGCTGTCGAGTTCGCACCCTCTCGGTAAGGCCTCTTTTTTGCAAGCATGTATTTTTATTTGCTATGTTGTTACCTTCCACCACGCCGAATAGTTCCTTAAACGACCATATACTAACTGAGATGCAGATACAAACCTGTTATTTGTCATGTAAATGAGACTTTATATGAGAGACCAGGTCTCTATCAGCAAACCACTAGTGTGGCTACTGGGCAAATTACACCATTCTTTCCATTCGCCCTCGCGTTTGGTGTCCGACTCGTTCGCTACTTTTGCAGAAAGACAATTCTTACCGAACGTCAAGCTGTCTTTTCCGTTATCGTCCATTGCGCTTTCTATTCTTACTTACCCCTTCTTATTTTTATTTACATTTTACATTTCTTATTTGTATATGGGTTAATTTTGGGGGGTTAATGGCAGGAAAAAAGAGAGACGGAACGGTCTATTTCTTATAGCCAACATTGTGCACAATTTTTGTAATATCTCTGGTTTATTCCCTCTTTACTTATATTATAAACTTACTACTTCGTATTTTTTTTTCTAGCTCGTATTACAGGTGACCATTTAGAATGTGCAGGCCGCTTGTGTCGGTTCCCCTTTTCAAATCCAAGATGTAAAAATGTGTGCGTTTTTATTTTGTATTGTTTAGAGATCTGCTAAACTATGAAGCGTTACGTAAAAGCAGCCTCGCCGCATCTCTTTAGGGGATTATAAAAAAGCAAATCCTGGACGATCGTTGCTCCTCTATATGTAAATTTGCCAGCGCCGGTTCACTTCGCCAATAATACTCATGCTTCACGCGTCACCGCCCATTTTCATGTCAGTATCCTGCTCGCGCAACAGATAGGCCATCATGGCCCAAGAAAGTCGCATGGCCGTTAACCGGTCCTCAACCTTAAAGAAATCGAACCAAGGACTGCGAACCACTTCAAGCCCTGCCCACATTCCATCCAGGGCCGCGTCGTCTCCTACTTCGACCCCGTCCAGTGCTTGCAGCAACCGCTGCGGTACACGCATACGCACAATGGACATGTGGTGGAAGAGTGCGCTCACGACGAATATGTCATCGTAATCGGCGTCAACTTTCCGGCCAATGGCTTGAAATCGTGTCTTTTTGTCCCAGCTGGAACTCGGGGGGCGCACCATGCGGTAGTTGTCGTACATTGCCAAGCCTTTGCGCGGCTTTTTCGTCGCACCACGGACGGGCATACCGCTGATGCTAAAGGCAGATTCGAGGGCATTCATCAAGTTGGCTCGTCCGCCACCACCGCCTCCGCTGATGCCACCGGTCCCTCTTCCCGAAAATCGTCCAGGCCGGGGTAGCCCACTGCTGACAGCACCGCTATCAAGGCCGCTTCCGCCTCCACCATCACCAGCACCGGTACCAGCACCCTCGCCCTTTGCAGTGTTATCTAGGACCTCGTCTGTATTGGGAGCTGAGTCCACCTCGCGACCTATTGGGCCGCCAGAACCGCCACCCCAGCGCGGCTTCGTAGCCCACCACTCGCCTTTGCCTATGCGGCGCTCTGCACGGCCCTCACGTGCCCGGTGTTGGGCTGTCAGGAGTGCTGCAACGAGTTCACGTGCAAGGTCGATGGACGAGTCTTTGTCCGTCCGTGCCTCCTCAGAGCTGGAGAATGTTGTCGTATGGCGAGCGCTGACGGCGGCTAGAGGACCATCGACGAATCCTGCGCGGGCCGCTTCCCGTGCTGAGGGTGTGCGGAATACAAAGACACAGCCCGAGGAAAAGTAAGAGCTGGGGCCCTTTGGATGCTTCAACGCTTGAACTGCGTGTGGCTGATCTTGGTTTTGTTTTTGATCTTCAACGTTTCCTTTTTTGTCGGACGGCTTGTCTTGCGCTTCTCCGGGCGATATTGTCCCCGTGTTGAGGTATAGGCGGGGCTCCACACGGGGTGCAGAAACGTTGCAGCCAAAGTCATAGGCGACAAGCTTGAGGAAAGTTGTGATAATATGGAGTCGATATTCTGGCGGCATCTGACTGCCAGCATTGGTTCGGTAGAAGCGAAACTCGGGAACGGACGGGACACCGTCCTTGGCTGGTGATGAGGGTTTGCTTTCCGAGTCCGTCGTAACTGCGGTAGAGGATGTAGATGAGACGGAATCGCAACCGCTCTCATTGCCGTCGCCGCCATCGGCATCGATACTTTCCCCGCCTTGTTCGTTGGCGGTCTTGGAATCGGGAGCGTCGGCTCCATCCGACGGTGGACTCGACGACTTGGAGGGGTCTTTGTCCGGAGGGGGCGCCATTGATGTGTCATCCCAATACGTAGAGAAGCTCTCGAGATGACGGTAAAACTCGTAGGCGTTACCAAGCCGCACTGCCGGCTGGCCGGGTTGTAGCGGTTGCATACGGCGTACGGACCGGTAGGCGGCGTTATTATCAATAGACAATTCGCGTCTCCGGTCCAGGTAGGTTTGGATACCCGGAGACCGGCTGCCGTTGTTAAGCGGCCGCCGTGTAGATTCGTTGAGTTCGCGGGCATCGTCGTATGAGATGTCCTCCCATGTGGAAAAATCGGGAACGAGGGTGTGGTATTCAGGGATGACGGCTGTGGGCTCGGCGTTCTGCTTGATGTGGACACCAAGGGCCTGAAAGTGCTCTAGGCCGATATCCGTTGGGCGCACAATGCTCTGCAGGATGGCCGTCAGAGGAAGCTTCTTGGTGGGCCCAGACGGGCCACCAGAAGCCGCACCGGCGCCGTCCGCCGTTAAGTCGGCGAAGTAGCGCGGGAAGTTCACGGGTGTGGGCGGTGGCACATCTTTGGGAGGCGTCGATGGAAGCGCATTTGCTATAGTGTGGCTTGGTCAGACGAAGTTCGGATGACGGGGCAAATCACAAGACGAGAGGCAGAAGGGCATGAATAGGCAAGACAAAGGAAGGAAAACAGCAACGGGTCGCGGCCAAGCCGAGACAAGCACACGAGATAGACATTGGTGCGAAGGCGATCAGACCTAGCAAGCGTGATGGATGAGACGCTGCGAACCTGAACGAGCCATTCGAAGGCATTAACAAGACGGACAGAGGGCCAGGCAATCACCTTCACCACTGGGTAGTCTACTAGCAAAGGATGTGAATGGGCCAGTCGCCCACCGAAAGGGAATGTAGAAGTTGGGGAATCGTGCTTTGATTCGGCTGTCAATGGCGTATAGAAGCATAAACAGAGCCGACCCAAGAGCGAAGGCACATGACGGATAAGATGGGGACTGTGAGCCAGGGTTAAGCCAGTTGATATACAGCGGCCAAACGGCAGCACCCAGGGACCCAGGGTCCGAAACAATGCTAGGGGACCAGCATCGTCAAACAAAGGGGCAATTCACACAGGTATTCGAAAGTGATGGCAAAGAGAGGCGGATACTTACAGAAGATGGGTAGGTTCCCAAACATGATTGCTCATGGGAAGGGCAACAAGACTAAAAGCGGCGAGAAATACAAGAACGTGGTGGATCGAGGCCCGTCGCGAAGACAAGCTGAGGCCGCGAACCCTGACAAAATGCGTGAAGCTGGAGAGAACGAGAAGAAAGGAGGGGACGAAACGAGAGAGCTGTGAGAGGACATGTGGGGAGGGGGGGGGGGCTAAAATGCGGTAGAGGTCCCCAGTGGCGGCCTCGTGGGACGAGGGGCCTCTTGTTGGCGGATTCTTTGACAGGTTGGCGGTCGTTGTGTGGTTTGTAGACGATCTGACGATCTGACTGGGGAAGAAGTGATGTTGGACGTGGAAGGGCCAAGAATGAAAATGCCTATAAAGATTGCAAATTGCAGCTAGGAAATATTATGAGAAGTCGCGAGCTCGGCTCCGGTCGTTCCTGCCTGTTTTAGGAGACTCGTTCTTGGGCTGCTTCTCCTCTCCAGGGAAGCACTAACAGTTGCGTGCAGCTCGCTGCCCGTTGGCACCAGTCACAAAAGCGTGGGAGCAAAGGCCGCCGCTAACGCCACGCCTGCCCGCCGAAGATCCCAGCTTCCCCGCCGTTTCCATCAGGCGTGTAATGTAGTTGTGAAGGCGCTCTTGCCATGCACTTGCCCTCCTCCTTTGTGGCCTTCCTCTTTCATATCTGGGCCTCAGGCTGTCGGCGGCGCCTTCCCTCATTACCTCTCCATGCATTGCAACTTTCCTTTCCCACACCACACTCTTTTCTTTTTCCTCTTCTTTTCTGTAGGCAGGCGGTCCACTTCCGACCACACAAGAAGGATACTCTTATGTCGTAGACCCTGTGCTGGCGCTCCGTACGGAATGCAACCATACTGGCCAGCTCACCGCCCAAGTAAAGCGAGGAAAGAGCAATCCAGCATACCCCACCGTGTGTGGAAAAGAGAGTGCCTTCCAGGGTTTGCTGGCCTTTGACTGCTTAGTGGGGATAGAAGGAGTGGAAGTCCCCAGTGTGGAAGCTGCTTTCGAGACGACAATTTGCGAGCCAAGGCCAGACAGCAGGCGGTATCGCTTTTTATCGTCTATCACCTTTACACGGAAGAGAGAGTGACACTCTATCCAAAAGTAATTACGTTGTGGCGCTCAACAGCAACGAAAACAGTTCAGCAGACAGGGCAATGATGGGAGGGCATGACTGGCGTTTGCGGCACCTATCCTTATTATGCACTCTGTATCTCGTATATATTGTAAGGAAACACGCCAACGAAAGACAAGAAAAAGACATTAGACCTACTTCCCGCCCTCTGTACGGAATAACTTTTGACTAGGAACGAAAGTCCTGCTGTCCGCCACCGCGGGAGCTAACTTTAGGTCCCGCTGCTGGAGGATGTCAGGTCGCCGCTTGTTCAAGCCAGGGCTTTACGGCGGTATCTGGTCACGACCCTGAAGCCGATGGCAAACAAAAAATTAAGCAGTGCGAAGGTTGCTAGCTTGAGCAGCTAATGCGTATTTATCCCGTCGCACTGTTTGATGATCGCAGGTCGTATTGCAAGGAAGGAAGAGACTCAAGTAGAACGACACAGCAGGAGTTCTGGACAGCCCAAAGTAGGTATTCAGAAAAGAGAAGGGAAAACAACAACATCAACCTTGGTCCGGCAGGGAATGCACCCGGTGACACAGAGCAGCTAGAGAAGCTTGTTCCGTCTGTCAATATAAAAGTATTTTGAAGAAAACGACTCCACAAGGAACAATTGATGCTTGGAGGAAAATCTTGGTAATCCTGGCAGTGGAAACGAGGGGGTACTGATTATCATGGCACACGTGAACCATATCACGACTGGCTATGCAGGACATCGTACAGCAGTTCTGTCGTCATTGGGACCGTTCGGCGAAATGTGGTGGCTTGGCCCTTGTCTGTACGTAGCATCTCCCGGTCCCTCTATCAATCGTGTTGACAGCACCGCATATTATGGACATCGACGGGTCAGGTCTACCACAGAGAGACTGGTATTGACTGGGGGAGGTGAACAACGTCAAAACAGCAATTGGCTTGGCATTTTGCATCTGCATTTACTGGCCGGGACATAAAAATATTTAGGCTCCAGTGGTGCGGCTCTGGCTGTGGATGTTGACTTGGGCTATCCTCCACAGTGAAGCATCCTGTGTATCACCATCAAGGCCCTAGGAGCGAGTTACAGTTTCGAGAGGAACCCGTCCATTGTTTCCTGTTGTTGATTTATTGACTTGCACAAGTGTGGTCTTTCTTCGTCAGTATTCAGTCTTTTCTCCTTATGGTCTTTCTGTGTCGATTTTCAGTTGTTCTAACTAGAAGTATCTCACCAGTCAAAAGAATTTGCATCGCGACATCGGTGGTCAACAACGACTTCACTGGAAAAAAACACACACAAAAAACCAGGCTTAGTAAGAATCGATAAAAGAACCAAATCGACAATTGGTTACCGAGCTGACCCAATGTCTCCTTTTGTCACCCATTGCTTTCATCCCGGCCCCGCTAAAGGCTTTGCCTCAGGTGTGTCGCAGGACAGGGGATGTTGCGAATCCCGTGTGTCAAAGCGCGGCCTCGCCCTTTTTACAGCCGCGTCCTGCGCTTCCACCAATACAGCACTGAATTGATCCATATCTGGAGTTAAATATATTAGCCAATGTGTCAACCTGCACTATTTGCCAGATATACATCACGCGCACCCGAGCGCAACTCACGGGTCCAAGCAAGTAACGACGTCAGAGATCCAAGCCACAGCGATGCTTGGCGCAATCGTCTGCGTCCTCTGACTCTTTCTTCTGCTTCCCACTTCCTACCTTCTAACTCCTGAGGGTCTGTGACAAGGATCTGACCAATCCCGTATTGTCTGGTCCTCGTATCAAACAACGATCAATCCTGCACACCATCGTGCGTTCTGACAGAGTCGAATATTCTCAACTTCTCTCCCTGGCGATGTGCTTTACCTTCTTTGCCCTCGCCAATCGTCTCTCACATGTGTCGACCACTTCGGAGTTGGCTGTTCTGTACTTGATATGTTCCTGTGAAGATCTTCAAGTAGAAACTGTATTACTACCCTTGCCTTGTATGTTGTAGAACCCACGAGGAAAGAGCGAACGGGCAGGGGTGACATGAGCGACAGAAACATAGGAAAGAGCAGCCTGGCCTTGATGATTCCGAAACGCCTTCCTCCCAGACCTCCTTCCCAGCGGTTTGTTGGCGTCTCCTCTCGCTCTTTCCCTTGGAGTGTGCTTCTCCAGATCTATTCTGCCCTTTCTCTCTCGTCCTCATTTTCGCCCTCTTCTTTTCCTTCTTTTGAAACTTTCTTCTCACGTTGCTTCTCGAACCATTGATTCTCGTCGATTCATCCGCGTCATTATCACTCTCAACGACTTTCGCATTCTCCATTTTCATCCTCGCGCCTCTGATCTCTTGCATCACAACGCTTCCTTCCTCTGTCTCTCATCTCGCATTTGCTCTTTCGACTTTAGCCGTCATATCTGTTTGGATCGTCGTCTTTCCCACTATTCAAGCTTCCCGGCCGCTTCCAGCTATTATTTGCAACTTCGGCTTCCTTTCCTTTGCCTCTTTTCGCCTTCTCCTTAGCCATCGACCTCACCCTCTCTCGTTTCGTTATTGTGGCCTCCTCCTTATCCGACGATCATCTCTGTTACTCAACCATTCTATTTGCAATTCGGGACTGTCTCGCTCTCGCAGTCTCTCAATATCTTTTTGCCGACAACTCTGGATCCCGTCCCTCCTTCTCGAATCTCCTCCTCACTCTCTCATCCCGCTCCCCGTCACTTTTGGCCACCACCCTTCTGTTTCTATCTCCCGTGTTCCGTCCTCCAGTCCTGTCTTCTGTCCGTCGCCTGTCTAGCCAGCCGTCTGCTTTGACGTTTCTTGTTCTTGTCAACTCGCCAAAGAAAACTACACCCGTACCCGCCTCTCTTCCTCCTTCACTCAATTCTCTCACGATCAGCTTTCATGAACGTTTTCAACTGAACTTGGCCTACGAGGCCCGCTTCCTTTTTCCTTTTCTTTCTTTCTCGTCGTGCGACTGGATTCGCCTGGTGTCGACAACCTTGTTTGTATACCATTTATTCACCGGACGTCGGTTGGCCTCGTATTTTTTTTTTCACCTCGCGGCTCGTCTGGACACGGCCACAGAAGGCATCGACATCTCACGATCCTTTTCTTCCCGCTCTACCACCGACTCTTTTCCTATAGCCATCGTAAACAGGAACACCAATCGACGATATCGCCATGTCGACCAACGCCAACCTCGCCTCCGGCCAGTTCATCACAACCATCAGTGGCAAGAGATGCACGGCCGTTCCAAAGGCTGGGGGCGGAGGCGGCGGCAGTGCCGCAACCACTGCGGCCAACAATGGCAATCGAAACGGAGGCACTGTGCAGGCCACATTCAGTACGGTGCAGGCGGCTTCGTCCTCGGTTACTTCTGACAGTACGACGACCACTTCTACCTTGGTGACATCCACATCAACTACATCTACCTCTACCTCTGCCTCAACCACTTCCACTTCCACAAGCATTTCCACCTCTACACAAGAAGCGAATGTGGCTCCTGCACCAGACGTGCAAGAGACCACGACCGACTCTCCCCTTAGCACAACCAGCTCTGCACTTCCCACCAACCAGATTGTTCCCGGTGTCTCATCTCCCCAAGCACAAGCACAAGCACAAACCACTCCTGTAACAATACAGCCCAGTCAAGCTGATACCGGCGTAATAGCCACTTTAGCCACAGCATCGGCCACGACCGCGACGCAAGGAACACCAGCGGGAGCCGCAGCGGCGGCATCGTCAGTTGCCAGTGCGGCGGCAGCAGCGAGTGCGGCTACAGGTGGCCCTCTGAGTATTACAAACGGAAACGGCGCTGCAATTTTCTCGACAATTGCCGCACCCCCGGAAGCTACAGACGATGGATCTTCGACGGCAGCGGCCGCAGCAGCTGCCGGTGGCGACGGAAACAACGCAGCTATAGGTGCTGTAACAAACACACCCGGAACGAACCCCGAGGCGACCATTGCTATTGCTGGGGGCGTGATCGGTGGAGTGGCATTTCTGTGCCTTGTTGCATTTTTAGTCTGGTTCTGGCGCCGCCGGATGCGGAAGAGACGCCGCAGCACTCTGCTTACACCTTTGTCGACAGACCCGGCCACGTTTGGGGGGCGTGGTGGCGGTGATGGAACTATGCGGAACGGCGAGAAGGGTGAATATGTCATTAACCGCGGCAGCATTGGGCCGACGCCGAAGACGGAACGCATTAAGGCAACCTTGGATTACAACATCCGGAGAATCAAGGGACGCTTTGGAGACATGGTGGCAAGCCGCGCATCCAATGGCAGTGTAAACATGGACCGGGGCAACTCGCAGTTCATGGCGGCCAACAATGTCAGCGGCAGCCGCGACAGCAACACTTCAAACAACACGGAAAACACTGATGCTGGAAATGGGGGCTATGGCGCGGCAGCCAAGGACCGTGTTGCAGGCTGGTTTGGCCGTATTGCAGGTGCCGGTGCCGGGCTGGCCTCGAAGCTCCGTGGCGGAAGCAACGTGGATGCAGGCGGTCAAAATGAGAAGCGTGTCATGGATGCACGGCCGAACAAAAAGGACGGCCAGCCCGACTTCCTGACCTTGCTAAGCATGGATGAGCGCGAGCTCGAAAGGGCCGCCCAGAACAAGAAGAACAGCAAGAAGAAGCGGGCCAGTATGGACCGCGGTCGCACAGGCAGCAGCGGCAACAATGACTACCTAGGCCGTCTCAACATCGACTTCGATGACCCGTTTAGCGACACCAACGCCATTGCCCACCAGTCGGCTAAGCCCGCGCCATTGGCAGTCAGCCAAACGAACAACCCCTTCTCCGACTCCAACGCCATCCGCAGCAACGGCGGCGAATATTCAAACCCAAAGCCGAATACATATGTGGCTGACATTCGGCGCTCTCGCGGCCAGAACGACCGTCTGACCGACTTCAGGTTAGAGTCCATGTATCGGGACTCGGTCCAGACGGTCAACACGGTTGACACATCTGCGAAACGTAACCGCTTCCGCTCAGATCCCTTCGACTTGGAGCGCCCAGAGCTGCTTCAGCTCGGCCGTTCAACACCCAGGACGGTGACATCGTCAAACATGAGCGTGGCCGGATCATCAAACGCGCCAAGACTGTCCGACGGATCAGGCAGTCGCCTCTCCGGTGGCGTTGGCACTGGGGAGATCCGACGTCCTCGTACTGCGCACCAGCGTGGGGACAGCTTCACCAGTAAATACTCGAGCGGTGTGAGCATGGGCGAATGGAGCGATCCTGGCCCAGATGTTGGACCGTCAGCACCGATGTGGGGGGACAACAACAGTGACCGACGACGAGATAGCCCAACGAAAGGACGACAGAGGAGCAATAGCGACGACAGCAGCAGCAGCGTTGGGAAGGCTTTATAAAAAAGGAAACAGTCGACAGGTGGGAGAAAATGTGGTGGAAATGCTAAATGGGCGACCCTCTTTTTTTTCTGTTCGGATGTTATGATTTCACCTTAGCGATGTTGCGATGTTTTCGGTTTGTGTTTTGTTTTGTTTTTAAATTGCCCTTATCTGGTCCCTCTTTACTTGTTATGTCCCTATTTCTTGTCTTATGTTTCCCTTTCCTGCAGTAGGTCTTCATGTGGCCACGTACCCTCGTTTTTTTATTATCGCTTTGAAACCAACCTTTCAGATGACGAATTTTTGGGAGGGGCGGAGAAACGATGGCAACGAGAATCACACGGATACCCAGAAATTATGGAAAGGATGATTGAAAACAATCCTTAGAGGGGATGAGATGCAAACTCTCCCCTTTAGCTACACTCGTTTATATACCGGGATGAATGTCCTCTCAATTTATTATCCTGTCCACTTACTGAACTAATCCTTGTTGACAAAGGCTGGCCCAAGGGATAGATGACTTTTTGAGCTGGTGATGTCGCACATCGTACTGTTTATTATTGACGGCTTATTTTCTCCTCGTCAGCGTTTGTAGTCACATTTTGTTTACTTATAAAGGTTACATTCGAATTAACAGGAAACAGCATAGCAGCCCATCCATTGATGATACTCTCTGGTAGTTTAAATAAAGTACGGATTACGCTCAGACATACGACATACATCTGCTTGGACCACCGCAAACCGCCATGTTATTAGTTGGCCGCTTTGTCCCCTTTTAATATGCACTTCAACAAAGCCGCCAGAAAGCAAGCTTGGCAGACAGGAATATCAACCCGCAGCATGATAAGTCGCCAGTGCAACGAAAACCCTCTTCCTAGCGGAATGTTCTTTGAAGAGGCAATATTGGCTGAAAATCAGTTGGGGGGAGGTGTGCTATATTACGACTGGTTTGAACTGACGATGACAGGCGCACTTAGTTCTACTATCGTATGCCAGCAATTTGTCGTTGAGTTACGTTGTGCTTTGGATGAGAGATGACGATTGCCTTCGTCTTGTGTTTTTTACTCGTTCATGTCTCATTCTCACCGCCTCACGGTCTGCACGCTGATATCACTTTTGATTACTCCGTACTCCGTATAGATGACTCCGTATTGGCAGACAATTCGCAATCAAGCTACATCTTGCACAAGAGGGTGGAGTGAACAGAAAGGATTGGGAAATGTGATGATGGACACACCCCAACCACGCTAACTTAATGAGCCCCACCAAAAAGGCTGAGCGATTCAATCGGTCACAAAAAAGCGGGGCTAAAGGCCATTGGAACGCGTCTTGTCAAGAGCTTTGCGTGTCGCGCGCGTAAAAAAAAACGCGAAAAGTCGCGTCGACGCTAATTTTCCAACCTCACCTCGAGCTTGGTGTCCATCCTTTTTTCGGCTTTTCTCGCAACGATCTTCTGTCTCAATCCCCACGACCCGCGCGGGTCACCACTCACCCCCCCCGCCGTTTTGGGTTTAAAGTGTCCCCGATTGTACGTGTGCATGTTCATGATCCATGTTTAAGTTTCTTTTGCCAGCTCACTGTCTTCACACCCTCTTTTTGCCGTTTGTTCCCTTACCGTCTTTGCCGGATGGGTGTTATCAGTCTGTGTCAGCCAATTGGGTTCAGCTTGAGACCACCGAGAGGGCAAAGATTGGCCGGGGATGGTAACAATCAAGTAAATGTATGCCAGAAAGAGAGTCTTTCAGCTCGCATCGTGCAAAACCAGGCTGCATTTCATGTATGTATCTTACGGTGTGAAAATTTGATTTGACTTTTTTTTGTATTTCAAAGAGTATTCTTGCGATTTGCTTTTGGACTGTTTATTCTCTGGTCTGTTCCGAACAGACTTGAAGAGTATGCGGAAATGCGCTAAGTTGTGCAAAGAACGTCGCGACAAGGACCTAGTCACACGCACAAGCAGGCACTAGGTCCCATTTATCGGGCCGGTAGAATGCACACAGTAAGCACGTCAAAACAGGAAACAGTGTTTCGTATATAACAGAAAATAGAGACAGAAAAAAAATGAATAGAGGTAAAAGAGAAAGACGAGCCGGGATCGAAGAAGGGTTCGAGCGCGGATGTGGGTAGTAGTGTGATTGTTAATGCACGCCAGGCAAAGAGGCGGAAAGAGGAAAAGAGGGGGGCATGAAACGAGAAACAACATGGTGCGGATAGCTGAATAAAAAAAAAGGCTCAGAGAGCGGCAATCGTGAGACGTTGATGAACACGTGTGAATAATTGAGACGCAACATGCAGTCGGGTGAAAAGAAACAAAAAGGAAGGAAACCATAAGCTTTCCGTAGAGTACCCAGAACCAGCCAGGTTCTCGCTGGGAGGTATCATGTACATAAATGAAAACGTAGTGTGAGGTAGTTGCACAGATAGGAAAGAGGTTGGGGTAAAGTAGAGGTACGAGGAGGAATGGGGGAGGGGGTATTATGAGCGATCCAAGCTTGTATTAATGTGACGAGTGAATATGTGCAAAAACGCCCAGACGAAATCAAGGAGAGATACAGAACAACAACGTTGAGCTGTGTAGATCACAGGGGTTCGTCAAACGTTAGGCGCCGGCGGGTGACACTCATCGGCGTCTTGGATCCCAGCAGGTTGGGTGTCTTCCAAGGCTTTTGTGCTGGGCTGGGCGTAATGTTGACGAAGTCAGCAAAGTCAAAAGCCTGGCCGGGGGTGTTGGGGAACATGCTGCCGCCACCAGGCGTAGTCATCATCGACGACGGTAGGGCTAGGTTGTTGAACTTGGAAGGCGGCGTCGACGGCGGATCCATGCGGCTGCGACCGTTGGGGTTGGCTGGTGACGGCGAGGCGGCAAGGAAGAGAAGAAGGTCGGCGCCTTCGACACCAGACTTGCCACCCGCGCCTTCAACCTGGTCGATACCCAAGCCAGTGTGGTTGTTCTCGTCGTCTTCTAGAATATCGTTGCCAGTGGCCTTCTTCTTGCGACGGCCGTTGCCATTGCCATTTGGCAGGCCACGGTGGCGCATCGGAGGTGTGCTGGGTGGCGACCCGGCACGGGTGGCGTGGCTGCCTGCGACAGTCGATGGCAGACCAGAGGCTGAAGGCCCCAGAGACATGCTGCTGGTGCGGAACGAGTGTGTCGGCAAAAGCTCGTCGTCGTCGCTGGACTGATTGGCATTGTAGTTCACAACCGACAGAGCGTCGGCAATGCGGCGTGTGCCCGGGAACAAGGACACATCAGGTCCTGCTGTTGTCGTGAAGTGCTGCTGGCGTTTCGGTTTGATGGGCGAGCTGTGCGACAGTTGGTGATGGTCCTTCCAGGAGGCGTGGCCAGAGAAAGAAGCAGCTTCAGGTGGCAAGTAGGACGAAGTCAACGGGCCGGAAACGTGTCTGTTCGAAGGCGGCGAAGAGCGGTAGCGCTTGCTGGGGCTGGACAAGATATAGCTGGCGCGGCGGCCGCTGTGGTGTGGGACGTGGTTGAGATCGTCAAAGGACGCCACATAGGTCCGCTTGCGGTGGCCTGTGCTGCCGTTGCTGGAGCCGATGGCATCGGAGAAGAGTGGTGCTTTGAGGGGCGAGCTCATTAGTGTACGGCCCGAAGGGTACGCCATTTCGGATGTGCTGGATGAAGAGTCCGACAGGACGTCTCCGTCGGACCCCCGCTTCCGCCGCAACTCGTCCTCGTACTTGGGCTCGATCACGTCGAAGGAAAGGTCTTCCCAGCCATGGCGAGTTTTGAACTGGGCAAGGGCAAGGCGGTTTTGGAGTCGGCGAGCCATCTACAACGAAGAAGAACAGGGAGACGATTAGTGAAACGAGACAAGGCGAAGGGAAGAAAGAATATTATCGACGATGTTAGTGAAAGGACGTACCTTGCCCAGCTCTGCTCTCCGCAGAACTCGGTCGGCGACGACATCTGGTCGACTGGTGAGCGTCGCCGTTGCAGACGGCATCGAGGTCGAGGTAATCATGGTTCTCCTAGTCTGGACTGTTTCTTGATATATTCCAGTCTCGTTGTCTGTCGGAACCAAACGAGATCCAAATCCGAAAAAAAAAAAGTTTGATGTTGCAAGTGCAGGTGCTCTGTGGGGCGTGACAAGAAAGTTATGGTGCTCCGTCAAGTGGGCGGAAATTGCAGGTCGAGGTTGATTGGGTCCCGAACTGAACCTGGAGGCGAGGCCAAAGAAGGGTCTCGCAAGACGCACGACGAGGTTCCGCAAGGCGCTTGCTGAGCCTGCTGTAACAAAACGAGCGTGTGAACACTGTAGGAGGTGTTGTGTGGCGTGGTGTGCCTCGTAAATCCAAGACGGCGTGTATTATGCGTATTTGTGAGATATGAGGCCGGCCTCGTCACGACGGCGAAGTATGCGTGCTTTTGAGATTGTTCGTAATATCAGGGGACAAGAAAATAACAAGAGACAAAAAGAATGTGAGAGATTTGGGGGGGGGGAGAGAAAAGGAAAGACTACAACAAAAGAGGAGTAGGAGTAGGAGGCGGCGGCGAGATGGACCGGGTCTAGTCGTCACTCTGACCTCCTTCCAGCAATCTAGGATTCCTGGATTTGCAGCTCTTCGGGCTTGTCTGAAAAGGGCAAGGGAGGAGAGTGCAGTCCAAGTGCGAGGGATGAAAGAAGCAGGTGGAGACGCAAAGGAGAGACGACGGTCTGCAAAACTCAACAGCGCTGTAATGTTTAAAAAAGAGCGTGTGTAAATGTAGAAAAAAAGAAGGAACGATTGGGAACAGTGAGAGCAAAATGGAGGTCGAAAGTAAGAAAAAGGAGAGGAGAGGGCAAGAACGAGCGAGGAGCACAAGAATTGTGAACAGCATGAGAGCCGGAATGGAAGGAGGTTGAAAGGCCCCAGGAACGGAAGGAAGGGATGAGGACCAGCGATAGCACGAGGGAAAAAGGCGAGGAATGGGAAGGGACTACAGCGGCACAAAATGCTACTAGCCAGTCGTTATGTCTTACAGGCTGGTGTCCTGTTCGATTTGGCAAGGGCGGCTAGCCAACCAAATGGCCCAGAGGATGGGCGGGGGAGCATAGTGGCGAGCGGCTGACAGATGAGTCGGCCAAAAGAACGGGGACCACAAGCCTAGGCCCCAGCACCAGGCCAGGGGTGCTTTGGGGCTCCAAGAATTTAAAGACGAGAAAAATGAAGAAAAATGTGTTCCGTGGAAACCGGCAGATTAGGTTACAAACCACTCAAACCAGCTGCTGCCAAACAGACGCCCAGGCCACCTTTTTATGGGGCCGGACGGGGGCAAGAGGCGGGTGGTACGGCGGGCGACAGGGCTATTTTCACGATACCCACTGTGAACTACCCCCTGGGTGGTTTGCACCACCCAAATTACAGTGCTCCGGCAAAGCGACCGGGGCCTCGTAGTAATAGCATGTGCAGTAAGGCTGGTTGCCGTGGGCAAGGTAGATACAGCCTGCAAGTTCCCACTCCTTCCTCTTTGTCTCCAGGCATTGCCAGTCAAAGACGAGAGGAACTGTTCTCAATGAGGAAGGGGCGTAAGGGATATGGGGGTTCCGGTGGCAAGCATGTGTACATCGTAGATGGGTTGCTCCGGACTTTCATCGACAGGGCAAGCTCCACTCCTGCCAGTTCGGGCGACCCTGACAACCGTTGTGCGGCGCCGAGTGCCACAGTCGGTCGGCGACGGAAGGGATAGAATTGGCAAGAGCGAGCGTTAGACTTGTTCAGACGCATGTAAAATTGGCCTCGTCAAACGGATCAGAATTCCGGTCAAAAAAAAGGAAGGATATCTACCGGTGGGCTCAGACGCATGGCACGGGCAACCCAAGAGACGCTCGTCTCAGCGACAGCAACCCTATTCCATATTTAAGGACTTGGACCTAACAAAGAGCACGAGGACGATGACAGAAATCTGGTGAATGATTACGGCCTATCCTGCAAGATTTGGACGGCAAGACTGATCGGAGGTGGACGCAAATCTTACGAAAGCTACAGACGGGGCACACAGGGCACGTGAAGAGCAACTGCTCGCCTCTCTTTGGAATGGGTGATGAGCGGCTACGGCGTACTGAGGCTCACAGGTCTCGTCTGATGCGGACTATTTACATCCCTGGTGAACAATTGGTGCAACGGGAAAGTAGAGGAAAGAGGGAGGCGCCATTGTGCATAACTCTGTTCCTGCACAAGCGTTTGAGAACGAACGAAGAGCCAATTGGGGAACCTCTCTCCGTGCGGAGTATTTAGTTTGCCAGGTCTGAGATGCAAGAGGGGTTGAGACTGACAAGAAAGTAGGCCTGGTTGCTGCTACCTTGTCTCACACTCTTGCCATCACTTACGCGCTGATTCGAGGTGGCCTCCGGTGGAAGCTGGTAGCGAGCTTTGTCAGCTAGCAAGGAGATCCATAGCAAATAGAATGAAAAAGAAAATACTAGGAGGTTGACAAGACAAGGCACAAGGACGTACTTGCGTCTCTTCACAACAGCTGTATTACGTGCTTGCCATCATGAGTGCGAAAAGGAAACAAACGAAACCCGGAATAGGGGCAACTGGGAGAGTCATTGACAGCGGTTGTTGATATATAGAGACGAAGATGCTGGCCGCACTGTGTGAATACCGTCCTCATGCCTATATCCGGAAGAGGCATGCATCGGTTTATCTTAATAGTTCGTATGCAAGGGATATCGTATTAACCAGTTATTAAACTTGAACAATCAGTCCTGTGTTTCTTCGGCCGTATTTATTTTCGAAACAATGCCAACACCCGGAAAAGAACATATTTACCCGGGAGGCCAGACGGAAAGGCCGGGCATCACACAAAACAAATAATGTGTTTGTCAGAAGACGGGCGATACAAGACAGGGAGGAGGAATAAATCTGGAGAACCAAGGGTGGTTTTCTTTATGCCTGATCTTGTATTACAGCTTTCCTGTAAGCGCCACATTCTGGATACGTTCATGCGAAAGTTAGGCAGAGGGCCATAATCCACGAGAAACAAGTGAACCAAATGCAGTCTTCAAAATCAAATTGCACTTGCAAATTGCGTATATAATGATGTGCCCCGTGTCAAAACTCCACAGATACGGAGTATTACAGAGATCGAGATGCGAGGAAGAATAGAAATTCAGTTTTTAAAGCCTAGTTTCAGCCGCCCGGTGTCCCCATCAACGAATGCTGTCTGTGGGCAACCAGGGGAGGCAGTGGGGAGAAGCAATTTAAATCCCTGCAAACCAAGACAGTTTGGAAAGACGCACCAGCAAAAATGTTCCAAGCCTTGGACAGGCATGTAGAGAAAACCTGAACATTTTCTACCAATCAATGATGTGCTCAAAAGGGCGGGCGTCGGCAAAGCACCAATCTATTCGGTAGAGTCGAGCAGGTACATAGCCAAGACCATAGAAGGGAGATTTAGCGACGATGACTGTTGATCCTAGGTGTGCAGTAGGACGGAAATGGCAGTTCATATTTTCGCGATACTAAATATTTAGTAGGCGCATCGTCGCTAAATACACTGATGGAGATGGCATTCGGCCCCTACCCCGTTGCAGTTCCGCCTCCGTGGTTCTACGCTCTGTGTAATTCGTGGGTCGGTCATATCCCCTAGTTGTATCTTACATGATGCACATTGGGTGCTACGAAAAACGTGGTTTTTGTTCCTACGAATAATGGATTGCGCGCAAAATACATGGCGCACAGAGGTACGTTCTCACGCGAATCGTGCGCAGACTTAAATTGAAGGCGTTTTGTGTCAATGGACACAATTGTGATGTGCCCCTGAACGTAGCCAGGTATCTTGATACGGCCTCAAAATTTCCTGTCAATACAACAGGTTGACTCTGTAGGGTCGAGTGTAACCCGTTGTACTACCTGACTACCTCGCACTTGTATCTTGCACAATATATTCTACCGTTTGTGTTGACATGTCCTGATTCGCTACCGTTTCTTATCTTCATTGTTGGACAATACGTTCGTCAAGTACTGTTATGGGAGTTTGTCCCATATTCGCCCGCCCGGTCTCCCAGGCGTTCGAACGAGGGAGCTCAGAGCCCGGACTCACGATTGGCTCGCAAAGGATCATGGTCTGGCAGAGATGCTGCCTGTTTGCTTAGACATTGCAAACGGCAGGTTTCACGAATTCCCCGCCTTAGACCCTACATTGACAAGCCGGACACGTGCATACGAATAGAGATGTCTTAATGGGTATGGACGAGAACCTGGATAAGTCCGTGGCAATATCTTGCCATGTATTCTGTCGCGTTGGCATGTACCCAAAGACAGCTTCCACTGTCTGCATTATTTTTACGACACGCAGAATACGGCAGGGTAAGAAAGTGGTTTCTTCGTTGACAAAAAAGAGGGCTACATGGTACAGTTGGTCTGTTCGTGGGCTCTGTACACCAACCACAAGGCGCCTTGATGCGTCGTAAAATTACAAGCGCTTCAGACGAAAGGAGACATTTGCCAAAGAGCCCAAGCTGCCGAGAACGGCCCCCAACTCACAGCATATCAAAAAGACGAGGCTGCACGTTAAATTACGTGGCTTGGCTGGCGCTCAACGGACAACTTGCGGCCTGGCCATGTGTCCACGTTCTAATTACTGCTTTTCTGGACGAGTGATAAGTTTCCTAAGGCTGTTCCCTGCCGATTCGGTTGGCACATCAGCAGCAAGTGGGCACATATCCTGGTGGCTTCAAGACAAGGAACAAAAGACCAGAGACAGGAAAACAACAGCCATCAACGCCACGCTGCAACCTGGTGCATCCAAGGCCAGTCGTACCACAGAATCAAGCTCTTACTCATTAATATAGCTTGTTTGCTCGTGTTCGTCGCTGTCTATTCCTCCCAATTTTGCCCTGTATTGTTCCCCGGCTTGGCAGTGATACAAATGGCTCGCTCAACCTTTTGGCAGGGTTTCTGGTGGCAACGGTGTCTTTTGTCAAAATCAATGTGTGCCACCTGCAATACATATTGCTCGTCACAAAGGACATGGCACACGACCACCCCGGATAAGTGGCAGAAGAGTGATGGCATAGCCCGTGAAGACATGTCGATTTTGCCAGCCGAATTGAAGGCCGTGATATGGAAGGCTCCCGAGTTGTCGTGACACACGAGCAGATAATGCCAGGCGTTAGGCGTTGAGAATGTCTGAACATCGGATCGCCGCTCGTCCAGCCAACCACAAGCAGTCAGGGCCTGGAGCGCTCCATGATGCTCTCAGCAAAATGTCAAACACGAACCACTCCCAAAGCAGGTAAGAAGCAGCCGCCCCACCCACACGGCCAGTCTCCGGCAGAGCATCGAGCTGCGCACCCACAACACACAACTAGTGGAAGAGATCGAAGAGATCGAACTTGGCCGCCAAAGAGCCACCGAGCAATTCCAACGCTCTCACGTTTTGTTTCCTCTCCCCTTGGCGTGTCTTGGATTCCGTGGTGTTTTTCGTCATATCCTTTTAATCTCTCGCTAGAACGAATGTCGTCTTTTCGAGGTGTTCGGCCCCGCAATACCTGAAAATAAATTGGCAGGAAGGAGAGCAAAATGGGACAGCAAAGGGCAAAGCGCAGAGCGAAAAGCGCAAAGCGCAAAGCGGCAAGAGGTGAGCACGCCAGAGCCCGTCGTTCCTTCCCATGCCTTGGAACATCTTCGCCTTCTCGCAACATTGTTCATCGTGCATTCTCGCCCTTGCCCTTTGCCTTGCCCCCCTTTCGCTAGGATTGTTGCTTATTCTGTCGTGTCCTCGTGTCCTTGTGTCTCCGAGGTATCGGCCGCCTTGGCCAAACGCTCCTTCCGTTCATCGTTCAACTTTTCAGTCTCTGCATCATGTCTCGACTCTGTACAACATATTTGATCTCCTTTCAATGACAGCTGTGGTTGCATCCGTACTCGCATCTGTGATACCCGCTGCTTATTTCCCCCCTTTCTAGAATTCCCTCGACAAATATGCCGGAGAAATTACTGTGCATGCTTCTTTGTGTCTCTGTCAATCCGTCCCCCCTGCCTAGTAGCAAGAAGCGATTCTTGGCAGTTTTCTGGCTCGGTGTTTCGGTGGACCAGAGGTGATTTGCTCTCTGGCATGGCCAGGTCGACGTCATCGGTTTTCCACTCCAAATTGCCTCGAAACCGATGCCCCGTCGATGCTTCTTCGTTGGCACGTTTTGTCCTCGCTGCGCTGCCAGGCTTCTCTTGAGCTTTAACCAAGGCGGCAGCCGCCCGCTTTCTTGTCGATAAACTGCTACCAAGAAAAGGCTTTCTTACCCACTTTGAGGTATCTGATCAGCAATTGCCTGCTTTCGTATCTTCCCTTGTTGTAAATTGACTTTGCCCTGTCCATTTCCTGTTTATTTGTGAGATCTCACTACCTAGAAGCCGCTCCTTCCCCAATTGAACTCGTGTCGGCAGCTCCCACCACTGCTTTTCAAGGTTTGTCACATCTCTTCTTTCAGCCCTTCCTTCCTGTTTCGATCCTCGATTTGTATTTGCTCCTGCCTTCTTTTGATTTTGATTTTTCTTTCCTTTTGTCGCCTATTATCTCCGTCCTGTCTACGCCCCTCGTTGGTTCTTTTCACTTCTTTTGTGTTATTTTCTCAGCTTCTCCGCGAGCACTACCCTGCACTCGCTGCTTCTCACTTCACTGTTGCTCTTTCCGTCGACGGAAGAGGTCATTCGTTTTTAGCCCATGACAAAAGTTCTTGCACCTCATCTATTGTTATTGAACGCAATCGAGGCCTTCACATACTTCGGCTCCTTTACAGCCTTTTTTCTTGTCTTTTTCTGGGCCTCCAAAGCTAGTGTCCTTCTCTTTGCCCTGCTTCATTTCCACTCTCTTCTGTTTTCCTCCTTGGTTTTTTTGTCTCAGCTCCAACTTAGCTCGCCCCTATCCTTGTTCCATTTCCTCTCACAGCGGCGCTCGTGTTCTCCGTCTTTATTTCGAGAGGAAATACACTGCACCTTTTTTCTCTCTCTTTGACCTCGTCTGCTTTTAAAGCACACTTGCCCGCCAGGAACGCCTCGAGTTAAACAAAGCATGCTGTTGGAGCGGCGCCGCACAAACAACTCTATCCTCCCTCGCGCCCAGTTGACCTTCGACCTTGTTTTGCCGCTACTTTAGGTGGCCTACGCCCTGGACGAAACCGGCGATCAGCGCACTTTCACCCTCCACGGTGCACCACCTCCGCCACGAGTCAGTCAGCAACAGCCTTGCTTTGGCGACAAGAGAATAAACCAAAGCAACGAATTGCAACACAAGGACCAACCAAGACAGGCCGAGGAAAGGCGGGGAGAATAAGGAGGAGAAAAGGACAGGACGAGTTGCGAACAAATACAGGGGTAGGCGCAGGACAGCAAAGTGAAAGCAAAACGGTCCAGGAACAGCTGGCGGGTTTGCTGCCTCGTTCTGTTCCATCATCATGGCTCCCTCGTTCCTCAGCATCCGACAGCTTCGCAGGAAATCCAGAACCAGCCTCAAGACCGACAAATCAACAGATGCCTCTAGCGACGGTGGTCAAAGTCACGGCACAACTCCTACCAGTGGTTCCCTGACGCCGCCCTCTCTCGGCCACCAATCCGACCCCAGTCTGCATCTCCAGCAGCGTGGTAACACAACACCACCCCTGGTCCCGCCGTTGCCGCCGCTCGCGTCCTCGGTGAGTTCGACTTCCGCCAACACAAAAAGATATAGCGTCAACGGCATGGCTGGTCTCGGTTCTCCCATGATGAACGGCGGCAGCCGTGCACTGCCAGTCTCGCCCTATTCCCCACACATCACCAACATCGCGGACAATTCCTGGGCCTACCAAAAGATCCTGATCATCAATGGCACCATTGGCGACGGCAATCTGCAGAACCTCGACGGTGTCGTCACGGTCAGCCGCCTCGACGATGGCTTCCCACCCGTACAATGGCCCGTGACCGAGTCGCACTTCAAGGCCCTGGTGTACCTTATGCCTGGCGCCAATAAGCTGCGCTTCGACTTTGCCAGCCCCAAGCTTGCCAACAGCGGCACCTCCAACCCCATCCACTCCTCCTTCATCACTCTTCACATGGTGCCTCCGACCAACGCACCGCCATTGCAGCTGGCCATTCTCTTGGCTAGGGATTCCCCTGGTACCTTTGATGCTGTGCCTGCCCGCGTTGAGCGCGAGGGCAACGGCCTGGAGACGGCGATCCGAAAGTTCCGCATGGCGGCGTATCTGTGGCAGAGCTTCACGGCCGAGCAAATGTGGCGCAACCGTCTCGGTCGCCGTGTATTCCGTTTCGAGGAGGAATGGACACAGGGCACGGCCAATTTGCGGGACCGGGAGTTCGGAACGATGCGCTCTGAAGCGCGCATTCACGTTATCCGCACCGACAAGACCATCGCCGAGCTGCGGAGTCTCGACAACGCTCAGCAAAATGCCAAGGCAAAGAACCGTGACGCCTTGTACAGCATCGCAATCGACGCCGTCCGCAACTACTTCCAGCCCAAATCCGGCCAGACCATGTACGTCTCCGTTCTGCTCCTCGATGCCCACTGGGACAAGGGCGCACAGATGATCACCGGCCATGCAGCCCTCGGTGGCGGCGCAGGTGATCTCCGCGTGGGTGTCTTTGGATCACATGCCGTGCAGAGTTACCCGACCTGCTTCGAGGAGGTGGTCCCTGCGTTTAGCGATTGTACGCCGACTGATCTCAATTACGTCGGGAATGATGCCGGCGAGTCCGGCAGCTCGTGGGAAGCTGCCAACATTGGCATTGGCGCCCACCTGCACGAAACAGGCCATCTACTTGGCCTGCCCCACCGCGAGAACGGCATCATGCTGCGCGACTACGTCCGGTTGAACCGCAGCTTCGTCACACGTGAAGCATACTCGACACGCACCAAGTCCAAAGGCGGCCTGGTGCTCGAGAAGGACGAGTGCACATGGCACCGCCTCGACTGCCTGCACTTCAAGACGCACCCCTGCTTCCGCCTACCTAACGATCCACCTTCGCAGGTCGACGACAGCGTCCAAGCTTGGCCCATTGAAGGAAATTGTGTGGCCATCACGGCGGCATCGGGCGTGGCATATATCGAGCTGCACGCCGAGGGTGACAGCGTGTGCAAGTCGTGGATTGAATACCCACTCGACAACGGCGCGCCCCTGCAGCGGCAAGTGGTACTGACTGAGCAAGACATTCGGAACAGGCTGCCTGAGGCCAAGCGCCGGAAGGACCCGATCAAGATTGCCGTCCGGGCATGGGGGGGCGGCACTCTAGTGATCGACGATGTACGGCACCTCGTGTCCAAGGAATCATCTACAAAACTCAGTGGCGGTATCCTAATGGGTAAGACGGCCTACCGGAGCGCCAAGCTGGGCCGTGGCCAGATGCAAGGCACGAACGCAAACGAGGTCATCTTCACGAGCGCACAGCAGCAAAATCGCGTGCTCTCACGGGTCGTCTTCTACCACGGTCGGGCGCTGGACGGTGTGGAGTTTGTATACGACGATGACTCGCGGCAACTATTTGGCAAGCGCGGCGGCAAGCCGGGCGGCGACTCATTTGACATGGGTAAGCCAGCTACTCCGTCTCCGAATAACCCAAACTATTTTTGAGCAATTAGCTAACAACCAGTAGATGTCCGGCGAGGTGAATACATTAGCGGCTTCAATGTCCGCGCAGGAGCCTGGATCGATGGCATCCAGATCCTGACAAGTTTGGGTCGGCGGTCGTCCATGTATGGCAACGCTCACGGCGGCTCTGGGTACGTCTGTTTCCGCTCTTTCTGTGACTGAACTCCACGAGTGAGAGCCCAATATACTGACGTCACAGACATACTCTGATCCCACCAAGAGGATACACCATCTGTGGCGTGTCTGGCTCCTGTGGCTCATGGGTCGATTCGTTTGCTGTCCTCATCACGAAATAAGCTTATTATATTGTAACGTTTTGCGACCAGTCGCATCGTATATCCAATTCCTTCCGCGTTCCGCGTTCTCTTTTCTCTTTACCTTTTCGTCTTTATGCACACTTGCATGACCTTATTTTCCTTGCACATACACATGTACACATAATCACGTATCCATACAGGAAGGCAAACAACAATTGTTTGGTTTTGTTATTATCAACTAGTAGATGGAATTTGAACAGCCGGGTGATTACCAGGCTTGGGTCTTCTTTAATGATATTCTATTTTCGTTTGTCTTGTCTCGTACTTGTCTTAATTTCTTCGCCTCTACCGTCAGCGAACGAGCTTTTCTTATCTATTATGTGCTGTGGAGCGCCCGGCTATTCTTGGGGTGAGGCAATGACTGAATAAAGGTGTACCCATGACCTGCGACTTGACCTACGATACAGCAACTACCGGGCTTGACGACCTGCGAGTTTCTGCACGCTGGGATGTTGTACGGAGTAATTATGACGCAGGCTAATTTGTGGCTAGCAAGGAACGAAGGCATAAACGGCAAATGGAAAACCGCTGATATCATAGGTCTCACTTGGCTCTTTTGGCGCTATTGCCAGGGCACCATCACAGACAGTAGCATAGCAATGGTTCCAATTTGGTTGGAGACCTCTTTCTCTCTTTCTTTGTATCGCTGTGCTACCGCACATGACCCTCTCCGTCCACCGTTTTGCTGAGAAAAGGCCTGTGCAGCGAAAAAGAAGAGTGTAGAGAGAATCTCGTTTAGCGCCCTTGAGAGTGAAATCACAAGCCAAAACGAGATCGGAGATGTCAGGCGGTCTGAGTTCTGGCCAGGTCTCTACGAACGTACCCCCCCCCCCACCTCCTTCCTCTCAACATCCGTCAGTGCTCTTTCGCAAGAAGCAAGTTTGGGCAGGAAGCTGCATAGCTATGCAAGGAAAGTGAAGTAAACTCTGTCCGGTCGTAAGCTTTATTTACCCAGCCTCCCAGCCTGCCACCTTTTCCCCGTTTCTATTTGACCGCCTGCCTGCTTTTGAGTACTTGCCCCCCTTGCTACTCTGCGTTAGCGTACTATGCTGTTTTTTCTTGTGTCAGTTAGTCCCGCGCTGCGCCTGCAAAATATAGTGCGTTCATCAACGTCAACAGTTTTGATCTGGTCCTCAACCAAAAATAAAATAGAAAATACGGGATGTAGTGGCATCTTCTCCCCCCTTCACCGGTTCTTGCTTTGCCTGCTGCAAGCTCCTCACATCCTGTCTCCGAACTCTCCTCCCTAATAAAAACGTCCCCGATTCTTTGAACCTGGAAGAAGCGCACTCTCAATCCTGAGAGCAATTGCGACAGTTTACCTCCTTCCCTCTTTCATCACCACATCGGCAAGCTCCACTTCTCAGGCCTCTCTCTCCTTCCACTCTAGTCCTCAATTCTCTCGTTCTCTCCTTCCTCCCTCCTTCTCAGCGTCTTCCGCTACCGCCCCTTCCACAAACCCGCCCGCCACCTCGACGATTGGCTGCCTCGAAATCACCCCCGTCTCTTCTACCATCGCACACGTTGTCACCCGCTCTCCCTTCCCATGTCTAGACGGACCTCCGCTATGGCGAATGGTAGCAGCACCGCGCCGGCCAGCGGCAGCGCCGATTTCAGCCAGCCTGGTATGCTCATCCTATCACCTTCTCCTCACCTCGCTTTTGCTTCCGCGTTACTGACCTGCATGCAGCTTATGACAAGCAGAAGATCCTCCTGTCGACGGACCCTGGCCACTTTTCTCTTGTTCGCGCCCTGCACCTGGCCGACTTCATCACGGAGCTCAACGGTATGCCTCGGCCGTCCTGCCCGGGCCCAGCGGTCTTTCGCAATTTATGCTGACTCAGTTTTCTTCGTCTTACTCTAGGCCTATGCGGCATCCTCTCCATCTTCTCCTCGCTGCGGTACTGCATTGACCCGACATCTCGCTTCAACCTGTGGACCGCCCTGGCGCTTCTCCCGCTCGGCCTCTTTTTCGACGCCATGGACGGCAAGGTCGCCCGGTGGCGCAAGAAGAGCAGCATGATGGGCCAGGAGCTCGATTCGCTTGCCGACCTCATTTCCTTTGGCGTCGCCCCGGCTGCCGTCGCCTTCTCCATTGGCATTCGCTCGACCCTCGACCACGTCATGCTCGCCTTCTTTGTGCTCTGCGGCCTTACCCGCCTTGCCCGCTTCAACGTTACCACCGCCGTCATCCCCAAGGACAAGACCGGCAAGGCCTCGTACTTTGAGGGCACGCCCATCCCAACGAGCCTGGGCCTCGACGCAATTATGGCGTACTGGATCAGCCAAGACTGGATCCTGGACAACCTCCCGTTGGGCGCGTGGTTTGAGGGCACGGCATTTGAGCTGCATCCAATTGCGCTGCTGTTTGTGGTGCACGGCTGCCTGATGACCAGCAAGACGATCCACATCCCGAAGCCGTGAGAGTTGTGACGGAAAAGATCTGAAGCAGACGAGGCAGACCAAGATGTGGTGCATTCCGTGGAAGAAAGACCGGCCGAGCTGCTGAGGTTGGTCTTTGGCGCAGGAGGAGCAGGCTTGAAAGATGCCGTCATGATGCAAGCGCAAGCAGGCGTCCAGATGATCTGTCTTTGCATAGAACAAGACCTCGTACTTTTTTTTTGTCATATTTCCGTGTCCGATTTCACTATTGATCTTTTCTGGTTCTTTCTTGTTCGATTTCCCCGTCCCCTCCCCCTCTCCCCACTCGATTGTTTTCAACGTTTGTTGTCTGGGACATTTTGGCGTGTTTTGTTTTGCATTTTGTATACACGGTATTATTTGTGAAAGTACTATGAACCGAAAAAAGAAGATTAAGAAAAGAGAACATGACAGCAAACGGTCGGCGTAGGAACAAGGAAAAGGACATGGGCGCTATCATCTCGGTTTTGATCAACAGGATACCAAATTGACGGCTAATATTTTCGTAACTACTTATCGAGTTTACCTTTTGTTCTGCTTTGAAGGTGTGCCCAAGAAAGAATAGAGGCATTTCAATGAGGCAATGACAGAAGTATCAAGTCCGACAAATGGCTCCGGAAAGCGGACAGGTCCGCCAGTTCCTGGGCGATAGAGTAGGTCGCCCCAGCGCTGCTCTATTGCACCTTCGCTGGGAGGACCACCCCGCAATCTGCCAGCCAGAACCGGCCCTGTAGCATGCCATAGGCGCGAAGCGAACCGTGGGTCGCCCTTTCCTAACAAGACCTAACGGTTAGTACTTATGTTTGAACCGCATCTCTCATCCCGGTTTCGCAAACCGACGGTATTTTGAACGACACACTTTCCCACGACCTTCCAACATTCTATCAAACCCACCGTCGCGGTCCAACAGCACCTTTTTGGTACCATTCGTTTATTACAGATACTTGTCACTTGTCCCGCATCTCAAGATCATTCGAAACAACAGCGCCGGCGTGACCTTTCGGCGTCTTGAGGCGAACATTTCTTGGCAAGCCGAGCCCCTCGACCTGAGAGCATCCTTCATCCCTTCGCAGGCGACACCCGCCAGCAGACCGCCGTGGCGCATGACTGCAGACACGCTCTTCTAACCATCTGCGAGGACCGGGCCTTCCGGCCAGCCCAAGCATCCACTCACCTGCCATGGCGTCTTTTGACCAGGCCCCTGACGAACTCATCGTCCAAATCCTCTATCTCATACCCTCCACCGACCTCATCGCCTCCGTGCAACGCATCTCTCGCCGCTTCTATCATCTCTGCCAAGAGCCGAAGCTCTGGCTCGCCCGATGCCGCTCGGACTTTCGGCACTGGGCGGGACCGCCCCGTGCCCGTCTAGCCCGCGCAGGACGAGCCAATCGTGGACCCTGGAAGCAGATGTGGCTGGACCGCCGGCGTGGGGATGCCAGCACAGCTCGGCATTTTGAGCATGTATTGGCGTCCAAGGTGAACCGCGTACGCCACCTCGAGGCCATCTGCCGGCGCGGCCTCAATGCCAAGGACTTTTTGCTGCAGCAGTACCACCTGGCCGACGATGCGGCCGACGACGTCCTTGCTCGACGGTACTACGCCAACACGGCACTTGCCAGTATCCATCGGGGGCTGGCCATTGAGGAGTGGTGCAAGGTGCTGTCCGAGTCTAATGGGTTCCACCGGCTGGACCGTGCCCTGGGCGCCTTCGACATGTTTGTGTTGCACGACGCCGACGAGGACATGGACCGCATCGAGGAGCTGTTTGACCAGCTGGCCGACGAGTTCCGCCGCGACCACCGGCACCCCAGCGTCGACAGCATGACAGTGCGCGAAAAGGCACACGCTCTTGTGCGCTGGATCCGCATGCGCAACCTGGCCGGCATGGCCGATCCCAGTCTCAACTACCGCAACATGCGCAACTGCCTGATCGGCCAGGCGCTGACCGACCCGGAGCACCCGTCGCTGCCCATTATCTCGAGCGCCATTTTTGCCAGCATCGGCGAGCGCATCGGCCTGCGTGCCTTTTGCTGCGCCGTGCCTGGCCACGTCCATGCCACCGTCTTGGGCAACCCCGGCGAATCGGTCGACGGCACGCCGTTAGCTTCCGATCCACAGCAGCCACAACGACCAGGGCCTCCCACCGTCTCCCGTCTGACGCTCCGGGAACGAATGGTGGTGGAAGACGGGACGGAGGAAGACGGGATGGGCGGTGATGGTCCTGGGCAAGGCGAGCGTGAAGGGTACAACGGATCATCGCCCTCATCCATCCCGTCTTATGCAGTGTCGCCCATTGCGATTGCCGCCGCAGCCACACCCCAAGTGCCCACCATGACTTACCAGATGCTGCAGCTGTGGCCAATGGCGCCTAACGATCCGCGTCCGTTCACAGAAGTGGTTCGGAATCCGGCATCGTTGCCGGATAACGGGGAGCGCATGTTTCTTGATCCATACAACAACGACCAGGAAATGTCACTGGGATTTTTGCGCCAGAGCATTGCCGAGGTCGACTGGGGCATCATCGAAAACCGGGATGTGCATTTGTTACCTATGCCGACATCGGCAATCGTGTTGCGCGTGGCACTCAACATGGAGGCCAGCTGGTCGCACGCAAACCAAGTGTCCAATGTGCCCCAACTGAGTGCCGACGCGCGTCGGCTGCGTCGTGGTGACCCGGATATGAACCTTGAGGCCCTGTTGTATGCGACCATCTGGGCCACGGCGTTGATGCGACCACTTGACAGCCCCGGCTGGGACCGCTACCTCGACAGCTTGCTGGCGCGCTTTGCTCACTTCTACAGCGAGGATGTCTGGATCATTGCCAAATTCTTGCTGCCGCTCTACGACCGGTACGTGGAATTGTCCGGCGGCATCGGTTCCGTCGGCGGTCTTCTCTCTCGTCTCGCGGCGGGCCGATTTGGTGATGACAATAACAACAACGGTGGCAACGCAAATGACAATCTTCCACCACCACGGCATCACAACGGGCCACCGCCGGCCGCCAATAACCACGCCAATGGCCAGCAGGAGCAGCAGCAGCAGCGCCTGCGTGGGTGGACGGACCCGCGTGTCATGATAAAGATGGTCTACAACCTCGACCAGCGCCAGCCGCTCGTCAGCCGCCGCTACACGCAGGACATTTGCGAAAAGGTGCTTTTCCGCATCGGCCAGGTCTTCCGCCACCGCCGTTTTGGCTACATTGGCATTATAAACGGCTGGTCACCCGACGACCCAACCTCCCTGCCGTCGCCCAACAACATGTCCATGGCTGAGACAGCCACACCCAGCGACGCAGAAGACAGCGGTGGCAGTGGACGCGGTACGCCCGTGCCCTTTCCAAGCGGCGGTGGGCCGCTCGCTGACACGGCTGCTGCTACCGCAGCGGCGCCGAGGCGGCGTAAAAAGTCAGCATTCTACACGTGCCTGCGGACAGGCGTCGAGCGGCAGGTGGTGGCGCAGCGCAACATTGAGATTGTCACGGACCCGGACCTGGTTCCGGAGGCGCTCATGTTTTTGGCAGGCAAGCACTTTAAGCGCTTCGACAGAACCACTTGCACGTTCGTATCCAACCTAAGGGAGTTTTACCCTGACGACTGAGGAGTGAAGAGTGAAGGGCCATAAGAAAGGGATATAGATATACGAGCAAACGAGCAAACGACACTTTTGATTTCAGAACAGCGAGGCGCCATTGGACTGCACATCTATATCCGTTTCCTGCTAGCATTGATATACACACACGGGTTGATTAGCCCATCGCTGGGTTTTGTATGTTTTGTTCATGCTTGCAATAAGACACATCCATCCGGTTATTAGACACCGTAATTATTCGTATGTCGCAAAATGTCCTGTATCCGCCTGAAACCTAGAAAGAACGAGCGAACACTAGATCATACATTAAACAGGAAGAGGGAAATCACAGAAAAGAAAGTTGGGAAGCAAATAAACAAGTGTCGGCAGACTCAAGCTTACTTTCCTACCATCTCGTCCTCTTCGATGATTGGTTCATCTGGTTCACCTGTAGCCAGGCGTTGCAGAACGCCTTTGTCGGCTAGCTTCTTGAGCCAGAAGTGCACTGCCGGTGTGTAGTCACCCTTGCGAGCTGCTGCACGGCGGACGCCACCATCCTCTTCGTCATCGTTGTTGGTAGTTGGAGGATCGCCTTCGTTCGTGCCGTTTGTGCCATTTTTGATCTCAACCGTCCCATTTGGCTCGTTCGCTTGACTAGCCGCGTTTTCCTTCTTGGGCGTGTGGCATAGAGCAAGCAGACTGAACCCAGCACTCTCATCGTACGAGGCATACTTTGCCATGCGAGTGGCAATGCGTTCTCTGGCGCTGGCCGTCCAGTCTCCGTTGAACGGGCCTTCATACAGGTTAGCGGAGAAGATCCTTAACGGTGCACAAAACGCCTCTAGGTTGACGCACCCAACTTTAGAGGTTTCTCTTGCATGCCGTTGAGCTCCCACACGTCATTACCCATGGTGACATAGGCGATAAAGTGGAACGCCGGCTCGTCTTCGTCGGCGGGCTTCTTTCGCTTCTTTTTGTTGTTTGCATTCTTCCGTTTGGCCGTTTTGCCGGCTCCGGCCCACTCCAACTTGAGCGAGAGGTCAGACATGAGCATGTCAATGCGCCTGGCAAACGAGTTGTGCGTAGACCGGATGGTCTCATCACTGCTCAGCAGGTGGCCGCGGAGCGCTGGGTGCAGAGGCTGTGTGGCCGCCTTGAAGCGCGTCAAGTGCTCACCGAGGCCAAGACGCTCACAATTCATGGCAATGTTGAGCATGGCGATGGTACCGCAAGCATTTTCTGTCGTCTGTGAGAGAGTTAGGAGAAGCAGAAAGCAAAATTGCGTAATATTAAGAAGAGTGGCCCACCTGGTTGGCAAACCAGAGGTGCTCAGGGCAGTCCTCGTATTCTTCCTCTGCGTCCTCCTCCACGAACTTGTACAGAAATATCAAGCCCAGGGGTTCACTTAAAATGATACACGTTAGTTCCATACACTTGCATCCTGGCGTGCTCATCGAACGAGATACTCACGGGAGATATGAGATGGACGACTCGTCCACGCCCATTAGCTCAAAGATGGTGGCATCTTGCACGCCTAGTCCTTTCAAGATAAAGTTGAAGAATTCCTACGTTGTGCAAGTCAGTCGAGACTGTTACCGAGTCACAAGAAATTGCCCATACACATCACGTACTGGCTCCGACTCAATGTCACTCCAGCCCTGCCATGCCTTGAGCTCGGTCTCGGTGATCGGCGTAAACAGCTGTTCATGGATCAAATCCCGAGAGGGGACCGCTGCAGTGGCGTCGTCTTCGGCAACGATCACGGCCGTGGCAGCCGACGCCCTCTCTGCTGCCGCACGGCGTGGCCGCGACGTGCGGGATGCTGGTGACGGTGACACTGGAGAGGACGGCAGCTCCATCTTGGCCTCGTCCACGGCAACATCCTGCAGAGAGTCAGTTGTAGCGCCTCTGATGGCTGTGGGGCTGTCCACGCTGCCGTGAGTGCTGCGGATGCCGTCTTCTGACACCTTGGTCCGCTTGGACGGCTGCGGTGTGCCGGTGGAGGCTTTCCTGCGAGTCATCGTGCCAGACAGAAGCTTGCAGACAGTTGTGATGCTGCAGCCTTTTGGATCGGCAGCCTCAAAGTCTGGCGTCAGGGACCTGTATCATGAAGGATGAATGCAAATGAGAGAAATCTCGATATTCAGCATGGCTGCTCGATCTTGCATTTTTTGCATTCGCCAAGTCGCTCTTGTGTGGCCGCTGTCAGTCGGTTGTACGTCGTATCAATGCCGCAAACAGCTATATCCACATCTAGGAGCTGTTGGCGATTTATGGGGAGCTTTGGTCGACCCCCGGCGTGCTAGCGCACAGTGTTTAACATTTTTGAAACTGTTCTGGGTCGTGCCTGCACCAACAGACCAACTAAGCCGCCGTACACAGGTGCCCCGCTTTTCGACATAGCTGCTGGCCAATAAGCATGCTTGACAGCAGGCTGCACCTGCAAAATTATTGTTGCTCCTTCCCGGCCTGGCAGCCCAGCGCGTCTTGACGTGAATGGGAAGGAAGCTTCAGCAGGGCGACGCAGAAATTGACGAGAATCAGAAACACACACATCCAGTTGACAACATCGACACCACGCGACTCCCCTACGCAGGCCAGCTCTTGTACAACACGAAGCGAGCTGCAATAGATATACTGCTACGATCTTTTCTGCACTGGATTCTCTCGCGCGCAGCCCATCGCCAACTGCTGTACGACATCTCGACATTTTCTTCTTTCGTTAGTATCCTTTCGTTTTTGTCGAGTTTCACGACCGGCCTTCACCTGACCCACGCCCTCGCATATACCCCCAGAGCCCATCCTACAGCTTCTCCGTCACTGGGAATGCCATGAGCGCCACGCCTCGAGTGCGCTCCGGCGCATTTCCCCAGACGCCGACCACCATCCGCGTCGGCCGTGGCGCGCCACCAACACCTTCACCCAGTCCGCCCGCCGACGACATCCCCAAGCGCTCCTCCGCGGCACCCAGGCCGCTGTTTGCATCGGCACGCTCGTCCAATGCCTCGACACGAGGGTCAGCCGCTGCGGCGGGGCCAGCAGCGGCAGCAGGTTCTGCGGCACCCGGGCCCCTCATCCCGTTGGACGTTATTGACGCCCCGACGCAGCGTTTCTACGCCGTCGCTCTGTATGTCCTCTTGATTGCTTGGAAGTGCTACGACTGGGTGCAGCTGCTCGAGGACAATGGCGAGTCGTTCTGGCTGTTCCTCAAGTGGATCGGCCTCGACTTCGTCTTCCTGTTCGGACTGCCCGAGGTGCGCGTTCCGTGGCTCGAGCTGTCTCAGCCTGTGACCACCTTCCTCTTCGTCTGCCACGTCGTGACCGACTATCTGCTCATGTTTAACATTGGCGTTCCTTGGCATGCGTGGTTCCTCGGCCTGCTCAAAATCTTTTACGACCGCGAGCTGTCCATCTCTGAGCACTATGTCAAGGCCTCCAGCATCTTGCAGAACTCGTCGCTCATCTCCGGTCGCCAGATTATCAACATCTTGCCCGAGGGCTCCGCCATTTTGAATCCCAGCGGTCTGCCCTTCTGCATCGGTGGTCCCGGTGGTGCAGCTGCGGGCGGCAAGACCAACATTGCGTCTCTGCCGCTGTACTTCAACGCAACCATCCCGGCTGAGGTCGAACTTGTGCGCCTGGACCTTGACACCAACGAGGAGGAAACGCTGCGTCTGACCAAGGCGCAGCTCCGCGAGATTTCCAAGCTCGTCAAACGCCAGGAGGCTTCGGCCGACGGCACGCTCGCTGCTGTTCGCTTTGATGTGCCGGTCAAGAAGACGGGTGCGTACCGACTGGGCCGCGTTCTCGACGAGTACAAGCTCGATGTGCAGCGGCCGAGCCCCTTTTCATTTGTCGTGTCTTGCCCCAGTGCTCGCGTTGGCGGCGGCGGCGATCCCCTCTCGAAGCAATCTTCCTGGTCCTCTTCGTCGTCCTCATCTGGCTCCATCACACGCTGCCACGGTGATCTGTCCGACCTGCTGCTCGAGGTGGATGGCGCGCCGCCGCTCAAGATCGTCTACAGCCGCACCATCAACGGCAAGGACCACAGCTTCCACTTCCAGAGCCTACAGCCTGAGGGCTTCGTGTCGCCGCTCCTGGGCACTGTCCCCTCACGCTCATCTGGCTTGTCTTCTTCCGCTCCGTCGGCTCGCTCTCACGAGCCGCTTGACTCGGATGCTGTTGTTGCGGCCAACTTTCCTACTCAGGGGGATGCCGACATCTCTTGGGCCCGCTCTCGCCGCGTCTCTGTCGGCCTCAATGAGACCATGCACGTAGGCGGTGAGTGGCGCTACTCTATCGACGAGGTCCACGACGCATTTGGCAACGTCGCCAAGTACAACGAGCCCGTTGAGGATCACGAGGTGCGCCCGCGCCCTCCCAAGCATCTGGTCCAGAGCTTCCACGTTCGCGAGCGCCCACGTATCCGGCTCCAAGGCTGCGACCTTCGCCAGCCGCTCAAGGTCGCCCGCGGCAAGTCGACGGCCTTCCCCGTCCGCTACGACATCCCCGGTGTGCGTCGTCCTGAAGACGGTACCGCTCACACGCTGACGTGGCAGTTCTCGCCCATCGACACTCTCACAAAGAGTGGCGACCACGGCGACGTTGTGAGCCTGGCGACCTTCAACGCCCGCCATGCTGACGAGATGCCCACCATCTCTACACCCGGTCTCTACACGCTCAAGTCTGTATCGTCCGGCTCGTGTGAGGGTGAGGTGCAAGAGCCCGCATCGTGCCTCCTGCTGAACCCGCTCGAGCCTAAGCTGGCGCTGCGCTCCGAGGGCATACCCGACAGCTGCGGTGGCAACTCAATCGGTCTTCGTGTCGATCTTGACCTCGTCGGCACGCCGCCTTTTCTCGTACGTTACGACGTCAGCTCCAATGGTGTCGTCCGCCATGAAAAGGTCCAGGTCTCCGGCATGCGCTACCAGCTCGAGCTGGTGCCCCGTGTCGCAGGCAACCACAAGTACATCTTTCGCTCCATTGATGACGCCGTCTACAAGTCCCAGCCGCTTTCTGGCTCTGAGATGACTCTGGAGCAAAACGTTAAACCCGCTGCCCGCGCCTCCATCGACCACCCCACTGGCAAGACCAACGCCTGTCTCCAGGATTCGGTGGGCGTTGATATTGCGCTGTCCGGTGAAGCGCCCTTCACACTCGAATACGTGCTTCTCCACGAAGGCAAGCGTCGCGCCTTCAAGGAGGAGAACATTGATACGTACCGCTACCGCATCGAAACGCCCGCGCTCGTCCAAGGGGGCGAGTACACCCTGGCCCTCACGAGCGTGCACGACCGCAGCGGCTGCCGCACGTTCTTACAGGGCACTGGCGGCGAGCTGAAGATCGCCGTCCGTCGCCAACGACCTCGTGCCGCCTTTGGCCTGCTCGAGAACAAACGCCGCGTGTTTGTCGTTGAGGACGCAGTGGTGCGCCTACCCTTGCGTCTCACCGGCGAGGGCCCCTGGCGAGTCTCGTACCGGAACCTAGGGATGGAACGTGACGAAGATGGCAAGCCCACCCACCCCGGCCCGCTGGTCACCCGCAGCCTCAACTCAGGCAATGACTTCTTGCAAGTATCAGAGCGCGGTACGTACGAGGTCATCGATGTTGCCGACAACCAGTGCGTTGGTCTGGTCGATAACACGGCCTCTGTCTTTGATGTCGACTGGTTCCCGCGGCCGAAACTCTCCTTTGTGCAGACCGAGGCCATCAAGGAGCAGGGTAACCTGTTTGTTAAGCAGGACGTCTGTGAAGGCGACGTTGACGGCTTCGAAATTGACCTGCGCGGCTCACCGCCCTACCATGTGGAATACGATGTGCGCCACAAGCCCGCCAAGGGCTCGCAAGGGTCACTGATCCACAAGCAGCTCGATGCCGCACTAGGCCGCGCCTCCATCCAGATGGACACCAGCAAGGCTGGCACCTACCGGTATGAGTTTGCACCCCCCGCCGACACCCTTTATAACAGCAACCGAGCCAGCTCAGGCGGCAAAGGCGTCTCGCCGCTAGTCATGCAGCAAACGGTCTACGCCAAACCGACGGCTGCTTTTGCCAAGGCAGGCCAGTCGTTCAAGTACTGCATGACGGAGCAGGACAACGAAGACCGGATTCCCATGGTCCTGACGGGCGTGCCGCCTTTCTACGTCGAGATGGAAATCAAGCACCAGAGCGGTGTCGTATCCGAGACCTACCGCGTGCCTTCTATTATGACGCACAACTACGGGTTACAGATCCCGCGCCAGCACTTGCGCCCGGGTACGCAGCAGGTGCGCATTCGCAAGGTCCGCGATGCGCGGGGCTGCCAGCAGAAGACGGACGATATTGCGGGCGTCAACGGCAAGAGTGGCTTGAGCGACTCGCTGCCGGCCTCCACGTCGTCTGTGCAGGTGCAGCTCTTTGAGGCACCTGCCATCTATGCACTTGAATCGCGAACAGACTATTGCGTCGGTGAGCGAATTAGCTACACGCTGTCGGGCACACCTCCCTTTGATGTGTGGTATACATTTGGCGGTGTTTCACGCAAGGGCGCGTCTGCCACGACCACATTCCGCCGCGTCGCCGAGGCGCCCGGCGAGTTCACCATCTCGGGCATCAGTGACAAGGCATCAGAGTGCCGTGCAGCAGTCAACCTGACGCGCGTCATCCACCCACTACCATCTGTGCGCGTGTCGCAGGGCCGCACGTCGCGTGTCGACATCCATGAGGGCGGTGCCGTGGAGATGATCTTTGAGTTTGGCGGCACGCCGCCTTTTGAGTTCACCTACACGCGCAGCACCAACGCGCGCAAGGGCCAGCGCAGCCAAGTGCTCGAGACGCGCCACGACATCTCGTACGAGATGACGAAGACGGTGCGCGCGAGCCAGGAGGGTACATACGAGGTGGTTGCCATCAAGGACAAGTTCTGTGCCTTTTCGACACAGCGGGGCGCCGAGGGCGCCGATGGTGGCAGCGGCAACCAGCGGAATTGAAAGGTGAGGGGGCGAAAGATGTTTCTCTGGATGCTAGGCTTATGTCTGTTTTTATGTGTGTGTGTGTGTGTGTGTGTTTCCTTTTGAGGGTCTATCTGTGCTTCGTTTTCATCTTTGGTTTTCTGTATCTAGCCTTGCCCTCATTTCCCTTTCTCCCCACCTCTTCTCATTTTGCATAAGCAGGGCGTTTGGAACCAATTTGTGTTTATTTTAATCTCGTTGTATACGAACTGGACAAGAATAAAAGAAGACGGTTAATATGTCTATATCGTTGCCGTCTTCGCAGACGTCGTAACAAGAAACCTTCCTTTTTGGTCAACTGGGTTACAAGGTACATCGTGGCTTCTAGTTTGGGTAAACTTCTTTATTGTATTTTTTTGGTTGTTTGCTGTGTACCTGTTTGTCGGTGGCGCCTGCCTTGCTTTGGCATGGCACCTTCTTTCCCCCCCATCCCATAAGTCCATAAGTCTAAAAATGCGTTAAATAACTCTGTAGTATGTCCTCGCTCAAGATATTTCCCATTTTTCTCCTCTTTTGTTCTTTGCCCCTTTTGTTGCAACCCGTACCCACGCAGACTGGTTGTTTACGGCATCATTTTCGCCATACTTGCGATTAATCGCTACCTTCTTCATCACTCTCCTCATCTTCGTCATCTTCGTCGTCCTCGTCACTGTCGTCCTCCTCGGCCGTCTCGAGCCACTCGACAAGCACACGGCATCTCTCGCGAGCTCCCGTCATGCTGCTATCGCCAGAGCCGCCACTGCCGCCCTCGGCTGCACGACCATCGGCCCACCAAGCCAGGATACCTTCCTCGTCAAGCACGTCGCTGTCGTACAGCTGCTGCAGAAGAGCCGCAAGTAATGTCCCAGGCGCAGCCAGGCCTTCGACATGCTTGCCCTTGTTCTCCTTCTCCTCCCGGATACGCATACCGACGAGGGTCCGCTGCAGCGCAAGCACGAACTCGACCTGCTCGTCGGACGAGCCGCTGCCTACGCCAACATCGCGCACAAACTTGGCGGCGCCCGTCTTGCTCTTGACGGCGCGCTCGGCCGCCTTGGAGGCGTCGAGACCGCGGCCCTGGTCACCGGGTGTATCAACGGGGGCGGCCAGCTCGCAAGCGCGGCGTGCAAACGCAGCCGCCACCGCGCGACGCACAGCACCATCGGAGGCGTCTGTGGACAGACGCAGGCCCATGAACTCGAGACGTGCAGACTCAAAGTCTCCGCTAGCGTCGTCGCGCAGAGCATCGAGGAGGCCATTGACGGCGTCCGTGTGGAAGGAGCTGCTGACTGTGCTCACGCCATCGGCACCGATCAGGCCCGTTGCGGCACCCGGACCAGATGCGAAACGGCCAGCCAGGCCGTCGCTCGTCGAAAACCGCGAGCCATCGAGTGACGCAAACGACGGCAGCCGCGATCTTGATCCCCGCTCGCCGCCTGCATTGCTGGCACTGAGGAATCCACCGCTCTTGCCTCCGTTTGCACCTGCGTCTTCGTCATCGTCGTCAAACACAGCATCGTCGTCATCAAAGCCGCCGTCAGATTCGAAGCTCGAAATAGAAGAGGTGGAGAGATTGAGGTGTGCGGTGGAGTAAATGAGGGATCGTTGCAGAGACTCGGCGGTAATCGCATCGCTCTCTTCGTCGTCATCGTCATCGTCGTCATTTGTTGAATGGTAGTACGTCGCACCCTTACCTTCTGCACCGACAACAGCCGCGTCGTCAACGGCAGGGCTGCCGTTTGACTTGGAGACAGACAGCACGACAGGGTTGCCTGTTTTAGCAGTGAGCTGGACTTTGTCAGCAACAGCCACGCCAAACGACAGAATGGAGCCGGCCGGGACGACACAGTCGGTTCCGACCTGGACGTTGTTGGCGAGGATGGAGTGTGTGACCACGGTGTTATCGCCAATGACGACATCATCCCACAGGTAGCAGTTTTCTAATCGTACATTGTTGCCAATGCGGCAACGGCGGCCGATTGTGCTCCCGGAAACAACACTGTTCGCGCTAATAGTTGTGTGCAGGCCAACCGCTGCACGGGATACTGATGCGGACGGATCGATTGTGACACTACGCTCGGTCGACACGCCCACTCCAGCACCACCACCGACACGACCAGCGTGGCGCCCTACCCTAGCATAGGAGTGGCCCGGGAGGAGATTTGTGTCGGGCACCATAGGGTAGGTCCAGCGGCTGAGAATGTCCCGGCTGACGGCGTCGTACATTTGCAGGCTGTTGACACGCGCGGCATAGCTGCCGCTTGCGCTGCTGTGGGGGTGCGGCTGGTCACCAACAATCTCCGTGTAGATCAACTTCCCGTTCAGCTCCCAGTCCTTGAGGACGTTGTGCAAGAAATTCTTGCGTGGTAACTCGCAGTCAAAGCTCTCGGTCCACAGGGCCAGGACGTCAGGCGTGCAGATGTCGATGCTACAGTCGATCAGGTCGGAGCGGATCATGATGTCGGCATTCTTCTCGAGGAAGGCGGGGTCAATGACGAGATACCGGTCGTCGCCATGGTCGAGAGGGGTCATCTCGTCGTACTGGAGACAGCGGCCAGAGGTAGCATCAAGGACAAAGATGGGCTCGATGCCATGGGCGCGGGTGTGATGGTCGTTGCTGCTTCCGGCGGCCGCATCGCTGTCGCCACCCTCGCGCAAGACCAGCGTCATGACGGCGTCGCGGTTCGTTTCACGGCGCGCTCGGTGGCGCGCAAGTATGGGGTCGAGGGGCACGTTGGAGACGACGTCTCCGTGGACGAGAACAAAGTCGCCGGCGATGATGCCGCGCTTGTCGAGATCACGCAGGAAATCGCCAAGCGACGAAGCCTGAGCGACACGGATGATATCAAGAGACTGGAAGGGGTTCGTCTTGCTAGTCGGTGACCACCGGGGCGACGCGGCCAGGTAGCTCTCGATCTGGTCGGCAAATGCGCCGCAGTAGACGTACACTTCTTGGACGCCGTTCATGGCGAGGTACTCAAGGGTGTATTCGATGAGAGGGGTGTTTGCGAGCGGAAGGAGACACTGCAAAAAGCCCCAGAGGGCCTTGGTCAGTATCAATGGACGACAGGTATGACTTCAAGGTGGGGATAATGCGCAACGTCCATACCCTTGGCCGGTCGATGGTCAGTGGCTTGAAACGATCTTGGAAGGAATCGGCGAGGATCTGAAAGATAAAGGCAGGCGCCGTGGTCAGTGTCTGGTCTCCCACGTCGCAGGGAGCTTAGCAGCGGCTGTCGAGAGGCGCATCGACCACAGGAAACTTACGACGGCCTGAAGGACGTCTTCGCCCTTGTCGTCCGCGGGGCCTTTGCCCCCAGCTTTTTTGCCGCGGGCGCCGGCGCCCTTTTTGTTGGCCTGCGACATGAGAGCGTGCGCACAATGTATAGGAGATACAAGAGATAGCTGAAGAGATCGGTAGGGTCCAGGAAGGTGGTGGCGGGCGTGCCCCTGTTTTGAGAGTGCTCTGTCTCTTGATCTTGGTATGCTGCGGCAGTGACGTTGTGTGGTGCGGGTTTCGCGTTTTGTGACTCAAAAAAGTTACTGGTGGTGGGGGGCCGTTTGTGTGCGCAGCGAGTCGCAGTGGCCAAGCATGAACGAATGTGCCGAAAGGGGAATAGCGTCCTTATCGGGAAGCTTTGCGGTTGGTGCCACTCCCATCACTTACACAAGAAGCATCTCGATAGAACGTAGTGAGAATCAGGCAGCTTCCGAACGCCGCCCAGCGTGTTGACCTGGCATTATCAGATGCAGGTGATACTCGCTCTTTCTCTACGTGGTATACGTTCCAATTTCGTTGTTTATATTCGTCCCTTCTAACAAAATTATGATCACGTGTATTCCCACGTGCATCTTCCCGATTAATCGATGGTAACCCCAATCCCATGCTCCTCGGCCGCAATTATATCTGCTTTGCCTGGCGGCATCGTCTCTACCGAGAAGGGCGAGGATTCGAACTGCTACACTATTGACGAGGCCAGCACACAGAAAAGGAGGACTACGCTGCCAACTGGTGTTCCAAACAAATGCCAAAGTCATTATTGGTGATTGCATTCAATGCCATGCCTCGGCCCCTTCTCTTATACGAATGCATACCCGAGAGGCGACATATAAACAGAAAAAACCCGAATAGATACAAAAACCGAATCAACCGAAACGCCATTATTTAGCCCCATATCCAGCCACTGTCTCTGTTGTCTTGACAGAGGCAGAGCAATATATATGATCCCAACAAATATCTCCAATGGCAAAAAGACTCTAGCCAACCAGAAGACTGCCCACCTATACGATTTCGGTCCCGCAGGTATCATGTAGTAAGGAGCGAGTGTTGAAGTCATAACCACAGACGAGACGATAGACGCAAAAGAGAATGAAAGATGGCGATGAAAGGAAAGAGAAAATGAGAGAACAGAAGAAAAGAGAAGATGCCGGGGGTTCACGTGTATTGTCCGGGGGGGCCATAAAGCCGCTGTCGTTTCTCGGGCCGGTCGTCATTCGGTATGCCCTCCACCATATTGCGCATTGGGGTGCCTGCCATCGCTGCGGCCGGGCCACCTTGGTAGCCAGGTCGAGAGGGCCCTCCAGCACCACCATTTACCGGTGCTTGCAAGTACCCGCCTGCGCTGTCCATGTTGGGAGAGGCGTGCTGAAGTTGGCCAGGGCCCGGCGAGTGCCACGAGGAAGATGTTGCTGGCGACTGGATCGGAGTCTCGAACTTGACTCCGCCGAGATTCGGGGCAGCCTGCATACCAGCCATGGCACCCATGGTCGACGCGTTCACGTATCCGGGCTGAGGTCCACCGGCGGTCTGCTGGCCCATGTCCTCGCCACCAGGCTGCTGGGGGTTCTTCAGCAGGTACGGCAGAAGCTTCCTAAGGATCCGGACCATACCCTCTTTTGTGAATGGCTTCGCAAGAACATCGTTCATTCCTACAAAAGTCATATTAGGGTCTTGTTCACATCAAATATAACGTCACTCGCAACAACGAACCAAAAAAAAAGAAGAAAAAAAAGAAAAAAAACTTACCCCAATGGAAGTACGTGGCGATGTCCTCACTGCGGATGTTCGACGTCATGGCTACAATTGGGACCCGGGGCGCGGCGATACGGATACAAGCAGTCGCAGACACGCCATCGAAGACGGGCATAATAATGTCCATAAAGATGAGGTCGTACCGCTCCGGATCCTGGTTGACCTTGGCGACAGCCTCAGCACCATCTCTAGCAATGTCCACGCTACAATCAATTTGTGATAAGAACTTGGCGCCAATTCTGGCGCAGAGTTTATCGTCCTCAACGAGCAGAATCTTAGGCTTTTGGTGGCCCCAGATTACACCTCCAGCATCCTTTGGTGGTGGCGATATTTGCGGAACTTCTGTCGCGTTGGGGTTGCTGAGCGGGCGAGTGTAAGGGATGTTGTTGATGTGGTCGGCGTGGAAGGGGTCGATACCGGCGTTCTGGCCCACCGGGTACACGAGATGGCGCATGTCATTCATGTCAGGGACACCAATTGCCATCCCGGTCGAACCCGGTGCATGGAAAACGGCAGAAGACGAGCCAGCCGACTCTGGTGGCGACGTGCCGGCAGTTGTCTGGAAAAGCGCAGTGAGGCGCTCGAGCTCACGGTCCGCAATGGGGTCTGAGGAGACGTTGTTCAGAATCTCCCGTGCGCGGCGCAGCTCAACAGCGGGCTCGTCGGCACTGTCAGGCAACATGCCGAGGCCTGCGGCACCGGCGCCGTGGTGGTACTGGTTTGCGGTGGAATGCCCCGAGTGGTTCGAGTGCGCCGAGTGGCGGCTGTTGCGGCGTCGCTGTTCATCAATGTTGTTCAGGTGGTTAATAAGCTCCGTGTGAACCTGGTGCTGCGCTTTGACCATCTTCTGCAGACTGAGTAGCTCGTCTACAAGCACCTTGTTCGTTTGGGCGATCTGGGCGTATTGCTCTTGCAAAGCCTGGACCTGGTGCTGTGTTGCGGAAAGAGTGTCGTTCAGCAGGACCATTTGCTGCGTTGCCGGGAAAGGCTCCTCCGCAACTGTAATCTTCCTTGTGACTGGCGCCTTCCGACGGATATTGTCTAAGTTGTCCTTCTTGTGTTGGTGGAACTCAGGGTGCTTAAACTCCCATGACTATTGGATAGGACCACCACCATTGGTTAGTAACCATAATTGTTTCTCAATCAAACTCCAGACACGTATGAGAGGAGCAAGAACACACCCCTGGACCATATGCTGACTGGCCGGTCTCTTCGTTGTGTCTGACTTTGTGAAAGTCATATTTGTTCAGCTGGCGGACAAAACTCGCAAAGTTACTGTGCTTGAAATGCTTTGGTAATATAGTTTTGGTGAATTTCTCGTTCTGTAGAAGAGGTACAAAAAGTGTTAGATATCATGCCACTTCTAACGAGGCCGGCCAAGGAGCAAATGATAATAAACATACCTCCAAAACAACAAAACTCTCGCCGTCGTTTCCCCAGCGCACAACCGAGTTGTATGTGGGATCCTCGAGCATCCTGTAAAAAATAGGCGGCACTACGTTAGTAAAACTGACCAGAACGGCCAAAGCCAGGCCAGGAATCGTCCCGCAAACACATCCGGGGTTCAAGACAATCAGATGGAAAAACAGTAACAGTGATGACCAGTGGATCGGTTGGCATATGAGAGGGATTTGCCGTACTTGTAGAGCTTTCGAACCTATAGCAGGAAAGACGGCACGTTGGTTAGCAAAGTCACGGTAATGACAACACGGACGACGGCGGCCATGGCCCCAAGTGCTGCACTGCCAAACAAAAGAGCAAGTGCAGTGACCATGAAAGGAAGCCAACGAGGCCGCAGGCGATGCCTATGGAAACAAGAGAGAAGGAGCATTGTTCTCATACAAAATCGCTCGAGTTGTTCGCGCTCTGCGTGGCCACATCGCCATCAGCTTGTGCAGGCGGCATGATGGCGTCGTATCATACAAAACTGGCAAGGACTCTGTGGGTATCGGATGCGCAGTTTTCGTCAAAGCCTGTTACTATGCGGTCCACAACCCGCAGTCTGGGGTTACTGGTGGTAATTCGAGAAGAAAAGGTTTGCGGAAGAGCGCTGTCGCCAATCGTGGAAGGAAGTGACGAATGCGTCAGTCGATGTGCACGGTGGTTGGAAAGTAGGAGTGCGCGCGCAATGGCAGTGAACTGCGAAAGCAGGCAAGAATGCGCCAAAGCCCGGTTTTGTATGATGGCGGCGGGGACGAGAGGGCGACAAAAGACAGGTGTCGAGGGCCGAAAGAATGGAGGTCGAAAAGCACGAAAGCGATCGTAAGACGTACAAAAGAACGCGAGTATGAATTCAACAGAAAAGAAGAGGTAAAAAGGTGTAGAAAATGTAAAAGAAGGCGGTTCGAAGAAAGCGAAAGAGGAGAAAGAAAGACCGGGGCAAGGAGAAGGGGCCGCGGGTCAAGGATGGGCGGCGAGGAGAGTGGGTAGCAGCTAAAGTTGGCGTCTGGTTCGTCGTTCTTTCTCGATATGCGGATGGAACTTGGTCCTGCTGGCGTGTCTGTCTTTTCAGGCCTTTTGGTGCTGCGCGCTCTTGTACCCGAAATGCAGTGCCAGTACGAGACATGTGTTGTGGCAACAGCGTAGAACGTGGCGTTGTCCACTTTAATTCCTTTCGCAGCGTAATACTTGAAAGTCGCCTTCGCAACCGCAACTGGCAGTGTCTTAGCTACCGATCTGTGCCTTTCTTTTCTTTTCTTTTTTCGAAAAAAAAAAGGAAAAGAAAACAGTGACGCTTATCGCGACAGAAGCACGTCACAGCAGGATCTTGAGGCGACAATGACCGCACCCACGACAACGGCAAGCTGATGTTAGGAGCAAGTATTCGGTGTCTGCAAGGTTGCAAGCCGCGCGTTGCTGAATTTGTATCTTGTATAGATGCGCCAAAGAGAACAGCCTTGCAATTGTCGTACCCAGGTCCACCTGCTGAGCTGACGATGTTTTCACAGCGAATGTGTCGAGCGCTGTCACACATACGTATCGTCTTGTGTTGGCCTCGGGGGTCTAAAAGGTCACTGAACTTGCACTGGCCGTGAAGCAACAGGCTGATCTGTGGCTTGCTGCCCTGTTTGAAACACTGTGCAGCGTGGACGACCCTGTTTGTTGAGCCCTAGTTCTCCACTTTGATTCGCGAAAAGGCGGTTTTGCAGAGTCGCAGCAGAAAACTAACAGGAGAGAAGAGCTCGGTGGCTCGCGAGTAGTGGAAGGCTGAGAGTCCTGCAAAGAAGGGCACACAAAGTACGGAGTATCAGTCAATGTTCGCGGTATGCCGTGTGCCGTATCTTGCTCCGAATGAGTACGTACGGAGCAGTGCAAGAGAGTATGTATGTAGGAGGTAGGGTACAGGGAGGCCGCGCGAGTCGGACAGGGGTGTGGCACAGCTGAATGGATGGGAAATAGTAGAAATTGGGATGCTCCGTCGTAAAGAGAGAGGAGAAGCAGCAATGCAGTGAAAAGGCGGGGAGGTGAGCCGTACCGACATGATATATTGCGCCGCAAATACGTAATGCCGCAGCCAGATCGCGGCAAAAAGGGAGACTTGAAAAGGCATACAGTCAAAAAGGAGAATGGCGAGGGACGCGTGCACACGAGGAGGGAGACGAAGCAAGACAACAAAGCCGGCGTCAGCGGAGAGAGAAATGGGTAGACGATGCACTCTCTCTTGGCAAGCGAACGAAAAGGTGGGCATCTGCTACGGAAGGAAGTATGGTAATGGCTGCCACAAACAAGAAGGTACGGAACATGGAAAAAGCAGGTGCATCCGACTCGAAGGAAGGGCAAGTGCAGCCCAAGAAGCATCCGCTTTACATACGGAGTTTGTCTGCAGGCCTTTCGTCCCCAATGGGAATACGGCGTCCTTATTATTTACGGAATTAAAATAATACTCCATATTTCAGCCCCGAAATGCCGTTATACTTTCAACGTTTCTGTGTAAACGGCGCAAAGGCCAGATAGTCAAGACCGTCAGGAAGCAAAGAACGAGACAGCCGACAGGTAGCTCCTGCCTTAATATAACGATTCCTGCCGGGCAGGGAATGATTGCGGATTTTATCCACGGCAGGCGCATGATGGTATCTCCTAAGGACGGAAGGTGGGTAAGGTAAGGAGGAAAGTCGCAGCGAAGGAGCTTTCACAAGGTCACTCTGCAGCTTGCTCGCTTTTTCCATTGGGAATTTGGCACTCAACCTGGTCCAAGCGCAGTGCGGCTAGGACCCATTAACACTGTTTTAATAAGACACACTTATATGTACGCCGAGTAATTATGTCGTGCACGTCAAAAAGGCCATAGAGCACTTTGAAACTCATACTTTGCTTTTGAGCACGGCGTTCTTTCGATTTATGCTTGATCATTTCAATTCTCCGGCGCTCCTTCTTACATTTGTGACATATGCATACATATGATTCGAACAGGAAAGAGCAATCAGTTGCGACTCATCAGGATGGTGTGTCTTTGCACCTGCCTGTTTTCGCCAAAAATAAATTCTATACCAGGACTTCGAGAAGCACTGTGAGAAATGGGTACAGGTTTTCAGATATCGGAAAAGGCGTGCAAATTGGATACAAAATGCTCTCGTACCTCAACATATCAGCAGTTTCTTGGACAGGGCGCTAACAGAAGCAATGTGGATAGCTGGCGTCACTGGCCAACAGAATATGTGGATCAGACAAAAAGTGTGTGTCGATCTTGCCTTAGAGGGGCTTGGTTCGGAAAGGGGAAGGGGGGATGTTGTGGGTTTAGTGGGTTCTAAAGTTTTGTTCGCGTCCGGCGAAGTAGCTTGCGTTGTTCTTTCTCTTTTGGGCCATAAAAAGGTTGCTGAATTTTAGTATCTGCACATGTCCTCTCTCCCGCTTGACAACTTGTGGCGCTCTAACCTCATCAACCTCTCCGGCCTCTCGTTTTTCGGCAATGACTACCACACATCCTCGCGAGCTAGCAATATGTCGTACTGCGATTTTCCAAACTCTGCCTCCCTAACGTTGTGGAGGAAAAGGACGGAATGACAAGCGAGGTCCCACTTGGCTGCCAACTACTAAGAAATATGGGGCATCTGGTTGAGTATTTGTAGTCTTGTCTAACAGTCAGCCAGCGAACCACCATCCAAAATACCCGACATTGCAATTATCAACATCAGAAAAGAAGGCCTGAAAGAGAGAGCCAACGGTAAGTATGTCGGGAATCCGCAGGCCAGTAGCATTCCCCTGTTCATTGCCTCACATGTTGCATTTCAAGTACACACGACGTACGATGGTACAGCTTACCCCGTCCACCTGTCCTGAAATAACATGTTTCCACCTGTCATCAATATCGCTGAACGGAGTACGAAATACGTTGTGTGCAAGAGTACAGTTGCAAAGACGCTCCAGGCTAGACGTTCCGGACCTGCGAGGCATCTTCGTCATTCAGGCCCAAGCAGTCTCGAACAGCAAGTTACAAATACAAAGACTCGAGGTGGCTTCCCCATCTTTCACGATCCTGGTCTTCATCGGCTAGTCCTGGCTCGCTCAGCTAGCCCTTGGCAAGCAAGGCACCTGCAGAGCAAGGGAAAAGGGGGCCACGCCGCATTCCGCGCCAGGCACAACAATATGATGCAAACCACGCGACAAGCACAGGACCGAAGAATGGCGGAGAAGCAAAGGAATAAGAAACGAATAGAAAAGAAAGAGCAAAAGTGGTCAAATGGGCCATCAACAAGTGCCATGGAACGCCATACGTCTGGTGCTGCAGCCAAGTTTGGCATGTACCCCAAATGAACCCTTAGGAAATACACAGCAAGAGACGCCAGCGACTGTCGTCTGAACAGGAAAATTTTTACTCACTCAGTACGCGAGAATCAAACAGGTTCGCACGGCAGGCTTCACCGGGTCTGAGAAGGAACCTAGTAATCTTAAAGGGCGACCAGCATGCCGAAGATACCTAACCCTCCTGCCAAGGCGACTGTGCGAGAAAGTACAGAGTCCGACGGTGGGATGCCAGCTTTGGGCGAGCCAAGCAAAATCAGAGGGGTTTCGTCAAATGAGCGTCCCAGGTGTCCAACTTTACTGTACTTTACGACGCAAACCATGCCGAACACCCGACAAGTTCAGTGATTCTACCGCCCTCGAACCAAGCGAAGACTATGAAGCACAGTGTACGGGTGCGAACCTGTCTCCCTGTCAAGAAATACGACCCTGGACCTGCTCAAGCGGCACACTGCCAAGACCAAGGATCAGCGGTGAGAGAGCAAATGAAAGCAGACGAAGGAGTAGCAAATTGAACAAATCCGATCGGGAAGCGAGTGAGAAGAAAGTAGCAGGAGTTAGTTGTCAGCAACTCCAACACGTTCAGCTTTCGACGCCACGTATCTTACTCGAAAGTATCACCTAGAAGTCCTCCAAGCATCCCATCTCGTGTTGAAAGTGCGAGAGTCAGCCCACATCCTGCCATACCTCCTCTTCATAAACATACGAGCGCGACACAGCCAATCAGGCTCCGCTACGATCAGCACCCAGCCGAAATAGGTCATCAACGGGAGGGAAACGGCCACAGTCCATTATCGAAACAAAGAGCAATTTACTCGAAGGCACCGGTTTAATCCATATACAACATACAATCCTACCCTTCAATACAGTCAAATTGTCCAATTCTGACCTCAAATAGGCAAACTCTCCGCTGAATCCGCAAGTCAGAAATGCACAACCGGAGGGACAGCATCCTCGTGGGCAGTTCTCCCTCATCTAACTGCTCTTTTGACTTCTTGTTTCGAGCTTTAATCGCCATGTTTCGTACGGCGTAGTCCGTAAATTGCTCTCAAATGAACGGACGGCCACGCCGATCTTCAAGTTTTGGAGGAGCAACGGACCTGGGCAAAAGATACTTCACGACGAGAGAAAAGTTCAAAGGACGCAGAGCGGTAATAACCATTGGCAATCCCTGACTACCTCGAATTACTTTTCTTCCAGCTGTCAATTGCCCAGTTGAGCGTGGGTTTCGGATAATAAGGGCGCAGATGGCGGGCCAGGTCACCCCAAAAGGGGTGGTGGGTCAAGAGAACGGTCTAGACCCCGACAGACCTCCATTCAAAAAAAAACGCCATCGTGAACATCCCGACCCAAGCTCCCGGAAAAGGCTTGAGACAGAGTGTGGCCACAGAGCAGAGTCGCCAGGGGGAAGACTAGTGGGTTACGATCTTCCTTCTTGGCCTTCGTCCGTCCCTCTGATGATCTCTTGAAGCTGTTTTGGACATGTTCTCCCCAGTCCATCATTCGGCCGGGTAGGGCAACCTTATTTGCATAGCATGGAAACTGGGGACCTTGCCCGCATGGGCCCCAAAAAGGTCTTTCGAGGTCTAGACCATCCTCTCCCCTCAAAGCCCCTCGTCAAAGTTTGTGGCATGCCCGCCTGAAGGACAGAGGCTGTGTGGCTGACCCGCCCATGTGCAGCCCATTCTGGCAGATGCATGCCAGAATTAAGTATTGCAGAATACCTGTGCTCGAGCTGCACCGGAAAAGTCACTGTTTCAGAGCACAGCGCTTGCTTCCATGTGGCGGTGTTCCCTGTAGAGTACAGCTAAACTCGTTTAGCAACATTCTGACTATCCAATATCCCATCTCGTTGAAGCCGATAATACGACATACGCCTCTTCCTTCGTCGTCTACACTCCCTCGGCGTATTGTTTCTGTTATGCAGTAGCCTTGTGCCTGCCGCATTGTGTTACATGCCAAGTGCTTGCCACATGGCGAGCGACAGGACTTGGGCGCTTACATGTGGACACACTTAGCTATTCTTTCCCCCATGTCAATCCAGAACTAGGACTCCAGGCGACGTTTCCGATGCTACCATGCCGTCAGCCACTTGATAAAGTCCGAAGAGGGCCTCGACGGAAAGAGGACGAGCCGAAAACAGGGTAATGAAGGAAAAGAAAGGGGAAGACAGACAAAGAGGGGGAGAAACCCATAGAGAACAACTCAGATCTCAGATCGTGAGCTCGCTCGGCATTGGAGGCTGTAATTGTCGCCGCTTCACTCATCCGTCTCAGGTTCTGAACAAACAGCCCAGCCTTTCCATCTACACATAGGGACGCACGTCCTTTCCAGCTGGACGGGACAAAGTCTATTATCGGCTCGGCTGACGTCCTCCGTTATTCACAGACACAGAACAAATTGTGGATTGTGAGAGCAAACGCATTGTTTCCTTTGTATTTCTAACCTCTCCCTTCTATGTCTCTTCCTGGCAGCTACATACCTGCCTTACAAATACCTGTCACATCGGGCATTACGGCTTCTTTCATATGCCCCGTTATTTCCTTATTCCATTATCCATCGCCTTCAAGAATGTTTGTGCATTTCAGATGACCAAGATAAGACCGCTGACTAAAACGTCAAGTACACCTGCTTCCATACAAACCCCTTGCTTTTGACAAATTTTCAGGCTATGCAGCCGGGGCCAGGAAAACAAAAAGAAACAAACAAATCGATATACCGCTAGAGGCGACCAAACGTTACCAGGAAAGACATCCCGTACGAATAGAATTTCCATAGAAGACCAGCTATTCTCCAAGTGGAAGCGCCGAATATGGGCAGATGGCGCCTGAGGCCCCAAAAGCAGAACATGAAGCGTCCTGGCCTTTCGTAGCCGTGAGTTGGATGACCCCAATAAGCCACGATCGGGGGACTACGTAATACGGAGAACGGGGCAATGGGAAAGCAGGAAGGGAACGGCCCGGCAGAAGGGTCGATACTCGATGGACTATACACCAAGTTGCAGTCGTATTTTCTTGTGTATGACATCTCCTTGTTTTTTAGTGATTGGTAGTGATATATTGTATTGTGCACATGCCAGCGTGGATTCGCCAGGACAATTTCCGGGTAGTTAGTGTAAAGAGTATCATATGAAAGGATAAATATCAACTCTCTTACTTCTGTATCGATCCAAGTTCCTCGGAATGTTGTGTCTATGTTTCGAAAATAACTGTCCTTCCGTTATTTAGGTTCCTACCATGTGTGCTTGCGATTTTCTAAAGATTACATACGGGGGCAAAGGGTCTGCAACAATAGCTGTGGAAATACAAGAACAGGCGGTTTTCAGTTTGCAAAATTCCCACGACCACGGTATTATATTAGGAGATCAAGTGTCGTAAACGTAAGCAAACTATCAGAGTAATGACGTCCGTATGCGAAAACACCGAACATGTTGTATCGCATTAAAGCCATTTCGGAGGAAGCCTCATCATGCTGACTACGTCGCCAAGCCTGGCCATGAAAATCAAACTAATGTTGTCCATGGCCTCAAAGGAGGTATTGGGATTCTATGAGCAATGAAGGGTGTGTCGGTGACTCCTTCATCATTGTTATTCTTGTATTGCGATAAACGGCCAGAATAATGAGCGGCATAGACATGAAGCTAACAAAATGCACCATCGTTGGTTCACAGCCGTGGCAGCTGTCAGTTACGGCATGATCCAAAATACTCTCAGACATATCTGGCATCGTGCGTGACACGAGGTCTGAGGTATGTGATCATAAAACGACGTCAGCGAGGAAGCTTATCAAGGCCCTCTCTCCCCAGCCATGCTTGGACGAAGTGGCTTAAAAAATGCCTGTGTTCACAAGATACGGCCAAGTTCATTTATGTATTTACAAGCAGGTATTTTTTCAAATACGAATTATTTGAATATTGCTTTCTTGGGATTTTGTTAAGTCAATAATGATTGATGAAAAAGGAGCCATGTAAATTAAAATGAAATAACCCAATAAAACCGAAGAGTAATAATGGAAAGTTAAAAGTAAAATATATAAAATTTTTTATTCAATAAAACGCAAACCACTATACGCAGTCGAAGCCTCAGACAAAAAATACTATTTGAACACCTGAGCCTTCCAAACAGACATCAGACAAAAGACCACAGAGCACTGCTTCACACTTTAAGTGAGTCTCCTTGCCTCGACCTGGCAGTCGTCACCCACCAATATACCAAGGTGACTTTTGATGTCGAAAGGACACTGCAGCGATGGACAAAGAACATGCTGTGATGGTCTTGACCTTCGGACTACGGGTAGACAATTTGTATATTGTCGAAACTGCACACGCACGAGAACTCCCGACCGATTCGGCCTCTCTTTACGCCTGGATGCGACCCTTTGTGGCTGTGCCTCTGACCCGCCCGGTCTCCGTCTGCTATTTCCCATGCCGGGCAACGGGGTGGCACTGCAGACTTGTTGTCGCGAAATTGAAAGTGCCAAACCTCACGGCAGTTGCATTTAGCGCGGTAAAAGCTTGGCCAACAGCTAGGTTTTGCGTGCCGGTTGACTGTTTCGATATGCGCCTTGACGAAAGCCTCGTGAAAGTGTGACGATCAAGTGGAGACTTGGACAAACGTGTGGTACTCCGTCGGGGAAATATATCAGGGAATAGAACAAGAGGACATAAGACGGCGCAGGGGCGCGGAGTTTGACCCGGGCAACTGCATGACACATTGTCGATGGGGGTGAGGGGATTGCAATGGGAAGGTGAATGACAACTTGAGGAACGAGTTGTCATTGTCCTGGTTCATAGTTTTGGGTACCACGTGGACTAGACGTTGTCCTTAACTTCACACAAAAAGTGTAAAAGGACGGCAAAGAACATTGGTGGCGGTTGATGCAAAGACTTTGGCAGCGCATTGTGGATGTCTATTGTCGTTCGCCAACATAGACCGAATATTGTGACGTCATAAGCCTACAAAGACTTTGGATGGAGGAGGCTGAGGAGAGAATTGAAAGGGATGAAGCGACTTTGCAGAACCAACCAAGTGGAAGTCAGAAACGCTGCAAAAATATGAGACAACGTCAAAGGAAAAGGGTATGGTATTGCCGTTGCCGACCTGCCATGAAACTCTACTCTAAAAAATCTCTTTATTCCTGCCTCGCCGTATGTGCCATCAGGAGCTTCAGCCGTGCCAAGCCTGCTGTCTGTCTCTTTCATTGCCTGCCTTTCGTATCTCGTCTTTGAGACCAGGCAACAAAATAATCGAGGCCTGGCCCCATCGCTTTTGGCGTGTAATAACAGCATCTGCTCAAACGGGAAAGCGGCCGTGGGAAGACCGGCTCTGTGGTTGGCCCAAAGACACAAAACGAACTCCACTCTCAACGACGCGAGATACGAGATCCAGGCGCCCGTTTCCAGTCTTGGACCCCAGACTGCACCAAGCAAAGGGACAGCCCGCTGCCATGGTATCTTACCAAAACGGATGTGTGCAATTTTGTTTATGGTGTGCACATCGTCCATCTTACTCCGTATGCCGTACTTTTCGACCAGACTCATCGCCACGACCTTGTTCCATCACCAGCGTATTCCGTATCACATCCGGTCTGCCGTTGGGCGGATTATTTGGCACGATCCAAAACATGCAAACCCTAAAACGGTGAAACCATGCGCCGGCTTACCTACTGTTAGCAGAATGGCCATGGCATGAAGGCACAGCAGGGCGCATTTGGCAAATTGTGGCATCTCCGACCCGAGTTCTTTTCGACAGCCGTTTCAAAGTCCAGTGTATCCAATATCCCGTGCCTGAGTGACATGACAGTGACATCGTCAGCAAGGCTGGACAGCGCAACAAACGACCCAAAACGGAAGATTGTGGGACCTTTCGTTCTGGTGGCCCCAAAACGCCGCGCCTCATTTTGCAACTACGCCGTCTGGCCGTGCACAATTGAGCGCTGCGTTTGTCCGTTTTCTGGTGTCTTATGTTCTGGAAAAAAGGCTTGGCGAGTTAAGCATGCGTCGTCCAATCGCGTGCGGCGATCAACAATACGAAATACGACCTTCCTGTGTGGAGCCTCCCATGATCTCCGCCCAGAAAACGGTGCCTGGTGTGTTGACGCTTTGTTATGCTTGATTTGGCGTGTAATTTGAGTGGCATGCTGGTTTGGGGTTGGCAGTGCTTCAATCGAAGGCCACGACGAGGCAAAAACGTCAATCTCGGGCAATGCACACCGTGGATGTCATGTATGGCGTGTTACTGCCCCTTTCTTGACTTATGACCGGTACTTTGCCTGAGCAATCTTTAATTTTCACAAAAAAAAAGAATAATCTTTCTTGTATATATATCATCGCCCGACTTCCACCTCCATCGGACGTTGCTCTTGATGTTGATTTTAAAACAGCATCACCACTGGCATAAAGCGTCCTCATCTATCTATGCCAGGACCTCAAAACCTTATACACCTTGCCCACCTTGCCCACCTTGCCCACCTTCATTGTCCACAAAAACAACTCCTCCATCTTTGATTATCACCATCGACAGGCTCATTACCGCCGACACATATTTTTGACACCGTTTCTTCGACTCATTTCTCAACACTCCCAACACACCCAGCAGACAACCACCACCACAACTGCCCATCATGGAAGACGGAAAATATGGTAAGCATCTTTGCCAGCACGGGCACATCTTCTATGGCGCCTCTACGGCTCCTTCGTCCGACCTTGTGCTCTAACAAATTACAGTCGACGGCAGCATCTTCATCTACGCGCCCAACAAGGGTGCCCCGGTGTTCTTCGCCGTGGGCTTTCTCGCCTCGCTGGTGTTCCACTTCTGGCAGTGCGTCCATTACAAGAGCTGGCGCCTGACCGGCCTCTACGTCTTCTCCAACACACTTTTCACGGCCGGCTACATTCTCCGCGAAGTCGGCGCCTTCAACTACGGGAATGTCGACGTCTACATTGCCTCCACCGTGCTCATCTACGCCGCTCCGCCGATGTACGAGCTCGCCAACTACGTTGTCCTCGGCCGCATCCTCTACTACGTGCCCCATCTCTCGCCCATCCACCCGGGCCGCGTCTTGTCCACCTTTGCTGCCATCTCGTCTGTCGTCGAGGCCCTCAACGCCAACGGCGCCGCCTACAGCGCCAACAGCACCCTGCCCAAGAGCAAGCAGGACTTGGGCCACGCCCTGCTCAAGGCCTCGCTCATCCTGCAGCTCGTCGTTGTCGGCCTGTTCCTTCTGCTGGCCATTGTCTACCACCGCCGCACCCTCAAGAACAACATCCACAACAAGAATCTCACCAACGCCCTCACCACGCTCTATCTCAGCACCACGCTGCTCCTCATCCGCACCATCTACCGCGTCGTCGAGTACTTTAGCATCGACACGCTGCACTTTACCGACGGCGTCGACCCCAGCACCTTCAGCCCCATCCTGCGCTACGAGTGGTTCTTTTACGTCTTTGAGGCCTCGCTGATGTTCACAAACACCTGGCTCCTCAACCTCCGCCACCCGCGCCGCTACTTGCCCAAGTCCACCAAGACGTACCTGGCCCGCGACGGCGTCACCGAAATCACTGGCCCCGGCTACAAGGAGGAACGCAACTTCTTGATGACCATCATCGACCCCTTCGACCTGATTGGCCTTCTCCAGGGCCGCGACAAGAAGACGGCCTTTTGGGAGCAGCAGGACCAGCAGCTGCAACAACAACAACAGCCGCACGCCTCACACGGCGACAAGATCCCGCTGGCCGCCAACGGCCGCCACGGTCCCAAGCCGAGCAACGAAGACGATCTGGAGGCCGGTCTGTGAAAGATCACAAATCAAGCGAGCGGCAAGCAGGCGTGCAATGTGTGAGGAGACGTGAATGGTCTTGTTTTGGGGGAGAGGGAGAGGGAGCACGAGAGAAGAGAGAGTGTGTAAGACTGTCCTTGCCACTGAAAGTTATATACCCTGCTTAATCGTTTCGTTCACTATTTACATCACCATCTAGGTGCTGTGGTTGCAGATGGTCTTTCGTTATCTTGCTTTTGTTTGTGGAGCTTACTGCTGTCCATTCTTTGTCCAATTCGCTCTTTCGTTTTTAATTTCCTTGCCTTGTACTATTAGACGTTAGAACGACCACACAATATTGAATTTGTATCTCTCACCTACTCAACGTCGTACTGTTGCCAATTCAGCCTCTCAGTTGTGGTCCAGGCTTTTTACACGAGGCTGAGAGCGGCTGTTCCCGAGTGCACGATGTAAGGCGATCGTAACGCGAGCAATGCGACGGATGCATCATCCCTCTTCGGGACCGTCTATTTACAGCGTGCGCAGGCGTTGCGCGTCTATTAATTGCTCGCGGCGTCCCCGAACCGTATTCCTTCGCTTTTGCCTCGCTTTGCGCATCCCTCCAAATTCCCAACAGGCGTTCTTTCCTTTTGGTTCTTCCCTTCCATACGCCCACGCTCCTTTTACAATACTGTCGTTAGTTTTGAGCCCTAACGTCTTCGCCGAGGAAGCTAAGACTACGTCGCTCTTGCCTTCACGTTCGGTAAACAGACACTTCCTTTATTGCTTTCTGTAGTCTTTCCACAGCACGCATAGACAATGGCGCAGCAGCGTCGTGCCTTCCGTCCACCACTACACGTACGCTTGGAAAGTGCGCAGACGCGACTTCCCCGACAATTGCGTTCTTGCCTGTAAATATTCGACCCAAGAAGCCCCCTTTTGTTGTGATTTCTTTCCATCTTGAATCCTGTCTTTTATGCCTCTCGTCCCGCAAGGTATCTGACTGTCTTCCTTATTTGCAATTGCCATGAAAGGCCCTGCGCATCGTCTTTTGCCTGTCAATAAGATCGACACACAAAAGGCATTTGCAATCCGATACGTCTCAGTGCATCCCCCAAGTGCATACGGAGTACGGGGGTGCATGTCTGTGTCTTGTGTGTCTTGTGTCAAGTTCGACATGTGTCGTACCGCGACAGACGGAGAAGGTTGCATTGGATTTGAACCGCCGACCCAGAAGTTGGGGTGAACGGCAAATGAGGACCACGGTACGGAGTACTTCGTTATTGGAAACACTGGAAACACAACATGTTTCGTTTCGCGCAGACTTACGGTGCAGGACATTGCGTCTTATCTGTCGGCCTTTTCTGTCAAAGTGGGATTGTGGAGCAGAAGGGCAAAAGGCACCTGGAGAACATCAAGAGCACTGCCCCAGACGATCTGATGACCCTGGACAGGAGAGGACCATCTCCGTCAGTGAGCAGACAACAGTTCCCACTTGCTGAATCTCCACCAATATCATGCCCTCGAGCCTTACTTCTTTGAGAGCGCCGTCTGCGTGGCGGAGCCTCGTGGACCCGCTGAAGTCCACTGCTTGGCCACCGCGAGGCTAACAGAATGACAACAAACGCACGAGAACTCCCACAAAAGAGAACACGACACTGTCAACCAATGCGAAGAAAACACTGATACAACTGGCACACGAGTGCCACATGCAGCCTGCAAGACTTGAGATGTCAACATGGTCTGAAATCGCGAGACCAAGACAATGCAGAACGCGGGGCGATGAAGAGACAAGAAACGACCTGGCGTGACAAAAAGTTGAGGGAGTTCCTTTTTATCCGTCGAGTTTTTTTCGACGGCAAAGGAGCTTATGGTCACAAAAAGCATGTGCGACCTGGCATCTCCAAGAAATTCAAGAAAGGAGAACATCCTGCGAACCCAGTCATCGGCATCACCACACCCACTTTACACGCGCTTTCTGGTCAACATCGCCGGCTGCGCATCAGACCGTATCGGAACATAACTGCACAATCCGGGCAAGTAACCTCTCATTGCAAGCCCGTTTTGTGTACTTGCAAGAAATTCTATGCGCAGAGAACTACCCACCTGCTATTTCCATCGTCTGATGGGGCAATCTCATCTCCCAGTCTCCTCACGAAAAGTGACAATACAGCCAGTTGGACCGTTCCAAATACTCTTTTCTTCCGTCTGATCCTAGTAACCCCTGTCTGCGCCCGCTGGGGTTGCCCACATTCATAACTGGTTCAAATTTGTTTGCTCCCATTGGCAGTGGCTTTGCGTTGCCCATGGCCCTAGTCAGAAGAGTATCAACGGCTGCGCCAGAATAGAGACTGAACAGGGCCTGATGCTTCTATTTACAACGCTGGCCGCTGCCACTGGGAGATTAGAACAAACTGCGCCCCAGAGAACGCCAGATCTCCCACCGCAAACTGCCTTTACCATTCTCGCTCATCTCGCATTCACGCCCACAGCCTTTGCAGCGCCTTTTGGATGCCTCGCGTTGCTCGCCGTGCAAGGTCAGTCTTATTGTGGAATCAGAGAGCCTTGTGCCAGTAATAGTGCTGGCCGACCTACCTTTTCATATTGCTTTGCATCCAGTGAGCAACCCCACGACTTCGCGACGGCCATTGTGCTCTCCGCTTGTTCTATTTGTAGCTTGCAAGCATCGACCTGGGAAGGGGCTTGTGGCGCTGCGAAACAAAAGAACACCACCACAACCCTGGCTAGCTGTTTGTCGAGTCGCAACCCCCCCCCCCCCCCCTGGTCGCTTTCCACCACCCTCGCAAGTCTTAAAACCCTCCAGGTGCGCTTCGACGGCCTTTCTCGGCCTCTTTGTTTCCTCCTCCAACTCCTCATAAAGACCCCAACATTCGTTTTGTCCTTGCGAACTGGACTTGGCAGATGTACACATTCCTGACCATATTTCCCATATGCACTGCCAGGGGTCACGAGAAACGGTCTGGTTGTTTCCGTGACCAACCCTTCTATCGTTGGTTCGTTGTTTGAGAATTTTGTTTCCGACCTACTGGCATCTCTCGATCTTTTGACTTCGACCCCCATCCCTGGGATTTCCACCACAATCCTGGCTTCTCGTCACGGCCTGCTTCCTTTTTGAGCCATCGCAACCGCTAAATCTCATTTCGTCTCCTCACCACCTCGGCCCCTTAAACTTCGGTTTCTTTTGCTCTGCCACCTCCCTGTCCCACTTTGCACACGGACAAGTCTACCTCTCGAAGGATTTTTTCCCCCTCCTGGCTGGTGGCATATCCAATACGAAGACTCGCGGATCAAAAAGGCTTATTTTGCCTTCGGTCTTTTTGTGGACTTCTTCATTCTCGGAGCTCTCCTTCACTGGTGATAGCCACCTGACTTGCACACCTACTCGACCCTCTGTGTTAAATCCCGGCCGAACGCCATTTTGTCGCCTTGTTGTCCTATTTTTCTTTCTTTTCATCTCTTTTCCTTCGCCTCCTTTCGCCCATTTTTGGTCTTACTTGCGACAAAAATCGCTGTGGCAGTGGTCGTAAGATATCTTACTCTCCTATTTTGGAGCAGGAGGAGAAGGTTATGCTTATGAGCCACTCCACCGCCTCGATCCCGGCTTACACCGACAACAACTATACCGACAAGTGCATAAAGAAGATCGTTGTCCCCCGATCGCAGCCATGGCACACTGGCGGTCACAACCCGTTACCATGGTGGGCGCTTCCGAGCCCAGCCGTGCGCGTCGAATTTCTCCCGATATGGTGACAGACGCCGGCGACTTGAGCGGCGTTGGCGCGTTTAGAAACAGTCAGTCGACCCACCGTCCGCAGGTCTACGTACATGTCGAGTTCGGTATCTCTTGGACTTCGCGCCACGTACCAAACAACCATGTGTTTAATTACAAGTCGCGTGGCTTGCGTGACCGGCTTGCTAACTTTCCGCGAGAAGCTCCGGAGCCATCAACACACTATTTGTCCAGCAGTGTTCCGCCTGTCTCGCAACCAGGCTACTTTCCGTCCTTTGATGGATTTGCCACGCCGCACCACCGTGACCAGCAGAAGCAACGCGAACGGCACGCCGTGTGGGGGGCTCTTGAGTCACAGAGACGGCGGGAGCTTCAGCAGTCTCAGAGTCGCCCCCGGGAAGAGCCAACATTATTCCTCCAGCACCACCAACACAGCCAACAACGGAGACGGAATCAGCATCAGCAACAACTGCATTCTCAACCCCTGCCGCAACAGCAGTCTCAACTATCACAAACATATCTCTCCACCAGATACCAGAGTCGAATGGGTCTTCAGCCCGTCGATGAGGAGACGCGTTCATCGAGATCTTCTAAGGACTCTCGGTCGTCTCATGAGCGCGGACACTCAGCGCCACCACCACTGAGCGGTAGCCCCTGGGACGTTACGACGGGAGACGCATCGGGTCTCCCGTTAAACGTTGGCGGCAGCAGGTACGCCGCCCCGACTACGGTTGGCCCATCACGTGCCGGTCATCCGCAGATCTGGAAAGCCCTGCCCGAGCTGCCGACTGGCTATCGACTTGGTGAAGGCCTTCCCTGGTCACAGGGCCTACCCGAGCCGGGCGTGGATCCCGATGACGAGCGGCTGCGCCCGAGGTCACAGCCCGAGGCTGGCGATTCTTCGTCCATCCATCAATCCCTTGACTACTCACCCTTTCGGCCCTTTACCAACCGCCCGACGGTCCTTCCCATACAACCAACGGATTCAGGGGCACAGCGCCAGCTGGACATTGACACCCAGCGAAAGCGCAACCTCGAGTCCCTCTCCAGCGCCATGATGACCATTGACAACGGGTTCGAAAGCCAATGGTGGAACCAGGGTGAGCGCCTGAACACCAACGCGCAGTCGTCAACCGCCCCGACTCAGTCAGTGTGGCCGTCGGGCATGTCCTCTTCAGCCCTTCCGGTCTCGCTGGTTTTGCCTCCATCACTCCAGGGCGAATCGGACGACGAAGGAGAGTCTACCTCCGCTCCAATGCCGCAGCAGACCTCTTCTCTCCCATCCTCGCCGTCGTCGCCGCGGCGCATCCGCATGGCTTCGGTTGGCTGGGCCATAGCCTCATCGCCAGTGTCTTCAGAACCCACCGGTGGCCCCATATTACCGTCGCCATCCTCTATTCTGCCGCGTCACCCGCAGCGGGTCAGCAGTCTCGGTAACTACCGCACGAGCCACTCCAGCCAGAACATCGTGTCACCCGTTTCCCAGTTCACAGGCAACGACTTATGGTCGCCTGAAACTCGGAACCGCCAGCTTAGCCGATCTATGACGACCCGTTCCGATGAACTGTTCTTCACGACTGGTCGGTACGCTTGAGTGCCAAATGTACATATCGTTTTCATTTTCTGTATATCTCCCATCTATTATTTGATTTTCTGGCGTCCTTACTCGGCCAGTGGGCGGACCATTTTGTGTTTACCTGTTCATCATATTATTTTTGTGCGGACGATACATTCCCGCCAGAATAGTTAGCATAGCGGCTTGCGTGAATTCCATTTCATTTGTATCAAGGAAATACACGTACAAGCTAAAAGACTCAGCCTTATGCTACACTTCGTTCATTTGTCGTGTATCACTCTTTGCATGGCTTCTGATCTCCAACTGTATCAGATGAAAACGTGCTCTTTATACGGTTATTGTTATTGTATCGTACAAACGTGTCGTATGCTATATGTTTGTACAATAACGCTGAAGGCGAAGAGGCCATTCGCCAAGTAAATTCCAATGAATCAAAAAGAAAGAAATAAAACGCCTCCTATCATGTTCCTTGGAGACGACGCCGCAGAAATATGCCAAAACACGGAGAAAAAAAAAGAAACAAAGAGAAAGAAATGTGACCAAAACCTGGGCTCGCCATGGGGCACTGCCTGCACTGCCCAAAGTAGGCGACATCGAATGTGCTTTTTATATGCCACCAAAATAAGAAACTGTCATGGTATCTTTCTCATAAAAAAGAGAGGTAATAGGAAAAAATAAAGAGATATGAAAGACAATCAACATGAAGTGAAGAGAAAGTGGAAAGACAAACAAACGCAAGAAAATACCAATTAGGTGGCCGTTTCTTGCTCTTCTCGGATGGAAGTCATCTCTGTTCCGGTAGATGGGGGGACTCCAGGTTGCTGGAAGAAACCTCCTTGTTGCAAATCGGCGTTGTCATGAGAAGATGAGCCCATGCCAGCGGTGTCACCGCCGCTGCCAAGGGTATTTCTGTTGTCGCTGCCGCTGTTGTTTCCATTGTTCCCGCTGTTGTTCCCCGCAGTGGCCGGGGAATGGTGGGAGCTGGTCGACTCAGCACCACTGTTATGCTGCACATCGTGCGGAAAATCGCGTTGCAATGGTGAAGCGTGGATAGGCGATGCAGATTTCTTGCTGGTAGCGTCCATGGCGCCACTGCCCGCAATGGTGGTGCCTCCGCCGCCACGGGACGAGTTCCGAGGCGAGACGCGGCCGACCTGCTTGGCCCAGCGTAGACCACAGCTGTTGCACAGGTCACGCTGACCACTAGGGCCTCGTCGCCATTCGGGAGTGTTTCGTGTATGGCAGTTGGCGCAGTCGCGCGGCACGTTGCCAACACCCTTGCGCCGCTTGCGCTTCTTGCGACTTGCCAGCAGCTGGCCAAGTTCCTCTGCCAGTAGCCGGTTTGCCTTTTCCATTTGCCGCAGCTCGTACTGCCAACTTGTACAGCGCGTGGTCTTGAGCTCGTCAAAGATGTTGTCATCTGCGGCCAGGATCGAGTCTTGCGAGCCGAGAGGTATCGCGCCTCCGCCAGCCGCGGACATAAACCCGCCCGTCTGCGTGTCTGGTTCGGCCAACTGCCCGAGTGCACCTGCTCGACCAACCTCGTCGGCCTCTGTCGTAGCGACTCCCGAGGCGCTCGAGGTTCCAGTGTGGGAGTGAAGGCTGTTGCGCGAAGACGACGATTTGAGGAGTCTGGTTTGGCCAAGAATGAAGGTCGGTTTCTGGCCTCTCTCGGCATCACCGGGATACAGAATAGTCGAAGATTGAAGAACTTGTCCACGGCGATGTTGTACTTCGTGGCGACAAGACGCAATGACACCGCGCCGGACTTTATCGACCGACCGGTTGAATCCGACGCGGGATTCTTTCCGCATGAGATCTTGCATACTCGTACCGATGAGAGTATCTGGTTGGAGGTCGAGCAAAGAGCGGACGTTGGACGAGACATGCAGGATCATGCCAGACGTCGACATTTTGGTCCAGATTTCGCTGTCTCCGATACCGCCGTTGATGTCGACATCGCTACGGCGCAGTGCAAAAGCAGGGCGTTTCCGACCGATCAGTACAATGCACTTGCGGCCTTTCCCCTGCTCTACGAGCAGCGAGCCGTGACTCTCGAACCATGTGTAGCCACTGCGCTTGCGACGTATCCGGTAGACAAAGTTGATCGGCTGGCCAGCTTGGGTGTCGCGCATTTCGCGTGTGACGGGCACGATGTCAGACGGGTGGCAGATGGACGACAGCGAGTTGCCCAACAGATCGGACGAGTCATACTCCAGCACGTCTTCGCAAGACGGTGACAAGTACAGGAAGACACCCTTTAGGGAAAGAACGTGGATCACATCGTCAACGTTCTCGAGGAGCATCTTGTCCCAGGACTGGCGGTAAAGGTCAGACGTAGCCGAGCTCACAATGTCGCTTCCAATGCCCTTGCTATTCATTAAACCGCCGTTGCCCAACTGCTGCAGGAGCGCAGAAACGTCGTCGACGCTGAGCGTGCGTCCGTAGTTGGTGTTCCATTGACTGGTCTTGGGCGGGTCCCATATATACTGAGGGATGCTGGTTCTGTGCTTATAGTCGATGCGCATCGAATCAGATGAGTTGCCCGAGATGGCGTCTGGCGACTCAACGAGGTCGATTTGAAGCCCAATAAAGTATCTAAACCCATCCTTGTAGTCATCCCACGGAATAGGAATCATAGTCAAAAGGTTAAGGAACGGCTTGCCTCCCTTCCGGTAGTTGATCAGGCTTTGTTGCACCTCACGACCGGCATTCAGTTTCTCCTTGATGGTAAAAACAGCCTTGTTGTCGGTGAACTCACGGCGCGAACCTGCTTCTACCCTTCCATCGGGCGCCTGCAAAAAGCGGCAGTTCTGGCCGAGTATCTCGTGGCTACTGTATCCAGTGAGGTGCTGAAAGTTGTCGGACATGTAGATGATGGGGCAGTCATTCAATGTCGCATCGCAAACAACAAAGGCACAAGAGAAATCGACGGGTCCGATGGAGATTTCCGGGTTGGGACGCGATGATACGTAGTAGAGAGCGCGGATCATGTCGAAACCACTAGACGAGTAATAGTTCTTTATTGTTTTGGATGTTATTGGGGGCGGCTGGGGGCCAGCAGCCATAGTGCTTATGCTTGTCGTAGACGGCCTTTGTGCTTGAGGCCCGTTAGACGAAATTTGTGCAGGGGTGGGTGCGGACGATGTAGATTGGGAGGCAGACGATGTGCGGGGTATAGATCCTGGCGATGTACCGCTGCTGTTGGGATGGGAAAGCCGGCGGCCAGATGTACCGGGTGGGACATCAATTTGAGAAGGTGTCGATCCGATGGACTGTACAAACCCGCTCTGATACTGGACTGGCGGTTGCTGCTGCTGTTGCAAAGACGAAATTTGGGATCTTGCTAATGAGCCCGACGAGGAAGGAATGGCATGCGAGGATTGGGGCGCAGTCACGAAGAGATCTAATGTAGGTGGCTGGTGAGGCTGCTGTTGTTGCTGTTGGTTGTGCGGTGCTGATGGGCCGCCGGCCATTAAAGACATGCCATTGCTCATGTCCATGTCCATAGGAGAAGCAAAGGGGATTGTCGTTAATGAATCGCCATGTCCAGAAGAGAAATCTAGCGATGATACTGGTTGAGCACCGGACTCGGCGCCAGCGGTTGAGAAAAAGGCAAGTGAAGCAGTATCAAGAGATGAGGGTTGGCTAGGACCCATTTGGGACATGTCTAAGCCTGGATAGGACATCATGCTATCGATCACATCCTGAGGCAGAGAGGAAAAGTTGTGGAGGTCCGAGTTGGACGAGGCGAGGATTCCAGAGGCCGATGAAAAGCCAGCGGCAGCTTGTGACGCAGCTGTGGATTGCTGCTGCTCCGCGGTGGCCAGCTGGTCGGCGCTCTGTCCCGGCATTGTTGACATGGGGAACCCAACTGTGTTGTCTGATGTCCCAAAAGAGAAGTTCTTGAACGCATTTTCGACGGCACTGTGGATCTCCCCGGTTGAGCTAACGCCACCAGCGCCGGCCGTGAAATCCAGCATCGGCATACCCCCGTCTGCTCCAAGAGCGCGGAAGGCCGCAGCAGACATGGACATGCGAGATGGCCCTGCTGAGTGATGGGAGAACCCTTGCTGTGTATGAGGCAAGCTATGCCGGCGACCAGCGGCGTTTGGGTGCTGGGAGTCTTGGCCAAAAATGTTTGCGTCGAAAGAGCTGTCGTCAATGTTCATCATGCTCGAGTCGTTGTTGTGAACGAGTGGACTGGGACCAGATGACATGTTTTGTAGATTCTGCTGTTCGTGCTGTTCATGCTGTTGTCGTTGCTGTTGTTGTTGTCGCTGCTGCTGCTGTTGATGCTGTTGATGCTGTTGATGTTGATGTTGTTGATGTTCCTGTTGCTGTTGGATACTGTCCATGCCGAGCGGCAGCTGGTCATTATAATAGCCGTTCATTGCGAGTGATGGAGGTCAACGTGGGTTGTGGCGTGGGTATGTGCCGTTTCGAAAAACATGTGCAGAGATCGATGTACCTTCTGCCGACGTAGCGAACAAGAAAAATATCTCTTAAAAACCGTAAATAACCTCCCATGAGGATGTGGAAGAGGCACGATCAAGATAAAAGGTCAAGCAGCGGCCCGTATTTTCTGCTTAAGCGGTAAAGGTGTGTGGTGGTACGAACCGAAAAGAAAACGATTGGTCTCGCCTCGTTCAGCTTGTCATAGAATGAAATGTTGATGTAGACTTTGGTGTTGTATGCATGCAAACGTTGGGGAACGACAGGTCGTCTTCTCGCCGGTCCCAGATTTGGCGAAGCGGGAAGAGATGCAGAGGTATATGGCGCTCCCAATTCACAAGCTAGGATGCGCTGCAGACTATGTGGTGTTCTTGTCAGACAGCTGAGACCAAAAGACGTAAGGTTTGAGGACCCGAAGGTAGACAGCCATGGAAAAGAAGGGAAGAGTTGCACGTCAAAGAAGCAGAAAAAGAGGGAAAGGAGCGGCTGAATTCTATCCGGACTACAGCAGAATTCGGCCAGGACAGATTCTGGGCCACATTCGTTGTCGTGCTAAGGCCGGATTCCGACATATTTCTGCAGTCTGGTGCACAGCTTTTGTGGCCGTGTAACGAGACGACGAGCGAGGGATCATACAGTGTGCGGGTTGAGTTAATAGCTCGGGGTCCTGTGGCTACTTACGGCAAGCAGCTGCGCCGAGAGCAACACACGATGAGTCGTTTGCAATTCGTCGTTTGTCGTATGAGAGTGACCATGGGACGACATTCAGGGATGCCTCGCACAGACTGTCTGTTTCTTCCCCGTGTTTTCGAGATTGCGGCCAAGCCGCACGGGGACGGGAAAAGGCCCAAGACTCGGTGATGCACAGCAAGCGATCCTGCGAAGATGTCCGACGCTCGGTCGTCTGGAAAGGGCGCAGTACCTGTGCAAACCCGCGAACATGGAGGGCCAGGGACAAGAGACGTTTTCTCGGAAACCGAGTGGAACGCGACGCGGCGCGACGGGAGACAACTGCAGCTTTTCGGGGGCCTTGATATGCGACGGCAACACAGTCGCGTGGCTGTCGTTCGCGGCGTACCGCTATGGTTGTTGATACCGTCGTTGTCGTTGTGGCGAGATGAGGTTGCGGTTTGAGCTTTGCAGATGTCGTTGATTTGAGAGATGTGGCGGTGCGGAAATGTTTGGCGGTGGTGGTGCTCAAAGAGGAGTTCTGGCTTGAGCGGCAGGTTAGGTCCGGTTCTGTTGGCGGAAAAAAGAAGGGGTGGGACAGGGAGGGGGGTACGGGCAGGAGTCAGCTCCAAGAGCGTGAGTGGTCGATCTGCGGCGATCACGTCTTGCGCCTGCCGAGTGGAATTCAAAACGGAGCGGCTGCAATAGCGGAAAGTGCGTTCAATACAAAACGGCAGAACGGGCACAGAGCTATGATTTCCCTATATGGAAATACAGTGAATTCGTGGGGGGTCCACGGTAACTGGCAGAGGCAGGAGGGGCAGAGCTCCAAAGGGTCTTCTTTCATCTGCCAGCGCTCTCTCACGCCCCTCTTGTTTTATTTTATTTTTATATATATATTTATATATATTTTATATATATTTTATATACATTTTATATATATTTTATATATTTTTCGTCTTATAACAAGAGGCCGCAGTCGTTGAAGTGGTACATATTGGGAACTCTAGCACATGCTTGCCGTAGTGCCGGCCGGGAAACCGTGAGTTGTTCCTTCCGCCCAGTTATCTAATAACGCCGTGCCGTACTTGCAGTTTTCGCCTCCAGAATCTAGGCTGCGCAAGGCAAGAGCGACCCTGGAAACTGGCAGCAGCGCTGCAGTCCATCGACAACTACCTGCGACTCTCCAATCTCGCGCTTGGCAGGATGGAAGGGCGAAGGGCGGGTAGGGCGAGGCGAGCACGCAAAAGGCAGTTGAAAGTCCCTCCCTGGGGGCCTGGCTAATAAAAGTTGAGACGCCAAGCCTAGTAAATTTGGTGCAGCATTTGGTGGAGGAGTCTCCATTTTTTTTTGGACCCGGCGAGCCTTCGTCCCATAAGCTACTACAATTTTGGTTGAAAGATTGTCCAGAAAGAAACAATGCTCCTCCAGACGCCGGCAACTTCCTGCGACAGCACTAAATTCCAAAAGATGCCTCAAAGATATGGGGCTCGTGCTGTTAGTACGTGATATTTCAGCAGATCCTTATCGGGCCACAATGACCGGAGCATTTGCACCGTTTCGAATCGATCTTTCCCGGGACTTTACTGCAACTGTTATCAACTGTTATTTATCCAATTATTCTTTTCATTTGTTTCGGGGTCAGACGCTGGCCTCCTTCACCGTAGGGCCATGGCCGGAAGGGCCGACTTTTGCTGCTGGTGCAGGCCCTGAGTTCGCTGCTAGGCCCTGTTTCGCTGTGCTGGAAACCTTGTTTCTCAAAGCTTAAGTTTCGATGCTTTCAGGGCCTGCAAATGTCAGTGCGGCAAATGCTGGAAAAGGAAAATAGGGTCCGCCGGGGGGAAGGGTGCGACTAATGCGTAGCCAGAGCCGAGATGGAAGGAGGGGCGCTGTTTGTTCCATGGTAATTACGACATAGCCATGCCTGGGATTTGTTCCTGCTGCGTGGTTTGCTATGTTGGTTTGTGAGGTGGATACTATGTACATCCGGAAACAGCAGCCCAGTACTTTCTAATGTTGTGCGCGACATATGACAGATCGATTCGATATTGACAATTCCCCATCTACGACGTAAACACGACGTAGGAAACCCGACGTGGCGGGACACACTCGACTGGCTGCCTCCGTCAAGTACGTCGTAGTACAAGATGCACGAACGCCTGTTCGCGTGGCAAAAATTTATATGGGGCATTGAAAGCATCCTGGCACGCACCTCTCCTTTACCTGGCCAGTGCTAGTTAATGATCATACATATCTTTTTATTTTTCGGAAAATATTCTTCTTTTGTTTCTTGTCTTATGCTTCCCCTCTGACGTTGCCTCTTCTTATCGTCGTAGCGAGTATCCAGTACGTACAATGCCATCTCGATGGGTAGCGTTGGTGAACGTTTTTCGTCCCTCTTGTTCAACCAGTGTCCAGTCACCTTTTATGAAACAAAACATCCAAGATCAAGTAAGCAAAACGAAAAACAAAAGAGAACCAAGAGCAATCCGCACCAAAACATTAATTCAGGCAATCAGAAAAGTATGATAAAAAATTATACCTCGCAAGCAACCAACCCCTATGTGAAAAGCTCTACCTAAAATGGAAACAGAAACCAAAAAGTGAGAGAAAAGAGAGAGAGAAAACGAAAATCAAGCGAGCATGAAAAACTGTTGACAAATGAGGCTGTACGAGGGCGGAGGTGTATCTATGTATCGTCATGTTATATGAGTATGTGCCGTTGAGCAGCCGGCATCATCGATTCCAGCATTGTCCGCCGCGTGGTATCATGTGATGATAGCAGTTTACGTGAAGTAAGCGCTGATGTTCCGCTGCAGCTCCTGGGGAAACTGCTGCAGAAGCGGTGTCGCGTTGAGGCCAGATTCGGCCAGCATCACCTTTGTCGCCTCCACCACGTGCTTGGCCGTCTCGCCCCGAAGCACATCTGCGCCAAGGCCCTGCGCAATGAACGTGAAGACCTTGTCAGTCTGTGACATAACAGCCGGGTGACGCCTGGGACGATAATGGTTAGTTCAGTTTTAATTTTTGACGTCTCCCATACACTCGAACAACAAACATACTTGGTAATCAATTCCGTCAGGTAGGCATAGGCATAAGGAGCTGCCTCCTCGTCGTTCACGACAGGGAGAGTGCCGACCCACTGTGTAACAACGGCATCGACATTCTGGACTGCGCTGGCGTTGAAGTGCAGGATCTTGGCAATAGCTGCACATGCATTTTCTGTTGCGTAGACGTTGTCCTCGTTCCGCGCGTCGGGGACCACCGTGGCCTGGAACAGGAACGGCACACAGCCGCCCAGGAACGGCGCCCAAGCTTCGCCCCCGCGGTGGGCTGCGACGCCAATACCGTATGAAGCCGCTTGCCGGATAGCAGGCGCAGGGTCCTTGCAGCCGTCAAGGAGGGGCTGCGTGATGTAGTTCGCATAGTGGATACTGTTGGCGCCGCAGTACTCAATAACGTCATCCATAATGCACAGGCCCCACTGGCGCTGGCTCGGGTCCCCCGACTTCAGGAATGTCTCGTACGCCGACATCAGCCGCTCCCATGGCCGCAGGAAGTCGGAGCCGTGGTACTTGAACACAACGTGGAACGCCTTGCTCATGTCAGACAGCAGCGTCTGGTCGTCCTCGAGGGCGAGTAGGAGATCCTCGTCCTCGTCCTCGGCGTCCTCGGCTGTCGCGTTCCGCTTGTCCTCTTCACGCTGCACAACCCGGTCACGGTAGTCCTCCAGGGTCGACTGAACAGAGTCAATAAACTTGTTCATGTGGTCTGCCGTCAGACACGCCCGGCCAAGCACCTCGACCGACTCGTAGAAGCACTGGTACATCTCGGCCAGGGTGTCAATAGCGGGCTCGGCCGTGAGAACCTCGAGAAGCTTGTCCACCGTGCTGTTCCACAAGGCCGTCATCTCGTTTGACTGGGAGCCGAACGCCTTCTTGTATGAGTTCAACAGCTGCGGTACGAGGCGAGCAGACACAAACCGCACAGGGTCGTGGAAGAAGAAGGCCAGGCCCGGGAGGGCAATCTCCTTCATGATCTCCGCGACGTAGGGCGCAAAAGCGGCCTCCAGGACCTGCGCGTACACAACAAGAAGCTCGATGGCCATGTGCTTATCGTCCATGCTGCTGGTCTTGATACCAATCATCTTGCCCTTGAGCGGCAGCAACTCCCAGCCGTCCTCCTGCTGCAGCTGATCAGCCTGCTCCTCGTCGTCAAGCAGCTGGATATCGGCCTTGGCACTGGCAAGAACCAGCAGCGGCGGCATAACGGTAGGTAGGAACGGCATGAAATCGGAGCCCATGACCCGGCACATACGGCCCCACGAGTGCATCAGGTACTGGCCCTGCGGATCGTCGGCATCCGTCAAGCCGTTCTGGATGTTGGCGAGAAGCTGCACCAGCTCCAGGGCGTCGTTGCCGAGGCGCTCCTTGCCAACAGCAAGAGCGATCAGAGTAGCGCACTCCATGGCCTTGGCGCGCAGCAGCCGGTACTCCTTCTCGGTCTCCCGCCGCAGAACATTGACCAGAAGTGGCATGAGGGTGTCGTAGTACTTGCCGAATGCCTGCTCGGCAGCGTCGGCAATTGTCGCAATGGTAGAGAGGGCTTGTTCCTGGACGTAGCGCTTGTCGCTCTGCAGGAGGTTGAACAAGTGACTCAGGAGGTCGTCCAGATATGGCTCTAGAACGCTCTTCTCAGCCTCTTCGCAGAAGTTGACCAGTGCAGCGGCGGCATGCGACTTCACGCGAGCCTCGGGTGAGTCAAGCACGGGAATAATCGTCTTGAGGACGGCGTCGTAGTACTCCCGCTGCATAGTGGGTGCAAAGTCGGTGCTCATCTGGCCCAGGGCGTTGCAGCCGGCCCAGCGAACACGCGGGTGGGGGTCCTTGAGAGCAGGCACAACCAGGTTGAGAACTTGCTGCAGCTCGCCGAGCATCAGATCGCGACAGCCCTCGGAGATGGCGGAAATGGCCATGAGCGCAGCATGACGATCACGCCACGCTGTGGAGCCGATCATGCGCGGCAGCCAGCTGAACGTTGGCGCCAGAATCACAGCACCGCCGAGCTTGTTCGCCAGGCGGTCCATGCACTGCTCACCAGCCACGTGGTTGGAGTCGTTCTCGTCCTGGTCGAGATCATCGGCGGCGAGCCACTCGGCGGCATCATCGTCGTCCTCGCCCAGGTCGGTCATGAGGCTCAGGCACTGCGTAATCATGTCATTCGTGTAAGTTTCGTCCTTCTTGCACATCGACGGCGAATAATCGGCGAATGTGGCCATCAACTCCAGCGCGTTCTGGCGACAGCCATCGGTGAACTCCTTGTCCTGGATAACAGAGACGCTGAACTTGACAAGGACGTTGAAAACAGGGCGAAACATCTTGGGAGAGATGCCCGCGAGATCGATCAGGGCGATGAGGGCGTTGCCGAGGTCGTCGGAGTCATGCGACTCCTTGATCGGCGGAAGGATGTTAAGCATCTCCGGAAGGAGGCCGAAGAACTTGGGCTGGCTCTTCTTCTTCAAGCCACGGAAGAAAGACGCAAACGCCTCCATAGCTGCAATACGGACCTATAGCGATCGTTAGCCATTATCTTCATTCGGTAGTTTCCACCTAAAAATAAATCTCGTATATATAGTCTGCCGCGTACCGAGACAGATTCGTCCTTGAATCCACGGGTGAAGGCTTCGGCGACGGCATCCTCGTGGGTCTTCTCGATAACCCCTGGCGTTGACGTGAAGACGCGGTAGGCGGTTTCGCGCTTTCCAGAGTCGGGAGCCATGCTCATCTGGAAGAGGATCTGCAAAAGCTCAGTCCATGGCTGGTCTATGATTTTGGATAATTAGTACAATTGCAACGCGTTCAGAGAGTGTTATTACGATTGCACGGGTAGACGAACCGTTTTCTGTGTACTGTCTCGCGACCTCGGCAATGGCATCACTGATCTTGTTTCGGACGCTGCGGTCAGTCTCAGCAGCCAAAACCTCAAGCAGCTTCTGGCGAATGACGTCCGACTGTGCGGTCGGCAGGCCAATAAAGATTTCGACGGTATCGCCCTGTTCGTTCTTGCGCGACTTCGACGCGATTCTCCGGAAAATGACGGCGGCGAAAGAGCGGAACTATTACAAGGACGCAATTAGCAATCTGTGAACAGGCAAACATCGGCGGCCACGTCCGCCGGCAATTGGAACGCGTTTGAGTTCCGAGGCAAGCCAGGCTGAGCAACGACTGGCCAGGGCCAACCCCTGCATGGCGAGCAGAGATCGGTGCCGGGCCATGCCCAATTCCACAACGAGCGGACGTACACTATTCGATGCCTGACTGCCGACCTGCTCAGCAAGGCCCATCAGCAGCGCGTCTGGGCGCGGGACAGTCCAGTTGTTCTGGAGGTGGTCTTCGGCCTGTGACCGAACAGTGTTGTCGGCCGACTGCAGCGCCTGCAGGAGCTGCGAGAGCTCAAGGACCAGGTCCGGCGGAAGAAGAGACATCGTGAGACGCGACGGCGGGAGGGTCGTGGATCGAGGGGAGCGTAGGGCGCAAACGCAGAGACAGGCAGCGGTGCCCGTTGGCGATGTGATGCTGGCCTTCGATGCGCTTTACAAGGAGGAGGAGTAGGAGGGGTCAAACACGGCTGTTCGCCCTCTTTTCTATCGAATACCCAAATTTGGGGCTTTGAATCGCGTTGGAAACTGTATTTGGCTGGCCACGTGGGATCGCGGCCCGGACGAAGCAAATATGATTGATGTATGTGGTTTGCGATATTGCCGTACGTGAGGGTTGGAAGGCGAGCAGCAAAAAAAAAAAAATACTTGAGGGGAAACATAGGATACCAAATTTGTAGCGCGAAGAGCGGGGCAGGATAGAGCGACTCGACAGGCTCGACAGGGCAGGAAGGCGCTATTCGGGAGGTGGCGGCGGGACAATCAAAATAAAAATCCAGACATGCTAAAATTGATAGACGATAGAACCAAAAGCAACGCGAAAACAACAGGCAAGAAACGCGATTCGTACCTACCACATTTCACCAAACAAGAACGCGCGTGTCCAGGAAGATATAGGTCCAAACGCGGCTTCCTAATAAGGACATCAGAAACACAGACACGGGCACTTCCTCTATTATGACCGTAAAGACCATCCTATTAATATTATGGCAGCCTTCGGCTGCCAGGTTTTGAGTTTAAAGACCGCGTTGGGCGATAAGATAATAAAAAAGCAATGCCTTGTTCGGCGGGGTGTTGCGGCCCATTTTGTACTTATTTTGGTTGGACGATTGCACGCAGGAGACATGACTGCCTTTTGTCCTTTCAGAGTTGCATGCGCAAGCCCCTGCCAGAAAGCTCGAAAAGCAGGTGCGATAGAGACTAAGATGTGTGACAGGGCATTTGTGAGCGGCCAAGTCTGGCCTCCCTCGTCTGTTCGTCCCTGCCGTCATCGCTCGCGTTTCAGCAGTACATTGCCCGTTGTTTCAGGGATGTCAAATGGAATTCACCTGAGTCTGGCCAGGCAGTGCTTGACAGGCCCAGAAGGCTCATTACAGCAAGGTAAGGAGTAATACTATATCGCCAGGGACAGTGGATTACACCGTTTGATCGTTTGCTGGTAGTACAATGTACATTGAATGTTTCTGCTCTGCAAGTATACAGACGATAGTGAATGTTGGTTGCCCGTCGTACTCTCAAAACATATTATTAGTCTTTGACTCTTCAACGAAGTCCACGCCGTTTGTAGCCGTCTCCACAGTGCATTTCTCCAAGGCTTGCGAGAGATCGTTGTCGCCGTGGTGTCCGTCACGCAAGTTCATCATTGCCTTTGGATGCCGTTGCCAAATCGGTTCTTTCCATAGACTAGGCACCTGACGTCGTTGGTCGATACGGTGGCTATTGCTAGCCAATGAGCGTCACTGTTCTACCCCGCGCCCATGAGGTTATCCAAACTGTGCGAGTGGGCTGGTACGTCGTCATGGGAAGTCGTGTTGGTGGCTCCTGCTCTCTCTTCCCTCTGTTGCTTCTTCTTTGTTGAAGCAATTTCATCGATTGCTTTTGCACTTTTGACAACCAATTGAAAAATCCTCGTCGCCTCCACTCTCAATGTGCATTATTAAAGGTGGTACCATTTCCGCATCGTTTTGCGTCGCCCGAACAGCTATTCGCGCAAGCCTTATCCCCTCACTATTGCATAGCTGCTAGCTCTCCACTAGCATTGCCTCACTGCCGACCTCTTCCAGTTCCTCTTTGTCGCTCCCGAATTCTTTACTCCGCGAGACATTTCTACCCTTTTCTTTCGTTTTCTGGTGGACAAATCAATCCGAACAACCAGAAAGGAGGCATCGCATATCTATCACTCGGTCAATAGCAGATCCAGGCAGCGATCCTACAGATTCGCAACCCACCACTCGTCGTCACAAGCAAGTTACGTTCAGCACTGGACATATCCAAGAACCAAACAGCTTTGGACATGGAATCGTCTATCCCTCCGACCGCCGAGCGCGGGGCGGGTGGTGCCGCCACCGGCAGCGGTAGCAGCTCTACCTCAAGCTTGAACCCGGGCGGCGCCACCCAGACTGCCGCTGGGTCGACTGCTGGTGCCGTTCCGGAACGGTCTCCGTCCCGCTCAAGCCTGCGGCACTCTCACTCTCACTCTCACTCCTCATCGTCTCACCGGCAGAGCTTCGCCGAGAATCTGCGCAACCCGCCGCCGTCTCCTCGTTCTCTTCGGCAACCATCTTTCGCAACACAGGTCCATGGCCTGCTCAACCACCCGCCCCCCCAGAGGCAGCCAAACCCACGTTTTTCCGGACGTGACTGGCACGACATCTCCCTCGGCGAGCTGGTATCAGAGGAAGACATCCGATGGGCGACCCTTGATACGAGCGTGGAAGACTGCACAAAGGTGAGCTTGGCCCAACGCGACAGAACTAGACTATTGGCATTGGGGTGGACTTTTCCTAAACGATGAAGACTCTTCTCAGGAACAACAGCACCGCGGGTGCCGTGCTCGTTCGCAATGGACTGTCCGATAAAATGGCCGTCTCGACGTTCGATTACAACGACCTCAATGCATACCTCCTGGTTGTTATCGGAATGGCCAACCCCGACCCAGAGCAAGTTATCGTCTACCAAAGCATCGCGCAGCGAGCACAAGACCGTGTTGCCATTCCCATCCGTGATGTTCTTCCTATTTGCCATAAAGAACCACTGGCAACCCTGTCCTACAATGACGATCTTCTCGCCGCAATCGAAGTCTTTGGCAGCGGCGCCCGTCGCGTCATTGTCACCAACCCCAATGCAACGGAAGTGGTCGGTGTCTTGAGCCAGCTACAGCTGATCCAGTTCTTCTGGAACGAGGCCGTCAACTTCCCACAGATTGATCGGCTATATGCAGCCACCCTACGGGACCTACGTATCGGTTCGCAAGAAATTATCGCCATCAAGTAAGTCTTGTTGCTCTGGTCGTGCTTAGCTCTACAAATCCCATCTAACTCGTATCTTTCCCCCCTGCAGTGCCGATCGGCCCCTCTCGGACGCTCTTACGTTGATGAATAGCGAGGGCTTGACGTCTGTTGCGGTTGTTGACAACGGACTTAATGTTGTGGGCAATATTTCAACGCGAGATGTCCAGCACCTCACGTCTGTGACGAGCTTCCCCCTTCTGCAGTCCTCCTGCATGCATTTCATTTCCGTCATACTCTCAGAACGCGGTGTTGAAGAGGGCCGTGACTCCTTCCCCGTCTTCCATGTCAACCCGCACTCGACCCTTGCTCATACCGTGGCAAAATTGGTGGCCACCCGGGCGCACCGGATGTGGGTTGTCGAGTCGCCTTCCCCGTCGCCCTCGGCACCCCACACACCACTTCTGTCGCCCGTGCAGACAGCATCGTCCACCGTATCCAGCGCTAGCATTGCTACCCCTTCAGGCTCTGGCCACTCAAGAACTGCAAGCGGCACAGGCATTCCCGGCGGCCCTACTACGGCAAATGGTACGGGCGAGGGCCATGCGCGCCGCGAATCGACTGTTCTCACGCCTGCTGCAACGACCGTAACTGTTGCGCCGCAGTCGCCCATCCCTCTGCCAGGCGGAAATGGAGGAAATGTCCCCGCTTTCGCCTCTGTACCGGCATCTTCTCTTCCGGGTGCACATTTGTCGGGTCGGTTGACTGGCGTTGTCTCTCTCACGGATATTCTCAACCTTTTTGCGAAGACGACCGGTCTCCGTCCTAGTGACCCAGCCGACATCCGGGCTCGGCGGCGTCGCAGCAGCAGTATGTTACTACCACCCTTGTAGAGTGTTTTTCTTCTTCTTCTTCTTCTTCTTCTTCTTCTTCTTCTTCTTCTTTTTTTTTTTTTTGGCCTCACTAACCGCGGTTTATGTCACAGGCAGCTCACTGCGTCCCAGCATCGATGGTGTAAGGACGAGTGTGGACTTGAGGCGGTAAACCTGCATTGAGTTTTCGTTTCGATAACAACATCGGCTACAACTTGGTATTGTCTCGCCTGGAAGGATGCGATTTCCAATTGGATTCAAAGCTACAAATTGTCAATCGTTCGCATGGCACAATTGCATAAAGTAAACATTATTGAAGGTGGAAAGACGATGCAATTTTATTTTCCTTATTTCGTTAATTTTGTTTGATATTGTTGGCTTGCAGTTTGGTCATACGGCGCATGGGTCTTTCATATAGTAGAAATGATTATTGGAATTCTATATTCGTAACGTCGTAAATGTCTACGGCCAGCGATGGCCGGTCGTGGTAAGTGCTTTCTAAACCTTTGTAATAGCACTTACAATCGCACATCTGCCATACCTTCCTGCCGCTCAAACTATCGCAGAAGAGCAATAGCATCCGTGCTCTCCTATATCTCTGCACGGTCGTAATATGAAATATACCGTCCAGGTATGAGATGGCGTCGCGTTTGTCCCTTGGCTGTGCGCGGGTATGACTGGCAGTCACTGTCTGCCATTCTGGGGTTGCGCGGGCCCGGTAAAGACTGCCTCATTTTGTATTCCATGCTTCCCGCTCAGGCCGAGTTGTTTACCGAATTCATGACGACATGATCGCATCGCCAGTCGTGGCCTGCAGCGCATTCGGAGCCGCAACTTCGGTCTCGCCTGCCGTTGTGCCGGTTGTGCTCACGGATAGCGGTTTTGAGTAGATCTTTGTCTGCGGGCCATTGTCGGTGTGAAGGCCGATGGCGGCCTCGGCCTCGCGTTGTGTGTAAACGCCCTCCGCCAGCTGCTTGAGCCGGCGCTTGTGCGGCTTGGCCAGCTGGTGTTTCGAAAGCGCAAAGTCGGACTCGAACCACTTCGCGCAGGCAATGCAATAGTGGCGGCCGAGGCCGGGGAGGTCTTCCGAAGCCTTGGTGGCCTTGTAGCGGTCCAGGTGAGCGGGCGACAGGAGATCGTTGGCAATTTCGTCGACGTCCCTAAGCAGCAAATGTTAGAACGAGGACAGGAGGCCACGGAGCAGAGGCTTGTCGCATTTCCTACCTTGTCTTCCTCCGCGTCTTCGTAAGGGTTTTCTTGTTGGCAGTTCCCATTTTGTACGGATATGAAAAGGAGACGTAGATAATCTGCAGGCACAGTGTACGCAAACTGTTTGTGGTATTGAATGTTGATAAAAGGCTGAGGGGCGTCTTGGATTTTTTTCTTATCGGGCGTTATCGCCAATCTTAAGATCTTATCAGGCCCACAGCAACGGTTATCCGCGAAAACTTTGGCCCGCTCAGTAAGAGCAACTTCAGGGGTGAAGACGAACCCCACTACAAAGTGACCAGTAAACGTGTGCGAAACAGCTCTACGTCGCCGCTGGAAATCATGAATTTGCACTCACGTGCCACTAAGTTCTCCAGATTTTTGTGCAAAACAAAGAACCTGGGCAGTGAGCTCCCGGTCGCACCTGCTCGGTCTGCAGGAGACTCATAAGGCAACCACGGAATGAACAGATCAGGGACCTACGGAGAATAAATTTCTTATATTGGAGCCCCATTCTACATCATCGGCCAGGCCGCGACGTACAACGCTCCATTCGATGCAGCCGCAAAATAAACGACAAGTGAATCTTTTGACCACAAGGCCGTGTTCGGACGATCGGATTCATCGCGGCACCATGTCGTATTTACTCGGAAACCGGTACAGCTGCCGAGACGGCCCAGGCAGTTTTCCAGCGTGTACCATGCTAAAAATCCACTAAAAGGGTAAAACTGGGTAAAGAAACACACCAAAATGGGCACCAAAAAATTTCTCCACCCAAACCTGGTCTCCAGACCAAACAAAATAGATGCAAAACGAGACTTATAGTAACGTTGACTGGTGGACACGACATTCTGTGGGGAGGAGAAAGAGGGACCACTACGAAACTGCAAAATATGAACCCCTGTAGCTGCTGCGACGCCTCTGCTCCTCTGCGCCACCCAAAGTCGCCCCGTGTGCTGGATGGCGTACGTTCCTAACTGACGATGTTGGAAGTCTGGTGAAATTTCCTCACCTTCCATCGCGTTTCGGGAGAGGATTGCCGGGATAACTGGCCGTTCCTTCCCCTATTGAGGCATTTTGCTTGGTTGAAAGCGCCTGGAGTCACTTCTCTAACCGATAACAACAGAGGTGTATCGGTGGCACTTGCAGTGTACCTTGTGTTTAAGGAATGGTGGACACTTCTATATCATACACTCAAACGATTTGATGTTGATCCAGTACTGTGCATTTTCAGCAGAACGTTTTGCGGGTGTCAAATTCGTAAGTGGTGTTTCCCGTGGCGATGTTTTGGCCGGTGTCATGTCTACTCTGTGTTTTGGAAACTTTTGTATGTCGTGTCTTGGCCAGGCCTGAGTACGGCTATAGACGCGCTGTTTACGATACTGCTTCTAGAGTGTGCGACTTGTCCTTTGTCCAGCTGCTGTCCTCCACTGTGTTGATCTCGCTCCAGCTGGTCGTAAATACTTCGTAAACACGGGATCTGCAAGTTCAGAACCGCTGCATTCCCCAGCGGCGATGTCGCGGACCGAGAACCTCCCCTGGATACTCCTGTGTCCGTATCCATCAGACTGCAGCAAAATGAAGTGCACCGACATTGGCTTCGGGAATTGGGGGCAAATAAATAAAATCAGGACCCGGCATTGCAACGTTCAATTGTTTGCCTTCGTGGTAGTTTTGTGTCGTTCTCAATTTTACGCCCATTGCAACTGCCTCCAACTGCTCTCGTCAATTGACTCCAATTGCCTGCAACTTCCTCGGCCAATTGCTGCTTTGTGGGTCGCACAGGGCAAGAGCGCTACACAGCGCCGCTCGATCATAATATGAACAACAATCTACGACGTATGTACGAGCGACATATTGGCAGGTGCGTCGTAATGGCTGCCAGGCCAAGCTTGTGACATTCCCACTCAGTGCACTGTGGCCCTCCAGTGCCACCCCCCTGCCCTGCAACAATAATCCAGTCGCCCTGATTCGTCCGGTCGCCCGCCTTGCCTGTTTGTCGTCATAGCCGAGGAGAACGCCAGCGCCTTCGGGAGAAGGGTGGCTCTTCCTCCCCCATACATTGCTCATGATTTTATGTGTACTTTTCGCCCACTAGCCAGGAAAAGCCGACCGGCCGACCTCTGCTGTTTTATCTGCGTGGTTTTGCGCACGCCTGCTAAAACACCTCGTTTCTGTCTCTCTGATCGCCCTGTCCTTTGTCCCACAAGCCCCCGCCAACTCCCGCATTTTCGCTTCTTATTTCCTCCCTTTCTCTTATTTTACGGCTCTTCCACCAATCTTTCTTTCTCCTCTTCCCTTTTCTTCTTTTTCTTCTTTTCTCTCCTCTCCTGAGCGCATTCAGTCTTTCTTCACTCTCCCCTCTACCCAACTCGTGCTGTATCGCTCAGCTGTACTTCACACACCTTATCTCTCTCCTCTATCTTGAGCTTCGTTGCCCACGGATAGAGTCGTGAGTGAGCACTTGTGAGAGTTTGACGACACACTTAGACATACATCCAGAATGTTGGCCTCTCGCCAGCTCCTGGGCAAGGCCGCCCGGAGCCACGCGGCTGTCGCCGGCTTCGCCATGCGTCGCACCATGGCCACGGTCTCCGACAGCTCGCTCGACCAGAAGGTAAGGCGACTGCGACTGCTATACTGGTACGCTGGTGGTTTTCGTGGACAATGCACATTGGCTAACCAAGCTCTTGTTCTCGACATACAGGTCCCCCAGAACATCTGGGAGTCAAACAACTTCATCAACTACAAGAAGATGGCCGAGAACCTGGACATTGTCCGCGCCCGCCTCAACCGCCCTCTAAACTACGCCGAGAAGATCCTGTACTCTCACTTGGACGACCCGCACGGTCAGGACATCGAGCGCGGTGTCTCGTATCTGAAGCTGCGCCCCGACCGCGTCGCTTGCCAGGACGCCACTGCCCAGATGGCCATTCTGCAGTTCATGTCGGCCGGCATGCCCTCTGTGGCCAACCCTGCCACCGTCCACTGCGACCATCTGATTGAGGCCCAGGTTGGCGGCCCCAAGGATCTGGCCCGTGCCATTGGCATCAACAAGGAGGTCTACGACTTCCTTGCCTCTGCTTGCGCCAAGTACAACATCGGTTTCTGGAAGCCCGGCTCTGGTATTATCCACCAGATCATCCTCGAGAACTACGCCTTCCCCGGTGGTCTGCTTATCGGCACCGACTCTCACACCCCTAACGCCGGTGGTCTCGGCATGTGCGCCATCGGTGTCGGTGGTGCCGATGCCGTCGACGTCATGGCTGGCCTGCCCTGGGAGCTGAAGGCCCCCAAGGTTATCGGCGTTAACCTGACTGGCAAGATGTCTGGCTGGACTTCGCCCAAGGGTAGGTGACATGTGCCCCATTTTAAAATTCTCCACTTTTATTTCCCCCCACACAAAACATCACCAAAACGGCTGGACACAATCCAGAGCGTTCAAAACAGCATTGCTAACTCTCGTGAATCCAGACATTATCCTCAAGGTTGCTGGCATCCTCACTGTTAAAGGTGGCACTGGAAGTATCGTAGAGTACTCTGGTGAGTTACAATATTTCTTTCTACTTTATTTTCCAAAACGAAGCGTGTCTTATTTATGACGGAACGGCTCTGGAAGTCCTTAGCTGTGATAAGAAAGTCGTTTTTTTTTTTTTTTTTGCAAAGTTTCTATTTTAATTACTCATTCCCCGTGATTTTTTTCTAACTTACTCTTCCAGGCCCTGGTACCGAAACTTTCAGCTGCACGGGCATGGCGACCATCTGTAACATGGGTGCCGAGATCGGTGCTACCACCTCGCTGTTCCCCTTCAACGACCGCATGTACGACTACCTCGCCGCCACCAAGCGCCAGAGCATTGGTGAGTTTGCTCGCGCCTACGGCAACGGCCTGCGCGCCGACGAGGGCGCCGAGTACGACGAGGTGATCGAGATCGACCTGAACACCCTGGAGCCCCATATCAACGGCCCCTTCACCCCCGACCTGGCTACCCCAATCTCCAAGTTCAGCGAGGCTGTCAAGGCCAACAACTGGCCCGAGGAGGTCAAGGTCGGCCTCATTGGCTCTTGCACCAACTCTTCGTACGAGGACATGACCCGCGCCGCCCACATTGCCCGTGACGCCATGGCCCACGGCATCAAGGCCAAGTCCATCTTCACTGTCACCCCCGGTTCCGAGCAGATTCGCGCTACCATCGCCCGCGATGGCCAGCTCGAGACCTTCGAAGAGTTCGGCGGCATGGTCCTGGCCAACGCTTGCGGGCCCTGCATTGGTCAGTGGGACCGTGCCGATGTCGCCAAGGGCACTCCCAACAGCATTGTCTCGTCGTACAACCGTAACTTCACCGGCCGCAACGACGGCAACCCCGCCACCCACGCCTTCGTCACCTCGCCCGATCTGGTCGTCGCCATGACCATTGCCGGCTCCCTGCACTTCAACCCCTTGACCGACAAGCTCAAGGACAAGGACGGCAACGAGTTCATGCTGACTCCCCCTGAGCAGACCGACGGTCTTCCCCTTCTCGGCTACGACCCTGGTGAGGATACGTACCAGGCCCCCCCTGCCGAGCGCTCGCAGGTTCAGGTCCAGGTTTCGCCTACCTCTGATCGTCTTCAGGTTCTGTCGCCCTTCAGCGCTTGGAACGGCAAGGACGCCACCGACCTGCCCATCCTGATCAAGTGCAAGGGCAAGACGACCACCGACCACATCTCCATGGCCGGCCCGTGGCTGAAGTACCGTGGCCACCTCGACAACATCTCCAACAACATGCTGATCGGTGCCACGAACGCCGAGAACGACGAGGCCAACAAGGTCCGCAACCAGCTCACCGGCGAATTTGGCGGGGTTCCCGACGTTGCCCGTGCCTACAAGGCCAAGGGCATCCAGTGGGTTGTCATTGGTGACTGGAACTACGGTGAGGGCTCGTCTCGCGAGCACGCCGCTCTTGAGCCCCGCCATCTGGGTGGTCTGGCCATCATCACCCGTTCGTTCGCCCGTATCCACGAGACCAACCTAAAGAAGCAGGGCATGCTACCCCTGACCTTCGTTGACCCCGCCGACTACGACAAGATCAACCCCAGCGACCGCGTAAGTTCTGCACCTCGAGCACAGTTGTCATATGACCTTGTCCACGAGCATTGTACTAACCCGGCATTCTAGGTCGATGTCCTGAGCACTGAGCTGGCTGTCGGCAAGCCCTTGACCCTGCGCGTCCACCCCAAGGACGGCGCCGCTTTCGACATCCCCCTGGCGCACACCTTCAACGCCAGCCAGATCGACTGGTTCAAGAACGGCAGCGCCCTGAACACCATGGCCAAGAACAACCAGCAATAAGCGTCTGAGACAGAAAGTTCGAATTAAACAAAAAAAAAAATACATATCCTGAAAAGAACCGAAGATTTAAAGGACACAGGGAGAAAATCGTTTCGTAGCTTGTTTTTACTCTCTTAGTTTATTGTGTGTTTATTACATGCTTCGCTCTCGTGCGTCGTCTTCGGTTCAGGATTTCCCGCATCAGGAGCGGCGGCACCACTTACTGGGGTCGATTTGGAAGGGATGTCACATACCATACGTATATCACGCGCCCACATTTATATATCCGTTTTATTTAGTTTTTGGAACCTTTTGAAGACTGTGTGGAGCTCTGTTTGACATTAATGACTTTGGTTGTGGTGCAAATAAGGTTAGCCTATATTGCATACTTTAATCGAATTCTCATCGCCTTATCCCAGCCCCAGATAACGAAAATACAAAACGTATGTGCTCCGATTGGTTGAATCTGGGTAATAGCGGGTCCTCCATCCGAATGGAAAACAGTCGCGTTTTCGACCAGTTTTGGAGGAGTGTGAACAGTTACACATTCCTTGCAGTTTGCTTTTACGCCTGACGTGACTCCATAGAGTGGTAATCTGGTTCAAAATAGAAATGCCGCCGCTCAACGCACAACATATAGTTCATCGTCAGGGCTTGGAACCAAGGGACACAAACACGGTCAAAGGCACTCACACAACGCAATCCATTCGCCCAATATAACTTCGCAAAGTATAGTTCACGTAGAAGGAATACAAGCGCGAAGGGATATACTAACACGGGGTACGTCAAGGAAGGGAACGATGTTGACGATAGTCGACGGCTGATCAGTGATGAGAATCACGTGCGAGATCACATGCAAATATGGCTTTTCCAGGCCCTTGGTGTTTAGGTTAGCGCGGCATCTATGACCAGTTACAGGAACCAAAAAACTTAAGGCCGCCGCTAGCACGCGGAACGACAAGGTTGGCTGCTAGGCTCTGCTCTCTTGTCGCAGGAGCGCACACGAGACATCTCTACATTGTCTCCTTGTTAACATCCGCGCCTCAAGTACGTTTTCTGGACATAACACGACCCGAGAACAGCCTGCTGCCGACTGGTTCTCAGCAGCGACGACGAAACGACGATAACCAACACTCTACATCTTCAGCACGGCGGAAAACACGCGGCGAACCGCTTCGTCCGGCGACATTCTGAACCAAGTCGTGATTTTCAACCTCCTTTTCCCGCCACCACCTTTCGACCCGGAACAACCGGCACCTTTCGTCGAAAGGTGCACTCCGCGGCCGCGCATATCTCGACTCTCTCCCCGTTATACATCCTCCCCTCCTTTTCATGATGCCTTCCTCATCGCCCCAGCCGAGGCGTTCCGGCATCGCGGACTTCTGGACGCCACGCGGCTCGTCCTCTGCGTCCTCGACATCACCTTCCTCGGGCGCTTTCAACCCTGCACGCTCCACGCGGTCATACCTTGCGCGCCTGCCGCTGTTCACACGCGCCGTCGCCGCCTTGATCGTGGCCCTGTATCTTCTGGACTGGCTGCCGATTTGGGACCTGCGCGCTTGGGGCGGTCTTGTCCCGTCGAAGCTGTCTTTTGCGACCCGTACGGCATCCCTGCCCCCGATCTATACCCCTTCGCTCCGTCTTTCGTCTGCCTTTCTACTAACATTTATCTAGTCTACCGCACGAATACCTTTCCCCTGATACACGTGGGTTTGTTCCACGTGGTCGCAAACGTAGCGGCCCTGGTGCCACTGCTCGACCGGTTTGAGTGCGAGCATGGCACGATCACAACGCTGGCGCTGTTCTTTGGACGTACGTAGTAACTTTGAAAGGGGGCGACAAGCGACCGAAATTTGCGAGAACGACCGAACGCTAACATAGATGCAATATGACTTTAGCCTTCTCCACGCTTCCGGCATTGATCTACGTCTTCTTCGAGCGCATCTTCCGCATGGACACGGCCGTGATGGGTGCCAGCGTCTGGGTATTCCTCCTCCTTGGCGTTGAGGCCATCCGCACATACCGCCAGAACCCGGCCCTGGTCATCGCCTCTGTGCCCGTCCCGACCTGGGCCACGCCGCTTTTCTTCATCTTCGTTATTGCCGTCTTCATCCCCAACACGAGCCTGCCGGGCCACTTAGCCGGCCTCGGCGTCGGCTACCTGTGCGGCCTCGGCTACCTCAAGTTCCTGTCACCGCCCGAGTCGGCCCTTCGCTGGATTGAGGCCCGTCTCAACCTCCTGGCACGCGTGCCGCACTATGTCAGCGTCGACCAGAAGACGTACGGTCGCTTTGGAGTACTGCCGAGTGTAAACGCCGGCGCAACGGGCGCAGCCCCGGCTATCGGTCTCGTGGGCTCGACCCAGCGCCTGGGTCCTTAGTCGCGCTCGAACGCGCCTTGAGCCTTGTCTTGCTTCCATCTGGAATCGGCGGCTCTGCTCTTCGTCGTCCTTTCTACGTTTTGCCTATACGTTTCTCAGCGCGGAAATCTCGGGGTTGTCTCATCATATATAACGGAGTCCTGTGTGGTTGTTTGGACGGTATGGTTATGTACCGCGTTCGGGTCATGCCTACTCATGTCGTTTCTCGTCCGTTGTCGACTTTTCCAGCGGCCTCTAGCCAGTTCACTGGCATGCATTTGGATAACTCTTGGAGCGGCGTTTCGTTTTGTTGCTTTTCATTTTTTCCATGGGCCATTCTTTCTTCTTTCCGCTTCTGCCTGTTGCACACATTCCCCCGTACCTTTTGTAAATAACTGTGTATATCGTGACGCTAGACCGCGTATCTGATAGGGCCAGTAATAATGATAATAGACTTGCGTTCGTGCCTACTCTCGTTGTACGGATATTACGACATACGACATACTGTAATACGGCATTTCGACCGAATTCACACTGATGATGTAACTGCAATGGCTACCCGAATTGGAAGGAGCGCTGTGGCGCTATTATGCTTCTACCCGTTAATTGGGTGTGGGGCTACGGCAAGCGCGAATAGGGGGGCGCCTGTTCCTGGACGCGCTAAAACTAGTACAGCACAGCTGTTCGTGTCTCGTCAAGAGCTTCACTTTCTTGTCCACCTTTCTCGCTCGCCATGCGCATGTCGTCGTCACTGTGCTGTCGCCCACAATGCCCAGCTTAATATGTGAGTTGGATGCCCTCCACACACTTGGGACAAACGTCGATGCATTCTGCTCCCCGCCACGTACTGACTCTTCAGCTTCCCTTGTCCGCTTCCGACGCGACCCGCGGCTTCTCAAGCTGCCTCCATACCTCTCGCTGCTCTGCATCCTGGTCGGTGTCGCCTCGCTGCTTGTACTACCCCTTGATTCCTACTCTCGGCGGACATACATCTCCGAAAATGCCCTGCTGCCGGGCCAAGTGCACACCTACTTTGGCGGCAGCGACCAGCACGTCTTCCGCGCCTACAAACACGAGGTCAACGGTCTGCTTGGCCAGTCCAACACGGCCATCAACGACCACCTCGAGCCCATCCTTGCGTCCGCCGGCCTGAAAGTCGGCCGCCAGAACTACACCTACCGCTCTGCGGGCGAGACGTTTGCTGGCGAGAATCTCTATGCCATTCTCCAGGCCCCGCGCGGTGACGCCACCGAGGCCCTCGTCCTTGTCAGCCCCTGGCTCAGCATCCACGACGTGCCCAACCCGCACGGCGTGGCACTCGCGCTGGCCCTGGCGCGCTACTTCCGCCGCTGGTCGCTGTGGTCCAAGGACATTATCTTCTTGTTCCCGCCCGACAGTCTTACGGGACCGCAAGCCTGGGTGGACGCCTACCACGACGCCCACGACGGCCGCTACGTCAGCCCTCTACCCCGCAAGTCGGGCGCACTGCAGGGCGCCATGGCGCTCGACTACACCAAGGCCGACCCTGCTGACAACGACGGCAACGGCAGCAGCCGCTTCACGGCCGTGCACATTGTCTACGACGGCGTCAACGGTCAGCTGCCGAACCTGGACCTGATCAACTCGGTCGTCAACATTGCCGGCGGCCAGATGGGCACCGGCGTGTCGCTGCAGGAAATGTGGCGCCACGACGACGGCTACGCGGACCGCCTGCGCACGATGTTGCGTGGCATGCTGCGCCAGGGCCTGGGCGCCGCCACGGGTGCACACAGCGCGTTCATGGCGTACCACGTGGACGCCATCACGCTCCAGCCGTACACGGCGACGGCGGTGACGCCCGAGGGCAACGTGGTCATCTCCGGCTGGCAGCACGACGAGATGGCCATGGGCCGTATCCTCGAGGGCACGTTCCGCAGTCTCAACAACCTGCTGGAGCATCTGCACCAGAGCTTCTTCTTTTACCTGCTGATGGGCCGCGAGCGCTTTGTAAGCATTGGCACCTACCTGCCGAGTGCCATGCTGCTGGCCGCCAACTTTACGATTATGGCCATTGCTCTTTGGGTGCGCAGTGGACAGGCCGTGTCGAAGCAGGGGTCAGCTGCAGGCGCTGAGGAGAAGAAGGCCAAGACTACTTCCGAGAAGGCCGCCGTGTCAACGCCGGGTGGCAACGGTACCGCCGAGGAGCGTGATCTGTTCCTCCCCCTGGCTGTTGTCACACTCTGCCAGGCACTCGGCATGGCCCCTCTCTATCTCTTTAACCATGTCTCCGCTTGGGTGAGTTGAGTTGACATGGCGAATTTTTACTTTTTTTTTCGTTTTTATTATTTACTGCATAATTGATGCTAATAACGTCACAGCTTCTTACGCCTATATTTATCGGCTTTTCCGTGACCAACGCTGTCCTTCCCCACGTCATCTCCGGCGTTCTGACCAGCTACTACCGCGCCACGGCCCAGCAGTACGACCTTATCAAGTCGTTTTCCCTACTGCTGCTTGGCATGTTCTTGTCGTCGCTTGCCACCCTCAATTTTTCGCTCGCCTTCCTCGTTGGCCTGCTGGCAAGCCCTCTGACCTTTATGCGGCCGGCGCCCAACAATGCTGTTATGCGCTGGTTCGCGACCGCACTGCTCAACATCGTGTCGCCGCCCGGCGTTCTGGTTGTTTGCTGCGCGGTGTGGAAGCTGGACGTCGCCGAGGCGCTCCGCATGGCGGCTTTTGGGTGGGACGTCTGGGGCATGTACACGGCCGTGGTGTTGTGGTGCGTGTGGTGGCCAGCGTGGCTGGCTGGGTCTGTGCTTGTGCTGGGTCGGCCAGCTGCAGCTTCGGCGAGCTCCTAATTGGCGCAGAACGTAGTCATACATCCCACGTATGGTGATCTGTCGACAAACGTACGATGCACAGCACTGGCTTTCTAGCGAGAGAAGGCCATCTTTCAAGAACGACCTGCGGTAAGATGGTCGGCTCATAATTGTATCATCTCGGTCATGGTTGATGGGAAAGGAAGGAAGGCGTTTTTATCATTTAGAGAAACTGGGCTGCATGTTGTACGTCTTGACACGTAACACTTTTATTTGCTTGGGTAGCGTTCACAGATGTATTTGTCGGTTTTATAAATAAAACTATTGTACCTTTCAAATAATTAACCTCGAATAATTTCAGAAGAGCTAGATTGAAAATTTTATTTTTGAAATAAATAAAGCTGAGATCATACATATGTAAGTTCCTAAGGTCGCTTTCATCACATAGGCTTGGGATATACGTACAATGCCCGTTTCTGGAAATGTTTTAATGCTTTTGTCTTTTGGTGTGGCTACTTTACATGAATGTGGATGTGTTGCAGAAAAGGTCATTAGAACGCCCTTTACCGACCCTGTCCGCCGTAATCTCGTTTCCACATGCTCGTTCTATTCTATGCTCGATTACACCAGTCCTCCATGGCCTCATGCCGCCCAGACGTCCTGGCCCACCTGCTCAATCCAATTTCCGAGCTGGTTGACGCTGGTACCCCATTCTCCTAACCGCTGCCGCATGTTGTCGATCTGCTTCATATCCAGCACCTTGGGCTGCACCCAGTTGATGTGCGCCACCTCGTCGACCTGGTCAATGGTGCCGCGCAGCAGGCCCAAGCTCAGCGCCTTCATCACCAGGTGCTCAATCTCATCGGGTTGCACGTTTGTCTCCTGCGCAATGGTGGCGAACGTCATGGAGCGCTGGTGCGGCGGGCGGCGGAAGACGGCCTCGGTCAGCGCAGCCAGGTAAATCTTCTGGCGCAACTGTCCGCTGTGCTTGTTCAGCAGGGAGTTCCCGGCAATGTGCTCGGACAAGCGCTCGTAGGCGCGCAGGTCGCCGCGGTTGTAGGCAAAAAGCAGCTCGCGCAGCCAGGCGTCGTCCTCGTCCTCGGTGGTCAGGGCGTCGAGAATGGGGTGCAGCAACAGCTCGCCAAAGTTGTAGATGCTGGAGGACACGAGGGCAGCCAAGCTCAGCTTATACGCGCGGTCGTGACGGTCGTCGGCGTCGAGCGAGGCCACGTCGACGCAGGCCAGGTAGAGCAGGGCGTTGCGGTAGTAGAGGGCAAAGTCGAGCTTGGCCTGGTAGTAGAGCGAGCTGGTGTCGTAGAAGGCGGCGTGCACAATATTCTCGACGGCGTCAAACGTGTCCAGCACGCGCTCGGCCTTGTCGAGGTCGCTGCGGGCGCCGTCAAAGTCGCGCAGCGACAGCTTGACCCGCGCCACGGCAATGGTGGCAAACACAAAGGCGTCCTGCGAGTCCTCGTGGTCGACACGCTTGGTGACGGACTCGAGGAAGGCCAACCGCTCCTTGTCGTCCTTACATGACTCGGCGGCCTTCAATGCGAGGTCGACAAACTTGAGCTGGTTGATCTTGTCGGCGAACTTGAGCACAAACACCTTGAAAAAGGGGAGCCGCAGGTCTTCGCTCTGCTCGTCGTTGAACACCACCAGCAACGCATCGGTCAGCTGGTGCCACAGCTTACGCTCCCACAGATTCTCGATCTCGAGGATGGCGCCCTGCAGCTCGGCCGGCGCCGCATCGCGCTGCTCGTCGAGGAAGTCGGTCAACGCCTCGGCGCTCATGGTGGCAGCTGTGTGCTGTTTGTGATGGTGGTATCGAAGAGGACAAGGAAAAGTGAAATGCAATTGGTCGTCGTAAGGGTCGCCGTGTCGGGAGGTCGTGCGGTATCGTCAACGAGCCGATGTTTCTATGACTTCGTTGCTGTTTTTGGTGGTGGTTGGTTGTATTGGTGATGTGATTGTTTGCAGGCATTCAAGGTGGTTGCCAGTTGGCTGGAGCTTCCTTCCCAGCTCACCCTTCCGCCACTCCCCTCCGAAAGACGCGGCTCGAATGCAGCCTGCTGGAGCCATCTCCAATTGCACCTGCCAGGCTAGGCGCCAAAGCCCGCAAAATTAGTTTCTCCGGGGCTACCCAATCAACCATTCCAGGAGATTTGCCCCGCTAACAGAATTGCGGCTACAGCGCGTGAATCGTCACGTGTAGAGCAGGAAGCCACCGGCCGCCCGTCCGCCAATCCGCCAATGGGATCCCGAACATTACTTTCGCTTCGTTTTCGACCCACGCGAAACGCAACAGCCGAAAAAGGTCGAGTTCAACGGATGCTGGGCCAGCTCGCCAATCGAGCCAATTGACACGCAACCACCGCCTTTGCACCTCTACGACCCCGATATCTCACCAACTTGCGCCGTCTTTGTCGCCTCGGGGCCCCCTTCCTCTCACAATGTCGTCCCTTCCGGCTGCCGCCGTGCGGTCGTCGCAGAAGATGGCCCGGACCGTCCTGCAGCAGCAACCGCGCCGTGCGATTTCGGACGTCGCTATCACACGCACCGGCAAGCCCATCATCCGGGTGCAGGGTGGCAGGTATGGACAAACTGTCCCGACGCGGCAATGAGATGAATACTTTGGACCGTGGAAATCATAGCTAACTTTGTCCCTTCCACCGTTTATAGATCTTCCCTTGGAGGTACGCACATCGCCGATAGCCATCTTCCCTTCGATCCATACAACTACGAAGCTTCTACGACGGTCGTAACTGGAAATGCTAACTGACTGCAACAGGCCACACGGCCACGGTGTTCGGTGCCACGGGTGCCCTCGGTCGCTATATTGTGAACCGGCTTGGTGCGTCTTTTTATGTCCCCGGCAGCATTGGCAATGGAGGACGAAAGGAGGGCCGAAGAAAGGACAAAGTATGCTGACCAGGGTGTTTGTTGTCGTGTACAGCTCGGCAAGGCTGCACAGTCGTCATCCCCTTCCGCGAGGAGATGACCAAGCGGCACTTGAAGGTAACGGGCGATCTCGGCCGGATTGTGTTCACGGAGTTCGACCTGCGGAACACGGCGTCCATTGAGGAGAGCGTCCGGCACTCGGACGTTGTCTACAACCTCATCGGCCGGAACTACCCAACCAAGTATGTTCATCGATGCAATGCAATATGGTTCAGACCCCAACCGCCTACCTTCCCATACTGATGCAAGCCCACCTGCAGGAACTTCTCCCTTGAGGATGTCCACGTCGAGGGAACGGAGCGCATTGCCGAGGCTGTGGCCAAGTACGACGTTGACCGGTTCATCCACGTGTCGTCGTACAACGCGGACCCGGCGTCGCCATCGGAGTTCTACGCAACCAAGGGCCGCGGCGAAGCAGTCGCGCGCGCCATCTTCCCCGAGACGACGATTGTACGCCCGGCACCCATGTTCGGTTTCGAGGACAACCTGCTGCTGCGGCTGGCGGGCGTGTACAATGTCCTGACGTCGAACAACATGCAAGAGCGCTACTGGCCGGTGCACGTCATTGACGTGGGCCAGGCGCTGGAGAAGATGCTGTACGACGACACCACGGCGGGCCAGACGTTTGAGCTGTACGGCCCCAAGAACTACTCGACGGCGGAGCTGGCCGAGCTGGTGGACCGCGAGATCTACAAGAAGCGGCAACATATCAACGTGCCCAAGGCGCTGCTGAAGCCGGCGGCGACGCTGCTGAACAAGCTGCTGTGGTGGCCGGTGCTGTCGGGCGAGGATGTTGAGCGGGAGTTTATCGACCAGACGATTGACGAGACGGCCAAGACGTTCAAGGACCTGGGCATTGAGAAGCCAGGCGAGATCGCCGACTTTACCTACCACTACCTGGTAAGCAGACCTAGTCGCTTTCTTTGCTTTTTTGCCTTCCCCCAACCCTATCTGCCTCAGATTACTAACGACCATAACAGCAAGGATACCGCAGCTCCTCGTACTACGACCTGCCGCCAACAACAGAGCGCGAGAAGCGGGAGGATAGAAAGTACCTGCATGTCGTGGACGACCAGTAGATGGACGTCCCGGAGTGTTTTGGTGTGTTGATCTAGAGCTGACCAGCATTGTTTTCTTTTTTCTTTTTCTCTGTTGGCTGGACGGGGCAGTGTATATATTTGACAACCAAAACGCAAGCAAACATAATTGAGAATATGGGATGCAAAAATGGAGGTTCATCAAGAATGCTTTTGAAATGTTGAAGTGAAGAATGAACAAAAGGAAAAAGTATCACGAAATAAGAAAAAAAAAGAGAGAAGTGACAACGATGACAGAAATGCATCGTTTGATTTATTTAAATAGTATGGCAAGAAATGACAAATCTCATTCATATGCTCCTTTGAATGACTTCAAATATCAGTACAATATGTTGCACAATTGGCTGGCCTTGCAACAGGTGCCGTTGGGCACGGCTGGGCCCTGATGGTGGTGGCGTCGCAGCGCATTGAAAAATTTGGCGCTTGTCAGCCTTGGCACGCATCTGCCCAAAAAGGGTCTTGTCTTACACGGACACGGCTGACAGCAAAGAGCGACAGATAACTCAACCACCAACGTGTGACGAAGGTTGCATATATACAACACGGCCATTTTTTTATTGAGAAACCAATACACACTGTACACAAGACCGTCTGCACGATGGGATCCGACAGTGACGACGAGCTGTACGTTTGCGAGTGTCTCGCCTTCTTTCTTCAATATTGGCACTTGCTGATATTTCAGGACTCTCTCGTCGTCCACCATGGGCGCCCTTAAGGACTTCTACAAGGAGCGCGATGAGCGCGAGAAGCGGTTTGCCGATTTGCAAGCGGTTGCAGAGGCCGCCTCCAAGGCCAAGGCGGCGGCGGATGCCAAGGCGGCGGCAGATGCCGAGGCAGCGCTCCCGGATCTCACCATGGCCTCATTCACCGAAGACTGGAACGAGTCGCAGTTTTGGGTGCGTCCACCTTCTCGACTGGCCCCTGTTTCTCATTTCGTGTCTTTTGTGCCCATCCGAGGACTTAATTGCTGAACCCTTTAGTACTCGGATGAAACAGCCACTATCCTGGCGCGGCAGCTGCTGGACGGCACCGATGCCTCTTCTTTTATTGTCGTCGTCTCTACACCAAGCGTCTTCATTATGCTTAAGAACATTGCCGTACGTTTGATTCTTTTTTACTTTATTCCTTGTCCCATGTATCTCCTTGGTTCACTCGCCGTTACATGTATTGACAACCCAGAAAACTATCCCTGTCGAGTCCCGGCCACGGATGCTGCTCCTCGAGCACGACAAGCGTTTTGCCGTCTTCGGCGACGAGTTCATCTTCTACGACTTCAACGAGCCCACAAATCTGCCCGCGGCCCTTCGTGGCACGGCCGATCGCCTCATCTGCGACCCGCCGTTTCTCAGTGAAGACTGCCAGACAAAGAGTAAGTCGTGTTTGTTTCCGTTTTGGCTGTTATGGATATATCTGTGCTGTAATCACTCACCAACATTTCAGTTGCCCTGACGTTGCGCTGGATCGGCAAGCCCGGTCCGAACACGCGTATTATTTCGTGCACTGGCGAGCGCATGGCCGAGCTGATCACGACCAAGCTGTACAAGGCGCAGGGCGTGCGGGTTACGACATTTTCGCCGCAGCACTCGAACGGACTAAGCAACGAGTTCTTCTCGTACGCCAACTTTGAATGTGCCGACTGGAAGTTCCGGGATGCGTAGTTCCGTTGGAGGTGTTGTGATCGGACCGTTTTTGTTCCGCGTCTCAGTTTTCAAGTGTCATGTACTTTCTCGTTGCACAAATCATGAACGGTATAGGAAAAGAAACAAAAAAAAATACAAGGTCTATATTTCAGGGCGCCGACTAATGCCTGGGTTGTTCTTGTTCCGTCTTCTGTTCCATTAGAGAAAGGTGCCATCCATTACCTTTCCGACCTTTGCTCTGAATGTGCCGCGGGCAAGGAAGCAAACCCTCCTTTTTTCACCATCTCGTTTCCCCGTCCATGCAAACCGGGATGCTAGAAAACAATACCGAAGATAAATGAAGTACTAGACGGTACAGAGTAAAGAAAGAAAGACGAATACTACAACAATCGACAAATTGCGGCGTATATAAAACAAACACGGGCGTGCAAAAAAGAGACGACACCGTGACTGAGCCCAGACCGAAAGTAGGGTGAAAGAAGAGAGTGAAAAAGAGCAAAAAGAGACGAAGCGGAAGAGCAGCACAAGGAACATAAAAGCAATCTTGTTCTTGTTCATCGTTAAAAAGGCTAATGCAACCTTTTTGATCATCACTTACTCTAGCATTTTAAGCTAGAGAGCGAATGATGTAGAAGAGGAGGTACGCCTTGGCGCCCAGGACTTCGGAGTTGGACGCCAGCTCGACGCGGTGGTCGTTGAAAGCGAACCACTGGTCGCCCACGCGGCAGTAGGACACGTAGTGGCCCGTGTCGATCTCACCGACGTGCACGACCACACTGAGCAGGTCGTACATGCACGAGCGGTTGAGCTCGTAGCTTTCGCGGCTATCCTGGTTGCCACGGCTGCGGTTGGTGTACGGCAACATGTTAAGCTGCAGTGGGAACTCGACGGGTGTGTCGACCTTGACAGCCTTGTCGTGGCGACCCTGCTTATACTCAAAGCGCTTGGTGTGTTAGTTGTATGGGGGTAATAAGGAAGCAGCGTCTGGACAAAAAAGCTAGTAAAAAAACAGAAAAGAAAAACGAACAAAAAGCACATACTTTAAGTTGAATGGACAGCACGTTGGGCAACGACTTGATGGACGTGTGGCGGCGCGCTTGCCGCGTCGAGTTGCACTTGTGGCAGCGGTACTCGCACTTGTCCGACTTGATGTACTCCTCGTCGAGGCACTGCTGCAGCGTGAGTTTGTTTGCGCCGGAACCGGCCTGCGCCTTCTTGGAACGCTTCATGTTGTCGACTCCCAGGCTCAGGTCCAAAAACGACTGCACCTGGTTCGTTACGCCGTTGCACTGCTGACACGTCGTCGTGCTCTGCAGTTTGCCGTAGAACGTCTGGTGGATGATGCACGTGCACGAATGCTCGCTCCCGTGCTCGGGCTTCTTGCCATCTCCGTTGCGCTCGTGCAGCTCTTCGGCCAGGAACTGGAAGAACTCGTGCGCATCCTGCTCCTTGGTGGTCACGAGGTTGGCAAACGCCTTCTTCTCGGAGATCCAGAAGCTCGACAAAATATTGGCCGCCGTGTAGCCGTTTGTCGTCTCCTGGCCGTAAAACTCTTGAAACACGTCGTCCATGGCGCAGCTGAGGCAGTGTGGTGACTCACAGAGCGAGCTCTGGTGGCCGTCGGACAGATAAAAGTTGCGCAGGAGCGGGTTGTGCAAGAAACACTGCATAATCACGTTCTGGTAGCAGGTAGCGCCGGCATTGTAGATGCCACGCAGGCCACTGGCGCGACACGACGCAAGAGTCGTGTTGGAGGCAATGTATCTGGGGTCGTCCTTAAGCGAGTCCGAGAACAACTCGTCATGCTTCCGCTTGCGGTTTGCTTCGGTATTGTTAGTGGCATTCTGTTATTATCAACGCGGCGCGCGGGCCTCCCATTTATTCAGTACATACTCGAGAATGAGCCGGTGCCAATCTTGCGCAGCCGAAGCTCCTCCAATGTTGGGTCGTACACGAAATCGTCGCACATGTGGCAGTACAGGGTGCCGCATCGTGATTCGACGTCTGGACGAGGTGAGTTGGGGTTAGCTATGTCCCTGGCGCTTGTCTTAATCCGTACCTCTCTCTCCCTGTCCCATGTCACATACAAAATCGATGGCTCTTTTTCTTGCCATGCTTGCCAATGTCCTCCGGCACCAGCGTTGTCGGACATTGCAAACACAGGTAGTTGGGTGTCAGGTTCGTGATTGGCTGGCCGTCTGTCGACTTGGACGTCTGGGGAACAATAGGCGGCTGGTCGAAGATTTTGCGAAGGATGATTTTATAATGAAAAATGGACGTGTTGATCGTATCCTGGCCCTGCGAGAACAGCTGCTGCACGTGTTCACAGCCGTATAGGGGTATGCCCGGCACCGGCGCCTTGATCTTGATCGTCTTGGGTGACGACGGTGTGGTAGGTCGTGCCGCCATGCTGGGCGTTGCGTGTATTTGTGTTGTATCAACGATTCTCGCAGCCCCGGGGCAAAATCAGCGCCTGGCAGACCAAAATTATTAGGCAGTATGAGGGAGGAGATGGAATGGATTGTTGAGTTGTCGTCGAGACGTCCGTTGAGAAGTGAACCTTTTCTGGACTCGAGACCGGTGGCAATCGTCGGTTTGTTTGGTGTGTCGGGAGGGTACCGAAGACAATTCGGTAAATGCTGTGGACCACCGGAAATATCTGATTCTGGGTTCGAATCGCACGCCTTCGTACAAGATATTGTTCCTATCGTTCGCAGCTTTGTTTTGTCGATGGATTTCGCCCAGCAAAATGATCCTGCAGAGGCCACCAACTGAGAACTACCAGCCTCACAACCGCCCAACGTTTCCTCCGTCGTTGATTTTCGGTTCGTCGTACTCTTAAGTGTGTCCTTTCGTTGTCGATCCTGTCGCATGAGCGTCACCATGAGGCGGTGGTGGTGATCAAGGATGCTCTCGTGCAGTCTTTGTCGCCGCCTCCTGCGAGATGTCGGTCGATGTGGCTCCCCCAGCTGGCGCCCTGTGTGCAGCCTTTCCCCATCGCGTGCGTGGGTGTTTCAATGCTGCTTTTTAATGGCAGGTGGGGACTTTAGGAGCACAACTCTGCGCCCTGATTGGCTACAACTGCGAGACCAGAGGTGGCAACCTGGGTATTTTGCAGCGTTCGAAACTGAACAACGGAACGGTCGTAGAAGGTCTTAATAGCGATGAGTTTCTTGCCATTATTTTGTTTTTTAACTGTCTATCGATGCATCCTACTTCACGCGAGCTGGACAGGCTTCTTCCGGGCAGTCAAGGGCGTACATTCTGGCCGTCACCGCCCGCACACAAAATCCTTATCGGCACCTGATCTTGGGGGTTATCGCTTTTGCTAGTGGCCGGCCGCTAAACAGGGGGGTTCCTGATGCCCGCCGAGCCGCCCTCCCATTGCGCCTTCGCAGGCGGCAGGATGGCAACTGCCAATTAGTGGTCATGGGGACCTGCAGCCTCGGCTTTACAGAGGAAGCAGCAACCCCATGATGTAAGAGCTGAGCCGAATTGCGGAGAAATATCACGACGTTCCACGATAGCAAGCGTTTACGGCACAAAGGCGGATTGCGAGGGGAGAAAATAGTACAAAGACAGAGAATATCGCACAGGAGCATACACATTTTAAAGTTGAATGTGGTCCATTCTGCGACCCCGCGTGCCCTGCTCTCGGCCATCGTCACAGTTCCGATCGAGACTGTTTTGTTCGCGAGCACTGTCTAACCGAGCATTCCGTCCATTGGCTACACCGTTTTCTTCCCGGCCACCGCCTGCGAGGCGGCTACAAGCATTGCACCCTCCGTCTCATTCCACTCGCTTCAGAATGGCCTCCCAGCTCGTTGCGCTCCCCGAAGTCGAGCGCCTTAGTCCGGCCTGCATCCGCATTCTCGGCGGTAACCCTGGCAAGTTCACCTTGCAGGGTACTAACACCTACATCGTTGGTACCGGTCGTGACCGGTTGCTCATTGACACGGCCGAGGGCGTGCCCGCGTGGGCCGACGCCCTGGAACGCACGCTGGCCGAGGAGAGGGCCACACTGTCCGCTGCCGTCATCACACATTGGCACCCAGACCATGTCGGCGGCATTAGTCAGGTGCGCAAGTTGGTGCCCGGCGTGACCATCTACCAGAGCCAGCTGGAGAGCGGCCGGTTACGTGCGGCCCCGGGCCAGGAGGTGCTTGACATTGTCGAGGGCCAGGCGTTCTACGTCGAAGGCGCTACACTGCGCGCTGTGCACACTCCTGGCCACACAACGGACCACATGGCGTTTGTGCTCGAGGAGGAGGGGTCGCTCTTTGCAGGCGACAATGTGCTGGGACAGGGCACGGCCGTGTTTGAGGACCTGGCCGTCTACCTGCAAAGTCTGGCGCGGATGCGGGCGCTGTACTCGGAAAAGCGGGGTGCCGCCGCTGGCACTCCCAAGCGGCTCTACCCCGGACACGGCCCCGTGGTGGAGGACGGGCCGGCCAAGATCACCGAGTACATTGAGCACCGCCAGCAGCGAGAAGACCAGGTTGTGCGGCTGCTGCGGTCGCCTGATAAGGTAGCGGCAGCGTCGTCCACATCATCGACAGGAGCGTCTCCATCGGCAGACGGAAAGGCCCTCTCGTCATGGACGGCTATGGAGCTGGTCGAGGTCATCTACGCCGATGTTCGCAGAGACCTATATCCAGCCGCCGAGCGTGGCCTTGTCCAGATCTTGCAGAAGCTGGAGGACGAGGGCAGGGTCGTTCAAGACGGGCGGGCGTGGACCTTGCGGGAACGGTCGCCACTGTGAAGCAGGTAGATCAGTCTTGTTTCTTATTTTATTGACAACGGCTAGGATCTACTGAGTGTATTGAAGCAATGAGGAATGAAGCGATACATGACGCCTATGACAAATTGCACCTACGTGATACGATATAATTTCGGTTCAGTGAGCACCGCAATGTAGTCATGCGCATCTCCTACGACGAATAACTTAAGACCAAGGGTATCGTTATGAATGGTGGCTGCTCTCAAGCTACATACTGCCTCGAGAAAATCGTACGCATCGCATAACAAGCACTTGATTTCTTGTACAGACAGCAAAATACTTAAGTATTACTCCCTTGGCCATCATACCAAAGCACAGTCTCTCAGGATCTCGCTTAAGGGTTCAAACCGGGTTTTGCGAGTTTGATTACTGTGAGTCGGCCAAATAAAGGCTGGCAATTACCAAGGTATCGAGAATGCTCCATAACGAGGAATGGGCCTTGGGGAAGTTTCGCGGCAGTGTGAGGGGCTACTCCAGGTAGGTGGCAAGTATGGCGAACGAAAGGCTCCGGGCATGTCTCGTCGTACGAATGGCTGTACTAGCGGTCAGTCGATAGATGTCGGCCAAAAGAGAAAGAAAATAAGAAAAAAAAAAGGAAAAGTAAAGGTAAAGCAAACACCCCTTTTCGGCCTCAACCGCCTCAACTGTTTCTTCCTTTCGATTTTCTAACGCCGGTTTTGTAGATGACAGATGGGTAGGCAACGGGACGAGATGTGGAATAAACGTCGTGGCGTTAAAACGAAACATCCGAAATCCACAGTGGCGGCCGCCTGACTGTAACACTTCAACATTTTGTGACAAGCACTTATCGTATATGCAGACACCGTCCTCGCCTTCCGAATCGCCGATGATCGGGACGGAAAGAGCGAAGGGACTGCTCACAATATAGCTAATTATCCACGCGCAAAAAAAAGAGTCATTCTCACAGGATGGGCCACACCTTCCTGAGCTTCCTCCACGTCATTCTCATCCTTCCCCTCGCATGTTGCCTTGCCATCGTCGTAGCTTCCGCAAAGTCCGGCAGCCGAAATATGCAGGCAGATGATCGCGGGCGTGTGGTAGCGGTGGAGGTGGATAGGTTGGGCAAGAACGGTTGGTGGGTGTGGGCTGACCCTTCCTTTTTCGGAGGCCAGCATGTAGTGTCTGAATGAATGGGGTACATGAAGATGGGCATCGCGAATGTCCATGACACCGAAAGAGCGAATGAGAACAGCAATGAAAAAGGGAAAGAACGGGGCCGGTGGCAGGCGGGACCTAGACAACAAAATGCACAACAGCACAGACTGGACAGACTAACGAAACGAGAAAGGCTGGGAACATAAATTACAGTGGGTCGGTGACCCCAAAGGGCTGAACAGTATGGGACCGCACTGTGCAGCCTGTCGAATTATTTTTGACGTTCTTCATATGACCATCTGTTGCCAAGACGCTTCTGCATATTCGATGTGGGCGGGCAGGTATCTAAGAGGCGGCGTTTTGGATTTTTCTTGTTCCAAACCCTGCTATCAAGGCCTGGGCGATTGCCAGCCGCGTGGGATGGGGTCACAGGCCCTGTCAGGTCCGGAAGGCTCGGAGTCGAATTTTAACGGAGAATAGCGACAGCATGGAAAACCGACCATGAGGGGAAAGAACGAACGACTATAGCAAGAAACCGAACGATGATCATGGCATTTTTATATTTCGAGGAGGAAAGAGCACAGCGACCCGTGCATGTCGAGAAGAGATATCATGGCTCGCCGGGGAAAGAGCGACAGGTGGGCAGTTACAAAATGAGATGCAGCCAAAATGACGTGCTATACACAACAAAGAAGACGAACTGGGCTCGGACTTTGTTTATGTCCAGGGGTCAGAACACAGTCGGGGAAAGCAAGCAGAAGAAGACGTTTATTCCGTGGTGGTGGGGTCCATGTCAATGAAGCGAAAGGAATGCACCAAGCGAACGAATTGAAGTGAAGAAGCAAAAGAAAAGAAAACGACGGCAGCGGTAGCGCGCGGAAGCAGCCAAAGAAGGCTGGCAGTCAGCCGTTTTAGCGGACGCTACGACGACGCTTGGGACACGGGACTTTCGTAGCAGTGACGTCGCCTTTGCAAAAACGAAGAAGCGCCAGCAGCTCAAACTGCCCATTGGACACATTCAAATATTTGTCATCGGAATGATCATTTGAGGAATCGATTGAGAATCTGTACCGGCACTGGGAAGCGAGGGCGGCGCCACACGTCAAGATTTGAACAGAGTTGCTGCCGAGGTATTATTACTCCGGACTATGGCAAGCAAAGAAAAACATAACGAAGAGGTTAGCATCCTCTCATATCGTTCCATGTTCTCACACACGTACTCTGACTCCCTTCCGTTTCTCTTCCGTTTCCGCACGGCTCCTTTGTTTGGGTGATTACACGTGTTCTAGAAGGAGTGCAACAGCGATATGTAAGTCTTAAATGGACAATTCTTAATGACAAGGTCATATTGTCCCCATCCTGTTCCATTTCCTATTCCCATTACTTTTGCCGTCCCTTGACCCTCAACTGAGATAGAATAAACAGCTCGCCCCAAATAGTGCATAGTGGTTTTGTTTTGGCGGCCTGAATGCCGAGACCAACTCCAGGTCTCACTTTCTATTGCTACCCATTTGGGGACCCTATGGAGGAATGATGGATGTATCTTTGCTATCTCCTAGTTGTTCTGGTCAGAAGCTGTTTCGTGTGACGCGATTTGTGCCAACCCAATAAGACCGGCCTGTTATTCTCCAGCGGTCTTTCTGCCCTCGCCCCTCCGCCTATTGCTCCCGGGCTCTCTTTTTGTTGTCTACGGCGGATGAAGTACCAAGCGGGAAGTCGGATGCATATTATCGAGACAGTGATACAGGGCAATTTACAGATGATCAGAGCTGCAAGCTTAGTGGTCGTACTATTGATCACCACATACGACTATCGAGCACAAAGCACATGTCACAGGTTGTCGCAACCGCAGAGGAATTACTCCCGGAAACACTGTGTTTGGATAACTTGACCATCATGTCGGAAAAAGAGGGGACTCCTCACAAAGGCAACTTACGTGCCGGCCTCGTATAGCAAGGTGCTACCCATCGTGCATGATTTTGTAGCATGGCATCATCCAGAAGGGCAGCCATGCATCCGGATATGCTCTGCAGTTACGGTCCTTGCTTCAAGTAACTCAACAAAGTATGTCACTTAGTCTGGAAGAAACTATGCGTTTTAAACATTTGTAATATTTCTACTTACCGTTTCTCGCTATAGACAACCTTAAAAGAACCACAGGAGCGGCCGGACGACACCTACAGTAAGTGGACGGGACTGCTGTCGTACAGTGGGCGCAAGTGAAAGGAGGGCCGTTTTCCTTAGAGGCTGGTTTGATCACGAATTAAACAGAAAACAAACAACGAGCCCCACAGGGCGAGATCGGCAAGAGCGCAAAAAATGCCAGCTATGACCAGCAGGCAGTGCTGGGATTCAAGTGACTACATGCTTTTAGCTGTGCCGACTGTCAAAAAAAGGTAGGGGTCCAGCCCCCGGCCAGAGTTTCCATCCGGCGTAATGATAACTTTTTATTATTATTTATTTCCGGGTTGGGCCCCATTATACAAAGGAACCTTTGTTGATCGCGTGCATGCGCAAATAAGATGCTCAAGTGAAAAGCGGGCAAAACGAATAAATAAATAACGTCTGCCCTTCGTACTCGTAAACCTCCCCTCATTTTGCGACCGTCAATTCTATGACTTCAAACTGCTGGTTCGACAACATGGAGCTGGCCGATGTGGAGATCATGGTATCATGTGCACGCACGATTGGCATTGTCGGCCTAGGGCAGTCACCTAGGCAAGGCATGCGGTCAACACTCGATCGCATGTACCGGCCTTTCGACAGTGCGTCGTCAGCAACTAGTAGGAATGGATTGCGTGAGCTGCAGGTCAAGACTCGGCCCAATCATCATCGATCCACCGCCCATCACCTGAATAGAGCCATGGCAAAGACTCAAGATGACTACGTCGTAGATTGGGCATTGGGAATTGCCCACCCTTCGCTTGCCTGCCTTGTCTCGGATTTATCATCCGCCTTGGACGTACCAACAGCACCCTTTGCAAAGGCCCCGTGCTGACAGATAGGCCAGCCAAATGAGGAAAAGAAAACATATGATCCTGGCTTTTTGCGGCATACCCACACCGACGGGCTTTTGTACTGCCCCGTGGAAACCCCGAGCAGCATTTCCGGATTGTTTTCTTTTCATTTTTCGTCCCTTGGTCTTTTCGCTTTCACGTCGTCTCCATTGTTTTGACGCGAGCTTTTTTTGCTTCAATGTTCTCTACCCATGTTTGATAATCATTTGTTGTTTTGGATCTAGCGGACTTTTTCTCCTTTAATTTTTGCCAAGCAAAATTCTCTGGGTCGCCGGTCTTCTTTTTCTCGTTCCGATGTCCGTACTTCCGTTTTTGTCAACTTACATCGGGATCTACACAGGCATGGCTCGAGTCTCTTCTGCTTGCTTTTTGCCTTTGAAGTCGAACGGAGTTTATCGTACGTCGTTGATGTAAGGCAGCCGTCCAAACAACAAAATTGAACTCGTTTTTGCCCATATCCAACACTGGAATAGGATCTAATTTCAGCCCTAATGACAAGGCTGCTCAGCCTCCAGCTCTTGTTGGCGCCTTCGATCCACCCGCAGCCAAGGAAAAAGCGCGATCATCGTCAGATGAGTTGGAATCAAGTGCTCAGTCCTTCCAGGTCAAACAGCCCACATGCAGAAGAGAGACAGAACTAGGACGGGCGGGCAATTATTTTTTGTCGCGTCGTATGACTAGCGGATCGCTACCCCAGGCTGCAAAGTTCGCCTGCACTGCGAATCCACCGTTCAAATGTGACAGATTACACACTTTCGATGCTTGGGTCAGCCAGGGCCTTGACGTCCTAGGCGCCCGTTGTGAATTTCATTATCCTCTGTTGGTCGTTGGTCGTTCGCCTTCGACTCTTTGAACAACGGGGCTTGCGCTTTGTGCTGACCGTCTGTTGAACCGTGGCTTCCAACAGCGCAGGAATATGACGCCTCGCGCCAAGTCACCCAGGTGCTCCGTGCTCCATCCTCCATCACGACCAAGGCAGCATCCGGCAGCCTTGGCCTGGTTGAGAATCCTTTCGAGGCAGAGGCTGGGCGCGCGGACTGACGTCGATTTTCTTGCTCTTTTCATCCTCTCGAGCCTTCTTGTCTAGTCCTGTCTTGTCGTGTCTTAGGCAAGCTTGGCCTTCTTACGCCGGCGCGGCGCCGAGAACGTGCGTGTAAGTACGGCGTAAGCTGTGAACTTCGTGGCTTGTACAGTGCACCACTGTGTGGAGAATGCATCATATTGTCACACACCGCTTTGTTTTGGTGCTACTGACTACCGTTGCCCCACATGCTGTGATGGGCTCTTACCGCTCCCTACAGCCTCGACGCGCTAAAACGTTGCCATTTTTTACTTCTTTATATTTCCTTTTGTTCTGCTTCTTTGCCTCACCACTTTTTGCTCGGAAAGTTCGGATGCTCCAGAACACAGCAACCGCTGACTTGCCTTGCAACCCCCCCCCCCTCATCATGGACAATTTCCACCACCCTGGACGATTACGTCGTAATGCTGCTCTCCCTTCCTTCTTTCCTGCACTAACTTACGCCCTATTGTGATGGTCCGCTCTGTGGACAAATGGAGTGTCTCGGGAGCGGGAAGCCAAAACAAACGAGCTCCTTCTCTTTTTCTTTTCGTCCATGTCGCGCTGCTGTGCTGGTGAACGCTCTTGCCCCTGCCCATCAAATTCACATTGCTGAATGTATCTTTTTTCCTCGACGGTCGCCTCTGTACACTGTATATTGCCAGGAAGGCAGGGTCGACGCACAGGTGGTCTGACTTCAACCAGATCCGTGTATGCACTGTTGCTGGACAACTTCGCTACGGTGTATGTCCAGTGCTCTTTCCTTGTCGTCAGGTGGGTAACATGGGAAGGAACGAACTGGCGAGAGCCATATTGTAAAAGTGAAAGGGCCCGCAAAACCGGGGCTCGGCGGCCGGGGGTGAACGGAGTACTTGCTATCTAGTATTTTTTTTAATACTGTACGCCATACTGTCCCCATCGTGCTTTCCCGTCCCAAGTCTGCAAACCGCCTCTCTTTCCCTTTTCTGTCCTGTCGCTTTTTGTGAATAGCTCCTTCTCGTTCGCCCCGCGGACGGCCTTTCGCGCCTTTCGTTATTACCAATCCGTCGTTTCCTTGTGTAATGCGCCATGTGCTCGTCTTGGCCGTTCAAGGCCCGTTCGATGTGCTCGCTGTCCGAATAGTCAACCCCCCCCTCCAACCTCATTTCGTAGCTTCCCTTTTTAAGTACCACCTCGCGCCGTGACTGCCTGAAGCTCTCGCCACCGTTTTGTGGCTTCTATTATTTTGTATCTGGTCCTGTACTGGCCGCAATTCTGTATTTCCTCTTCTTCCTCCTCTGTTCTCTTCCCCAAAAGCGTTGCGAACACATAAATCCATAAACCACCACTGTCCCCACCCTCCGCTACGTATTCTGCAGAGTACGTGTAATCTTTTTCTCGGCCTGTCAAAGTTACTGATACCCGTTCACGATCTCCATCTTGTGTGGCCCGTTTCTGTCCCTCGACAGGACTTTGCGGCGATTCAATTTGATTCCTGTCTTTTACAGCCTACGAGTCGGTTGCCCAGGCCTTTGACGCCCGGCTTACCGTGCAATACCCGAAGAGCGTCCTTTGTTACGTCGCCTCGCGCTTTTCTAACGGTCCTCTTGGCCTAGGGAGTATATTACAAAGACCCTTCCGTCACACTCAGGAGAGAAACGGGGCTGCTGGCTTTCACATCACTCGCCTCGCTCCTATTCTTTCGTTACAAACAAGTACTTCCAGGACAACTGCCTGCCTCTGCAGCTACAGCACGATCAACAAGCTTCAACGGCAGCCGCTTGACCTGCAACTGTGCTCCTAGACTCTTACCGAGGAGAAGGCAAGCTTGACCGACGCCAAAACAGGTTGATTTTAAGCTGTTCTGCAGCTTCGCAATTCCTGAGGGAGCTCACAGAAGTACGGCGAAGCTCGGGTGACCGGTGCAGAAGGGCCAACGACAAGCGGGGAGCTTGAAACAGCTTGGAAATTAAGCTCGTGAAGCTTCCAGTGCGACCTAATTCAGTATTTTCTCACCACCGGCAAAGATGCGCTCAACAACGCATTCTCTTGCCTCAAAGGCATTCTTTGTCGCCGCACTCATCTGTCTGGCCGCCCCGGCTGTGCTCGCACATGGCGACGACGAGGGCATGGGCATGGACATGGGCGACAGTATGGGCGACAGCATGGACATGGCGGCAAATCCGCACCCGCTTGCACACAACGCAACGACCAACGGCACTGCTGAGATTATCTACAAGCCCACGTACTTTGCGCACCCGGAGCATGTCGGCCTGATATACGCACACATTGTGCTTATGACTCTGGGTTGGGTGTTTGCGCTGCCAGTTTGTGAGTACTTTTCTCGGAAAATCCCTGACCGACTGGGGAGCCCTTGGGGCGCGAGCAAAGACTGGACTAGAAATTCAGCGTGCTAACAAATCTGAAGCGGTGATGCTGTCCCTTGCGCGGTCGCGGTACACGCTGCCGTCGCAGCTGGTGTTTTTGGCTGCCAATGGCGCTGGTGTGCTCGTATCCACCATCTACAACGCCAGCACACCCGATCTGTACCCGAACAACGCCCACCACAAGGTCGGCTGGATCGCGACTTGGGTCGTGTCCGCGCAGGTCGTCATTGGGCTGCTGGCCCGTGTGTCCGGCACCTTCAAGCGTGGTGGCAGCAACAGCAGCTACAACGGAATTCGCAGCAGCGAGCGCCGCGCTTTTATCCCCGTATCCACAGAGGCGCTGGCCGAGCACAGCAGTCAGCAGCAGAGACGTCACCCAACCAGCCACGGCCACCAGTACCGTCTTTCGAACGACAGCGGCCAAGGCACGGAGCCTAACACCGAGTCCCTGCGCAGCAACTCCGTCTCGACGCTAGGTGACGGCGAGTCAAGTCACCAGAAGGAGAGCTACGATGAGTCCGACCAAAGCAACCGCTACGACGACTTCGAGGACGAGGACCTCGAGGATGCACGACAGCCACCGAAGTCCCGTCTGGCCCACGCCGGCCGTTTCTCTTCCCTTACCAGCAAGGTGGCCGGCAAGATCTCCTCACGCGCTTGGACTGTCTTGCTTTTCGTGTACAACTTTATCGATCGCACCAGCATGATCCTGGGTTTCATTGCTTTTACCCTGGGTATCATTGCCTACGGGCGTTTCTTTGTAAGTTTTGGACCCCAATCTCCACAAAAATGTAAATTTGGAGTTACACGGAGGGCACAACGATGGGGAGAGAGGGGAAGTCAAAGGGAAAAGAAATTGGGGTACACTAGCTACAATTTGGAGTCGACCTTATCAACTGACACCAACTTTCATTAGGAGGGGCACGGCATTTTCAGTGGCCTGGCGCACTGGATCAAGGGAGGCATTTTCTTCTGGTTGGGTATTTTCACTCTTGGCCGCTGGGCGGGTTGCTTCGGCGAATGGGGATGGGCTTGGAACGTGCGACCGAAATCACCTTCGCAGAAGTGGCGCCCGTCAGCCGAGTTTATCGAGAGCTTCCTCATTTTCTTTTACGGCGCGACGAACATCTTCCTCGAGCATCTCGGTGGTCAGGGGCAGGCGTACACTGCGACGGACCTGGAGCATGTGTCCATCACTGTTCTCTTCATCGGTGGCGGTTTGGTATGCTTCCTTTTTCGTTTTCTATTTTGCCCTTTTACTTTGCTGTAAGGTGTTGTCTGTTCTCTACTAACGCTGGTCGCCTTTTTCTTAGTGCGGTATGCTCATCGAGTCGACGCGTATCCGTGACCTCCTGAACACGACCGTGACGGAGGCGGCTCACGAGTACCCCGAGAGCAACTACCATGACGAGGAGCGCGAGGCTCTCCGTCCACCGCCCACGTACGAGTTTTCGATCAACCCCATCCCGGCTCTCGTCATCCTGCTGCTCGGCATCATGATGAGTTCGCACACCCAACATAGCATGATCTCGAGCATGGTGCACAAGCAGTGGGGCAACCTGCTGACGGGTGCATCCTTTGCTCGTGGCTTCACCTATGTCCTTACCTTCCTGCGCCCGCCCAAGTCCATCCTGCCGTCACGGCCGCCGACGGAGCTGCTCGCGTCGTTCAGTCTAATTTCTGGTGGCGTCATCTTCATGGCCAGTGCTGGCGATACTATCAACGGCATGATCCACTACAAGCTGGATGCCATGTTCATGTACACGGTGACTATGGGGCTTGTTGGTCTCCTGATGGCGTGGATCATTGTTGTCATTGCCCTCAAGGGCTGGGCTGTCCGCAAGGAGGCCGGCCGTCCGACCGGTTCGTATCGCTTGGCGTAAGTCAACGACAGGAATTGGGACACACGACAAACAAAGATACACAATGTTGTGAACGAAACATATCGATGACGATGGACATGATTATCCATGACAAAAACACGACAAAAAACCTGTTTCGAAAGGATGCATATGACCCTTCTGGGCATATCTAATCTAATGATACGAAGGTGACAAAACACGGGGAGGAATACCATTTATTAGAGGCAATACCCACACGACAACCCGGTAGGATAGCCAGGCAAGAAGGAGGTGGATGGATAATAATACCAGCGTTGACATTTACTTTTATTTGGGTGGGGGAAGAGGAGGTGTCATTTGCTTTTGATGCGTCGTCCATTTTTCTTGCATTGGGAGGAGAGGTCATTTTTTATACCATTATACCATTTTTTTGTGTTGTTTTTCTGTCCTGGTCTTTCCTTATATATCCCCAACTGCCATTTGTTTTTCTCTTCTTCTCTATTTTCTCTTCTACAACCTGGTGGCTATCCGGTTTCAGGTGCGACTTCAAAGATACCCAGTCATATGCATATTCGCTCATTTTACAAATAATATTGCCAATCCTTTCTAAAGACATATCCTTGTTTAAGTTGCAAAATGTGAAAATATAAACCCTTCCTCCACGTATTCCTGCCATTTGTGGGCTAGCTGTGCCACTCGTCGCAGTCCCATAATATCCGGAGCCCATGTGCTTACCCTCTGTCCCGGACATTGGCTTGACCGGCTGTCCATCAACAAAACGATTCTTTATCGACTCGGATTGTCATTTACGGATATTCAGCAGTTGCCAGATCGTTGGACCGGTTGTCCATTCTTGCATCTTTGCGCTGTAAAACCCGAGCGCTGTCGTGTCTGGTAGACTGAAAGGTTGTTTGCAAAACAGAGCAGTCATTGTATGTTGGATTCCGCATTGTTGGTGGCCTTGTAACATTGATTTGTACACTTTGTCGTCGTCGTCGTCGTCAACGCGTGTCGTGTCCGTCTCCTCTTGGCTTGAGTGAGTTCAGACGACAATTCGGCAAAACTCGCGGGTCGGGCCATTTGCCTTTGTTTGTCGTGACATATCCCGGAGACCCAGAGTCCTGTCGGGTCCCCTTTCAACCGCTCTCGCTGGTCTTGCCAACGACCACTCGTGCCTGGTCCTCGGCCGAGAACATGGCCGTTCCTTGCCGCAGCGCACTGATCAGAAGCTGGAGTGAGTTGTCTGTATCGGTCACACCGCTCTTGGCACCAGCCTTTCCGCCTGCAGCGCTGGCATCGCCAGCACCAACACTCTCCTGGCCCGGCAGGACAAAATCGGCAGATGTGCGCAACTGGTCAAGGTCTTCAGCGAGCTCTGCGGTGGCATGCTGAAGATAGAATGCTTGAAAAGCCTGATTGGTCGAGTCGGACGACATTGAGAGAGTGAGTTTTGCGGCTTCGTGAGTATAAAAACCTAGATTGAAGTTCAGATATGCTTGGACTGAAAAACGCTGTGATGAAAAGTACTCCGAAACGACTTTTTATGATTATGTAATCACACGACCCTCCTCAATTCTTTGACACCTCTGGAATTAGTTACAATTAAAACAGAGGTGTCGTTTTCTCACATGTCATTGCGAATATTAAAGAATTTTCATCTCACATGATAGGAAAGAATTTATGATTGTTATGGTGTAAAAGATCTTTGGGTATCGTCTCTGTATTTAATATATGGCTTCCTGCCCAGTCCCTTGTGCTTATGCTCGCTGCATGAACATCATGGATGCTCGTCTAACGCCGTGCTTTTCATCACACTTTCCTCCTCTTTACTCACCCATCACATAAACGCGTGATGGCACACTCAAAGTCCACATGGTAATACCAATTGCTTCTTATATCACAGAAGAAACATCGGCTCTGCATCTTACAGTGTGTCGTCATAGACTATCTTCTGTCTTTGGGGCACATTGCTAGACGGCGCTTGGTTCGACGACGACCCAGCATCGTCGAGAGACTGGTAGTTGTAGTAGCCTGTCGATCGCCCGGACGCCTTACTAGCAGCGACACCAGGGTCAGTATGGCCCTGGGTTCCCGGCCTGCGCGGTCCTCCACGTATCGCAGAGCCGCCACCACGGACGTTGCCGCGGCCGCCATGGAACCCACCTCGGAACCCTCCGCGGCCGGGCGCCTGGGAATGGTAGCTCTGGCTACCACCTTGTGGCCCAAATTGACCACTGGGGCCCCGTGGGGGAACGAATCCCGCCGATTGTGTTGGGAAGGCGCCCGTGGGATTCGCCCTTGGTCGAGCATTCGCTGCACCGTTGTTGTACGGCCTCGCTCCAGCACCGCCGCGGTGGCGTTTGAATGGGGGCTGTTTATTTTGATCCTCTTGGTCGCCCGCATCTCCCGTGTGCTCGGATTCGACGCGCAAGATCGCCTTCTCGCCAACTGTAGTCTCGAAGTCAAACACCTTATCCGCCGCCACCGGCACCCACTTCCGGATGCGCGATGCCTCGTGCGGCCGAGCGGTGCGGTACACGGCCAGGACAACTAGCGGCGTAGCTTCGGCCGTGTGGAATGTGGCGACGGGTGTCGCTGGACGAACCTTGACAGCCCAAACGATATTGTCGACACTCCCAATGGCTTCAACGCGCCAGGTCATCTTGTTACCCATGCCGCCGGCCTTGGCCAACAGAAACGGAGAGCATACCCGTGGGCCAATCATGATGCTGTTAGCGTGATACTTGACATCCCGGCGGTTGAGGGGCTGTGGCAGCTGTAGGAGCTCGAGAAGACGCTCCGTGTCCGCGTCTTTGATCAGGTACGCGGTGAAAAACACCGTCTTGTTCAGGGCCAGCCTTCCACGCTTTCCACCACCGGCTTCATTGTGGCAGTTGATCATGTGCTGCACCTCGGCCACCTCAATGGCCGGGTCCAGTGTCGTCGCCGTCTCAGTCACAGGAACCACCTCACCCGCGATGGGAGGCAGTGGGCCCACGGACCGCTTCTCGCGCCTCTCGTTGTACTGGACCAAGAATTCGCGGAAACCTTCGACATGGCGCGGCCGGTCCTCGTAGATGCGAATCTCAGTTGCTGCTGCATACGTTTCCATGACGGTCTCCAGAAACGCCTGTTTGAACTGCATTGTGCTTGAAAAGCGCTCGTTGTTAGGGCCCACCGCCGGCTTGAGTGCAATCATGTCGAAAACCAGCTTTTTGCTGTTGACCATGCGCTGCACCAGGTCGCCAAATCCCCGTTCCGACCGGCCTGTCAGCAGCACACAAAGCGCATCAGGCTGCTTCATTGAAAGCCGCACCAGCTCCACCACTTGTTCGTTCCACCAACCCTGCCACGCCCGGGGCTCTTCAGTCTCATGTCCTGCGCCTGTCGCCGCGAGGATGCGCACGTCATGCCACCAGCCGCCAGAGATGAACACATCGTTGTTCGACAAGGAGCCTATTGTCGCCGCGTTCCATAATTTCGAGTTTGGTAATGGGGTCTTGAATACTGCATTTTGGAGAGACGAGAGGTCAAAGGGTGAGCTTCCATATCGATGACACAGGGTTAGTGTTGGGGGGAGGGGGGGAAGAAGTGTCTCACAGGTGTTGTCAAAGTCGTAGATGTGAATGTTTTGGATTGTGTTCGCTGCTGGGAGCTTGTCGTTCAGCAGCGACCAACGACTCAACGCTGTCGGAGTGTAGGACTCGGTACTGCTCCGCCCAGAGTCCTTGCTACCACTGCTCCCCGTCTCAACCGCGGATGTGGATGCAGCTGCGGCCTCTGCCGGTGTCGGAAAGCTGTTTACTACATCGCCGAGAGCATTCGGCTGCTGCTGTTGCTGCAACCGGGCGGCCGCGCTGTAGGCGGCTGCTGCTGAGATTGACATCGTCGGTCGGGAGAGTAAACGGCGTAACGGTCGATATGGAGCAAAACGAGACGGTGTTGTCGTCGAGGCTGAGACTGTTGTGGTCGCCGCTCGGACGGAAAAGGCACGGGCACGAGCTGCGGCCGACAGATTCATAGGCAAAGGGAGAGAAACAAAATTGTTCAAAGCGGGACGGTTTCCCTCTTTTATACTTGAAACCGAATATTTCCCATATGTCGTAGAAGGAAGGAACGTGTGGAGTTGGGGCAGCTATTGAGTCACGGAAGGAGTATCTGGCAGAAACGGGAAAGAGCTGTCGAGGTGGATGCGCTGTGTTGCGCTGCGTTGCGCTGTAACCTTTTTTTAAGCTGTTGCCGTATTTCAGCCCTGTTTCTACAGCCTCAGACGGCCTCACTGAAAAATCGAGGAAAGGGTCACGTGACTCGCTTTCAAAGTATCACTTTAACTTGCTTATCAAATTGTTGTTTTATCACATCTAATCCTTATTCAGATATAGACTGGATATTCTCGAAAGAATGTTGATATTTTGCATTTATGTACTGGTTAGCTATGGGAAAGACTTTTGCTAGAATGGATATATCCAAAACGACTCCAAGAAGAAGATGGGATGGAATGAAAATGCTGGAGAGAGAAAGAAAGTAGAAAAGAGTCAAAAACAAGGCTACGGTAGAAAGTAAAGACAACGCAAGCAACACCTTGATCGAATATAAGAAGCCGAATGTATGATACTCCAGAAAGCAAAGTCCTAGAAGAAGCAAATCCCACTAAAAATAGGCTGGCAGCGATGGGACAAAATAAAGCAAACGGGACAAGCTGACGAAGTAGACGCTGCCCTGGTAACCAACAACATAAAATTGTCTGAGAACGCCATGCAAAATGTGTGTTTTCTTTTTTTCATTCCGAGTTGATGCAAAAGTTTTCGTTGATAACATAAGATTGAGTGGTGGGTGGGTGTTGAATAAATGTGAGTATGTCGAAAAGGGTGGGGCTCTTGGGAAGGTGGTTTGAGGTGAGAGAAAGAAGCCTTCCACAAGATAAAACGAATCATAAGGTTTAGGGTCGGCCTAAACGGAAGAGATGGTAGAGGGGAGATGCCATAAGATGGGCGTGAGATTGAGAGGTGTGAAACGGGTTAAAAAGGAGTGAGTTTAGTCAATGGCCCAGCGACGCGTCCAGACAATGGGGTCGCCGCCGGTATCAGAGAGGGTGTCGCTGTCGTCCGAGTCGGATTCGGCCTTGGAGGCGGAAGAGGAGCTCCGCTTCAGACTAGGTGCGGCCGACAAGTAGCCGGCCGTGTCGTGGTCGTCGTCTACATCATCATTGTTGTCCTCGGCATCCGTATATACTTCGTTATCAGCCTCGGTGTACACGCTTAACCGGCTGACATCGTGGTCCGGGTGTGTCAGCTCTGTGCTGCGGCCCAGCGGGTCTTCAACATCAGAGTAGTCCCACTGGGCAGAGATGCTTTCACCTGTATCGGTGTTCTTGCCCATGGCAGAGCCCCGCCACTCGCCCTTCAGGATACGCGCGGCAATCTTAAGCATCAACGCAAGTAGATAGCTCGGTGGTGCAAGGAGGATCTCAAACACTTTGTATATGATCGAACCTGGGATGCGCCGCATCGCCTCAAGGCGTGTCGTGGCGCGTCCGGAGCTATGGAGGTTGCGGAGGTGGCTCGGCGCAATGATATTGACGGCCGGCGGGAGTGCCGCGTGGTTCGACACGGAAATGCTAGATGTAGTCGCGCGATGACGCATACGCGGCTGCTGCATCTCTTGCTGCTGCTGGAGCTGTTCAAGTGTACCGATACCATGGTTGAACTTTCTCCGTGCGTCTTCGTATAAAGACGAGAGGCTTGGCGGGACTCCCGCGGCATCGGCGAGCGAACCAGCGGTCGATGGGGGTGATGAAACAAGAGCCTTACCTCCTGCCGAAGACAACCATGACCGCAGGCTGTTGAAGGGGCTGTTCGAGTCAGCAGTCGTCGACTGGTCAGATTCCTCCAGCCATCTTCCGTCGATGGAGGGCCAGACGGTCTTCTGCGAGGTCGAGATATTACTCGTAAGGGACAGGGCGCGGTCTCGTTGTTTTCCACTGCCCTGTCCACCAGTCGGAGAAAACGTCCCACCGGAGTCGTGCCAGGGGTTTCCCATCTTGTTAACTTCGATCTCTGACGCCTTGAGGTCGCTGATGCGCTGCTCGTGTTCAGCGACTAAAGCAGGCACGAGCCGCCGACCAAACTCGTCGACGCTATCAGCGGCCGGCCCTTTTTTCTGGCTTTCCAGCATAGCTTGCCATTCTCGTCTCGAAAACTCGGTAGGTCGTTCAAGACCGGATTGTTGGGTCTGTGACCGCTGCAATTTTTGGCGAGGAGGGGCAACTGAGGAGACAACTGAGGACAGGACCGATCCATCGTCGTCATCGTCCTCTTCGTCTCTCTCTTGCAAGGAGGGCGGGGACTGCGACCGCCGCTGTTTCTGGTGTGCCGTGGACTGGGAACCCGAACCTGAGCCTGTACTTTCGGCCTCTGGACGCTTCACAGGCGTCCATGGTTTCTTCTTCAACGGCGTGGACGGTTGCTCGGGCAGCTCGACAGTGAATGTGCGCTTGAATGGGCAGGGCGTCTTTTCGAACTGCAGGATGTTGTCCAGGACCTCGCGCAAGCGGCGGGCACGCTCGTCGTTCTCGCCACCGTCGCCTACAGGTACCTCGATGCGCCAATACTGGGGCCGTCGGATCTGCAAGATAAACTTGCTTGATTCCTCGTCGATACACCAGCACTGACTTTTGGGCAGAATTGGTTGGAGGGCACTGCCACAGCTAAGGAAAGCCACGGAGCCGGGGGCTCGGTAGATACTGAGGGCACCGACGGCGATTGTACGGTCGAACTGGGACCACCACGGCAGGGTGCCAGGCACAATTTCGTCTTCGACGGTCGTGGTTAAGCTCCGTCGGCTTCGGGCGGCGCTTCGGCTATGGGCGCTTCCAATGTTGTCGAGGTTTCGTGCGCCGGCCGTGAAGGAAAGAATCTTGGCCGCAGGATGGCTGTACAGGGTCTCGACGGCCTCGCCGTTGGCGCTGGTAGTTGTTGGAGGGTGATGGGAGCTGGCAGTGACAGAGGACACGTCGGAAGTGGTCGGAGAGGTGCCGAACTCGGCCGCCGCAGCAGCGGCCGCCATGGCAGCGGCAGCTGCCGCAGCCTTTACGGCGTCAGCATCGACACCGTGGTTCTGGAGGTGGCTGCTGCTGCTGCTGCTGCGAGCATGCTGAGGTGCAGTGTACGAGCGGCGGGGAGGGCCCGGAGCAGGAGCAGCCGCGTCGCGGCCGGCTGCTCTGCCCATGCTGGTCTGTTGCTACCTAAAAGGAAGCCGGGGTGGATCGTGTCGCTGGTCGTGGTATGGAGCGGCTTCTCGCGTACGGTTCGTATATGGTGTGCAGAAAGGACGAGGGTGGGTCGGAGGTAGTCGTGGGAGAGAGAGAGAAAAAAAAAAGAACTTTCTTTATTCGGCCTCAGTGGGAGTTGATATTGCCGCCAAAATACATGACCTTTGCCGCTCGGCGTGGCTGGGCAGCTTTATGTCGTTGTTCCCACCGTTCCACGTCGTATTTTCCACCGGCTACCGTTGGTCTAGTTCGAATCTTCGGGAATCTAAAAGGAGGGTCCTGTCGGTAGGCGCGCGTAAGAGCTGTGAAGTGCGAGAGAGCGAGAGTGGTTGGGAGCACCTAATGCTGCAGGCGGGAGAGGTGCAGGAGGCCGAGGGGAGGTGAAGCGACGCCAACGCGCTTGGAGAGCGGTCAGTAGTGACGAAGGGACAGCAAGCGTCGTGGTCTGGAGCAGGCGTTGGAGTGGTGGTGCGGTCATCAACGGGTCGTAAAAGGATTGACAAGCCCTGCATGCAGTAGACTGGCGGGCGGGTTGCATATGCAGGCGGTCAAGAGGGGACGGCTCGAACGGTTGCCAGGGGAGGCTGGAACGGATTGAAGACGAACAGCGAGGGTAAATTTTGGATTTTGGATTTGAGATGGCGAAAGAGAACAGAGTAATAATCACCGTATCGGAACGGGGAATTGGCTCGTATGGCTTGGGTTGAGATTGGGGTGGTGCCTTCCGTTGTTATGTTTGGACGTTGCAAGGCAAGAAGGGGCGAGAAGAAACGGAAAGAGCGAAACAGAGGTCGGAACCCCGGTTAATTTAGCAATTGCTGGCAGGTGCACGACCCTCGACGAATCAAAGACCCGCGTCCCAGCAATAAACGCAGCAAAATAGGCAAGGCTCCAGTGAAGCGGAGACTTGGACAGTAAAAATTGCCCACTCGATGCTGTTTCGAACACTACAGACCTGGTCCGTGATACACAGCACGCAGGCCAAGATGACGATTATGTGAGAGGGAGGGAACGAGCAACGGACGGAAAGTGGGATGATAAGTCAAAGATCAAAGATACAACAGAGGAAGCGACGACGGAGGAAGGGGCGCGAAACAGGCAACTGATCTGGATCCCCTCTAGGAAACGAAGAAAGAGCGATCGACGATGAGCGGTGAGGGACTGACGGATAGTGGCAGTTCATTTCACAAAAGATGCGTGTTAAGATACGCTAAAAGCGATCATGCGACGCGCCTCAGGTACAGCGTTCTTGCCCTTGCGACATCTTCAATTTCTAGCTACGGTACTTAAAGGCGAGCGAGGAGAGTGGCTGGCATGCAAGAGCGACAAAGACTCGCGTTTTCCAACGCCTGGCTGGAGACTTGTTGTCGCACTAAAGCCGCTAACATGTGTCTGCAGATAGTGTGTAAGAGATTGTGTTTTGTGTTTTCTTTTCTTTTGCTGGGGGGCGCGTGTTTTGCACTTTGACTGCTGGCATTTGGTAGACTCTAGGGAAATAGAGGGTAGTTAAGCAAACGACGGCAGACTTTTGAAATTATGGCAAAGTTAAAGGAAAGGGGAGAGTAAACAGAGAGAAGAGCAATCTAGTACGATGTACATAATATAAGAAAGGAATAGAAAAGAAAGGAAGGAGAACAAATTAAACAGCAAAAAAGAGGAACTGAGAGGAAGCACTGCTTGTCATAAGAGCAGACCCGTGCCTTCATCACGCTGTGTCGTTCTGTGCTTTAGTCTCTACCTCCGTATCGCTAGATGGCTTCTTACCGGAGCGTATTTTTTAACAGTTTGCCATGCCATGGCGAGAGCGCCAAGGATCGAAAATGCTGGCCAGTATCATGCCAACGCGGAAGACCACACACAGGGAATCGTTGTAAGCGGCGAGGGCCTCGGGTCGATTGGCGGCGGGCACAAGCTTGAACGGTTCGGTGGCACCAGTGTTTTGGATCTGCTGCGGCGTCAACGGCAGGCCGGGAATGGCGTCGAGGTGATGCTTCAGCTAGTCGTCAAGCACATTCTGGCCGACCGACGTGAAGATGGCACCCAAGAGCTGCTGGCCAAAGAACATGAGCGACGCGCCGACGGCGACATCAGGGCGCGGAAACACGATCTGGGCGGCCATATTTGGTGCTTGGGCCCAGAAGCCGAATCCAAACCCATACAGCAGCTGACTGTGGCAGGATATGCAGAAGCAGCGAGACAGTAACTAACACGGCGGCATCGAGAGGCAGGTTGATGTAAAAGCACCAATGCCACGACACGTTCGTGGTAAATGTACCACCGACAAGCGGGCCAAGAACAGATGCGGTGGCAAATACACCACCGACAAGGTCCTAGTACTGGGGCTACTTGTGTAGCGGCACCGCGTGCACAAGGATGGCAATAACGCCGGCCGTAATGCCGCCCGCGCCAAGACCAGCCACTGCGTCGCCAAAGATTATGGCAGCGGAGTTGGGTGCAGCGTCGCAGACGGCCGACTCAACTTCAAAGAGAACAGTGGACCAAAGGAATGTGCCCTTGATGTTGAAGACCCCGTACAGCTTACCAAAGAAAAGCTGTAACGCACAGTTGGCTAGCATATACGCTGTACCGTACTAGCCAATGTCACCGGCGGAGTTAAAGTTGTTGGTAATCTGTGGTATGGCGGTCGACACGATGAGACGATCCTGGCAAATAAACAAGAGGGGATGTGTCATAAATGTGCCATGGTAGGTGATGTAAGGGACAATGGAGCACCTACCAGCATCACGAGAAACAAGGCTATGAAGAGAGAGGATAACCAGAGCAGGCAAATGCACGTCAGGTAGACCAAGTCGTCGTCATGGCTGTTGGGTAGACCAACGGGCTTCGCTGGTTTTGCTCTAGCTTTGGTTCTTGGTTTTGCATGTCGGCGGCTGAGCTGACTTGGCCGGCCATGGTCGTCTCACTCGTGGTTTTAGAACCGGAACTTAATTCATCGGGTTGTCTATTGCATCTTTCGCTTTAGATAGGTGAATTCAGCTTCTGGGAGATATGGTTGAGGGAGAGGACAAGAAGAGAGGGTGTCAGCAGGTGGGAAGAGATGTTAAGATAAAAATATAACGGTTGACGAGTTCCAATGTGAGGGGCCAGAGCAGGTTGTCAAAAGAAAGGAAAGAAAGCTACATAGGGAATAAGACTGGTTTCACGGAAGAAGCTCTGGAGGGAGCACGCGATTTAATCGGACAAAGAGGCCATATACACAAACTGATCGTTGCCCACGAAACTCGGGAGGAATGCTATGAAGAGGGGGGCAAAAGAAGCAACGCGGCGAAATAAAAACAAGTGCAGCACACTCCAATATCCCCGACATACGACTTTATTCGAGGTCTTAACAGGTCTCGCCGTGCAGAGTCTCCGTGTAAGTGCTCGTCCGATGTTACGGGGACTAGTTATGTCGGGCCGTACTTTCCTAATTGGGATGCGTAGCTAGTATTTCAACCGTATGTATAAAGTGGGTCCACTGGGTAAGACGCTGCATTTTGTAACAGAGGATTCTGTACGTTGTACGTTAAGCTCTAGGCATTATACAACTGCAAGAGAAAATCAATATGGGCTCTACACATGCAGCCATACTCGAGAGCTTGGTGTTCTTCCCCTGGCGACTTGTGCAAGCTTTGCAGGCTGGTTCCTGGCTGCTCAACTGAAGGCACGTGGCATTGGACATCCGGCACGCATGAATTGCGAGATCTACTCCGTATGTCTCCTACTTATGACCATGTTTTTGAAATGCCTATTACGATGTAAGCCAATCCATAAATATACTATCCAGCGGTTCTGTGACCATGGTTGGGGCCTGCTGTCGCTCTTGCCTTTGATTTATTTCAGAGATAAAGCCCTTTGTGCACTTGCCCCACTCTAGCACACGCGCCTGCCAATTGTGCCTCAGCTATGACGCAAGCTGCTACTGTGGCGGGCAAACTTGCAGGCTGTGCCTTTGCTCTGTATGGCAGGAGCTCTTTGCCATGCGACATCTGCCTCTCTTCTTCTCCTGCAATCCTCTAACCATCTTCGCAACCTCCTCTCGCGGCAGACGTCCACCGACATACCATTTTCTCTGCGATCTACAGCTCAGCACCGTTCTCCGAAGCGCGTCCACTGCCTCCGCCACCATGCCACCACCTGCCAAGGAGGAGCTCCTGGACTTTTCGCGATTCGATGCGAATGCCATCCTCCGAGGCGCCCAACTAACATTTGTCGGAGGTACGTGAGCGAGACATAGGCACCAAAAACGAAAACAAGGAACACTTTAGATGAGAAAGAAGAAGCGCGAGAAGAAACCAACTGACTGCTCCATAGCCCAGCGTGCCCTGCAGAATCCGAATCTCTGGACAACCCAACACTACCGCCAAGCGGCCATTGCTGTCGCCTGCGGCATCGCCATTCGCATTCTGATTGAGATACCGGTTCGTTTTGTCTGTCTTTTGGCAACACACTCGTACCTACCGACCTTTGTGACCTGACTCCAATTCTCTTTCCAGATTGTCGTCCTCAAGATCTCGCTGTGGTTCCTCTCCTTCGTCATCCGCCTCGACATTGTCACCTGGGACGATGCGCTCTATGACGGCCTGCGCTTCCTCCAGGAATACGTCTTGCAGGTCCCACTCTTCCTCATGACCCTCATGCGCCACATTACACCTGCAATGGACGAACTCTTTATGCAGTCGCTGCACTGGGTCGACTACACCTACGCCCAGAAGCACGCCCGCGACGAAGCCGCCGTCGCCCTCGTCGATCCCCGCCACCGCTACTACGAAAACCTCCGCTCATATGATCAGGTCAGCAGAAACCACCGCCCGACAAACACCGCTTCATCGTCATCGACTGCCATTGAATCGAAGCTGGGCATGCTGAGCCCTGGGGAAAGGGGCGTTGCTCGCCTCCTGTGGCGTTTCGGGCGCAAGGCCGCCATCTCGCTCGCCATCTTTGCGCTGTCTTACGTGCCGATTGTGGGCCGCTTCGTGCTGCCCGCCACCAGCTTCTACACCTTCCGGCGTGCGGTTGGCCTGGGTCCTGCTGCCCTCATTTTCGGCTCTGGCCTCTTCCTGCCCCGCCGCTACTTGGTCGTCTTTCTCCAGACCTACTACGGCCAGCGCAGCCTCATGCGTGAGCTGCTGGGCCCCTACTTCTCGCGTGTCCACTTCTCGGCAAACCAGAAGCGCAACTGGTTCAGCAGCCGCGAAGGTATCCTGTTTGGTTTTGGCGCCGGTTTCTACGTACTGCTGCGCGTGCCCCTCGTCGGCGTGCTCATCTACGGCGTCGCCGAAGCATCCACGGCCTACCTAGTCACCAAAATCACCGACCCGCCGCCGGGCCAGGAGGCCGTTGCGGCACCTTCATCCAAGGCCGTCGGTGCGATGGTGGCGTCCTTCGCCGACAGTCAGCAAACGTGGCACAATAAAAAGGCCTTCCTCGAGCTGGCGCTCGACAATCTGGACGCGCTTCAGCAGCAGCGCCGCGCCGGAGCGACAGGTGCTGCGGCCTACTCGGCCGACCCGGACCGGCCCATTGGTGGGACTGGCAGTAGTAGTGATAACAGTAGCGGCGCATTTAACCCGGTTCAACCGTCACAGCCGGAACAGCAGCCGGTGATGGCTTCGGGCGCCCAGGTCTGGAGCGTCGACCCCGACCGGCCGAGTGTCCAGCAACGCTTCCACGCTGGCGGCAACAGTGCTGAAGCCGACCCACCGCCGCCATATTCAATCTGAAGGTTTTTTGATAGACGAACATGTGATGGCCTACGAGGTCTGCACTGATGAAAGACGGGCGTGGAGGTGGATGGAATGAGATACAGGCCCGGAAACGGAATGTTAGTGCTTCCAGTCATCAAATGATGCTTCCAAATTATTTGGCAGGGGAGAGGGGACATTGTTTTTCATTTCGATGCTATAAACACGTTATTTTAAATTCGATCCTTTAGAGGCGATAATAAAACTTCATTACATGAGGTGTTTGTAAACTCAAATTGATCAGTTTAATCCGACCGTGTAGGACTAGAATGTAACGTGTAAATAAGAGAGGATAGAACAAAACAAAGATACAACCAACACGCAGTAAAGATGGACGCCATTTCGACTACCCTCTGTAGTTTTCTACAAAGTCTATTTCTCTTTCGTTCGTCCCCTCTTCTTAGTTGGACAGCTTGGTCACCGTCTTGTTCCACAGCGACGTGTTGCGCGGCCAAGTCCAGTTGGTCCAGATGGCGGGGTCGGCGCCGTTCTCAAAAGCCTCATTGCGAGCGGAAATCTGCTGGTTGAGGAGGTCCTGGCGCGCCGCCGCCCCGCGGTTGTGCAGATGCGGCATGCGGTCAATGGCATCGATAGCCAGGCTAAAGCGGTCCGTCTGGTTGCGGATGGCCAGCTCCAGCGGTGTGTCGATGTTGCCCTTCTCGTTGTAGCCACGCACGTGTATGTTGTGGGAGCCAGGACGCTTGTAGGTAAGGCGGTGCACCAGCCATGGGTACGAGTGGAAGTTGAAGATGATGGGCTTGTCATCCGTGAACAGCGCCTTGAATTCCCGGTCCGTCAGACCGTGCGGGTGGTCAACATGACTAATAAGCTTGAAAAGATCCACAACATTGACGAAGCGAATCTTGAGCTCAGGGAAGTGGTTGAGCAGCAGATCGACGGCAGCCAGCGCCTCATGCGTGCTAATGTCACCGCACGATGCCATGACAAGGTCAGGTTCCTCGCCGGCGTCGGTGCTGAAGTCGGGCCAGATACCGATGCCCTTGCTGCAGTGCTCGACAGCCGCCTCCATGGAAAGGAACTGCAGGTGCTCCTGCTTGTCGGACACAACAACGTTAACATAGTTGGAAGAGCGCAGACAGTGGTCCATGACCGACAGCAGACAGTTGCCGTCCGGTGGGAGGTAAATGCGCACGACCTCGGGGCTCTTGTTGGCCACGACGTCGAGGAAGCCGGGATCCTGGTGCGTGAAGCCGTTGTGATCCTGGCGCCAGACAACGGCGGTCAGAAGGATGTTGAGCGACGCGACCCTGACGCGCCACTCGACCTCGAGACACTTCTCGATCCACTTGCAGTGCTGGTTCACCATGGAGTCGATGACGTGGATGAAGGGCTCGTAGCTGTTGAGCAGGCCGTGGCGGCCACTGAGAACGTAGCCCTCAAGCCAGCCCTCAACGGTGTGCTCCGACAAGATCTCCATGACGCGGCCAGCGTGGGCCAGGTTACCACCGTCCTTGTCCTCCTCGAAGTAGTCGCCCATCCAGGCCTTCTTGCCACTCGCATAGACACCGGCGAGTTTGTTGGACTCGGTCTCGTCGGGGCCGAACAAGCGGAAATTGGTCTGGTTGTCAGAGATCACGTCGCGCAGGAACGTGGACAGACGGGCCATGCTGCCGTCGCGCGTGGCACCGGGCTTGTCAACCTTGACAGCGTAGTCGCGGAACTCGGGCAACTTGAGCGGCTTCTTGAGGATGCCGCCGTTGGCCACGGGGTTGGCACTCATGCGGCGGTTGCCCTTAGGGCAAATGGCGTCGCGGAGCTCGTCGCTGATGCGGCCCTCTTTGCCGAACAGGCGCTCAGGCTCGTAGCTGCGCATCCACTTCTCGAGAATCTCGAGGTGCTTGGGGTTCTCGTGCACATCCGTGATGGGGACCTGGTGGGCGCGCCAGAAACCGGCGAGGTAGTGCTCGTCGATCTTGCGCGGGCCCGTCCATCCCTTGGGCGTGCGCAGGATGACCATGGGCCACCGGGCACGCTTGGCGACGCCCGTGCTGCGGGCCTCCTCTTGGATGGAGCGGATGTTGAGGACGCACTGTTCGAGTGTGGCAGCCATGGCCTGGTGCATGGACTCAACCTCGTCGCCCTCGACGAAGTATGGCTTGTAGCCGTAGCCGACGAAGAGCGACTCGAGCTCCTCGTGGCTGATACGGGCCAGCACAGTGGGGTTGTTGATCTTGTAGCCGTTCAGGTGCAGCACGGGCAGCACGGCGCCGTCCGTGATGGGGTTGAGGAACTTGTTGCTGTGCCACGAAGTGGCCAAGGGACCGGTCTCAGCCTCGCCGTCACCGACCATGGTGAGGGCGATGAGGTTCGGGTGGTCGAAGACAGTGCCGTAGGCATGCGAGATAGAGTAACCCAACTCGCCACCCTCGTGGATGCTGCCCGGGGTCTCGGGCGTGGCGTGCGAGCCAACGCCGCCGGGGAAGGAGAAGTACTTGAAAAACTTCTGCATGCCCTCGGGGTCCTCAGACTTTTCGGGGTAGACTTCGGAGTAGGTGCCCTCGAGGTAGGCCTGGGACAGCACGGCAGGGGCGCCGTGGCCGGGGCCGGACACAAAGAAGGCATCCAAGTCGTACTTCTTGATCAGGCGGTTGAAGTGCATGTATGTGAAAATCTGGCCCGGGGCAGAGCCAAAATGGCCCAAAAGACGGGCCTTGACCTGGTCGATCTTGAGAGGCTCGCGCAGCAAGGGATTGCTGCGCAGGTAGATCATGCCGAGCGACAGATAGAGACTCGCGGAGAAGAAGTCGTCATACTGCTTAATCTGCTCGGGGCTGAGGGGCTTGCCAGAGACGGTCGATCGGGCAGGACCAAAGGGGCGGATGGCCTCCGTGTCGACCTTGATCGTCAGATCTGTCGAAACCATGATCGGCCTGTCGCAATTGGTGTTAGTGACGTCATCTGAGGATTTCTTTCGAAGGGAAGCTTTCAAGCCCAGCCAAAAGAGTCAATTTTCAGATGCAATGTGTGAACGTACGGAATTGGAAAAGGAAGTTGTGAGGAGTAGAGTGACGTAATGTCTATTGGTCTGCTGAAGACACTCGTGAGGAGGTCGAGGATAGCGGATGAACAGTCGATATGTGTGTCTGGGCTTGATTGAAGGAGGAGGAAGGGAAGCCTGCTAGACAAAACCAAAGAAGAAAAAGAGACGCAAATAGATGAAGGGCGAGGGAACTTGTCTTAATATACGCTGACACGGAAGACGAGGAGGAGGCGAGGGAGGGGAAGAGCTCTTGCCATTATTACGACGAAGGACACAAACAAATAGCTGATGTCAGAGACAGCAGTTGCTACCCACATTGGGGAAGTTACGGAAGCGACTGCAGCTCGAGGCCTTGTAGCTGGCGCACTAGCAACACGTGGTGTGTGTAAGTGATGGAAAGAGAGACTGGGCTACAAGGGCGTCAACCAAAAAAAATAAAAAATAAAAAATAAAAGGGAAATAAAAAGTCGCCCAAGAGACAAGATTCGGGGGGGAGGGAGTGGCCATAGGACTTCGCAACAGGCACAATTCGCACAATGCCGTCTAGGAAGCTGCTTCCTTACAAGACCATACACACCAGCTTTTGCACCGCATCCAGTAAGTGAAAGTGGGTCTAATGGGAGCAGAAGCTAAACATGTATCAGGCTACTTGGAGATACATGTCATGCTCAATATTGTCACGCCAGCGATCACTGTTACCGCCTGTGCTCCGTAGTTTTCTTCATCATTATACCTTTGGGCCTTGGTGTCTTCCATGCTCACCATGGCCTTGCACCTGCGATCCTACTTTTCGGAGTACAGCGCCTTTGTACGCAAAACCGGTGGGCAAAAGCCATAATCGCTGAGGTAATGCTCTAGCCATCTGAGACAGCACGTTCCAGTAGCACTCGCCAGGCATCGTTTAGATTGAAGGGTGGACCAGGCATTGGCGATTGACAGAGATATGCTCGCTAGAGAGCTTTAAGCAATGGCCGTTGGTAGAGCAGCTCGTTCCTTCCCACCAGGGACAAGGCAAGAGGTGAGCTTAGGTCTGAGGATTTTGGCGCGGGACGCTGAGTAACTGGGGCAGAAGAGGAAGGCGCAAACCAGGCACCCATTTCTTTCGGCGCATTCTAACTTATTTCTGGGCAGGCACATAAAACCGTTTCGAGAAGACAAATTATCTAGAAGCAAAGGAATTGAGAAGGTACAAAACAAAGCTAAACTTTCTGCACAGAGCTTTGTCGTATACACATACGACATGGAATATGCAAAGACGTTGGAGAAGGTCGAAAAGTGGAGCTCTTACAGGGGCAAGGGGCATCATAGATTCAAGAAAAACTTGCGTGGCTCGCGTTCGTTGGGAGTATGAGAAGGAACGAGATGGTGGGAAGAGGAGGGGCAACAAGCGGATGGTCGGTCTTTCCTATTCTGCCGACTGTACTCTACAGATGTCACTCGATCTTATCGGGGTCCGTCTACTCCTCGCATGCGAAAAGCAAGCGACGAAGGGCCTGACTGGAATTGCAGACGCGGACAAGAGAGGCGATCGCCTCCGCAGTCCCGTTGCCCGTCTCGGGAGCAGGCACGCAACATGCACATCATGCCTTGCCGGCGGAGGTCCCCGGAGACCATGTCGTTTACGTATTCCGTGATCTTCTAGGCCTCTGGAATTCCTACTTCTTCTTCTTCGTCTCTCTTCTCTTTTGCGTCTCTCATGCTCAATGCACTGTCGTCCCACGCTCAAAACGATGGCGAGGCTCAGACAATGTACCGTGTCATGTGGTCACATCTCCAGAGAGCAGTTGCCCCGTCCCCTTTTAATTAGGGAAGGACCTGGCCGAAAGAACGAACTCGGCTGTGGCCGAGACATGGTCCGTTTGGAGCCAACTGGCTGGGCTAGAAGCGTGGCAGGCCGGCAAAAGCAAAGGTCGAGAAAGGAGACGATGAGACGCAGAGCAGAATGAACATCAAAACAATATGAAGTGTGGTGTGGTATGTAGGAGAGTCTGCCGTTAAAAGGGACTACGAATTAATAGGCCACGGCCCAGATGCGCGGCTGGTGTGGTGTGGTGTGGTTTTACAAGTGGTCTGTCGATGGGCCGATTGAGAGGTGGTAAGGTTGGGACGCATCAGGGTGGGGGTTAAGCAAGGCGACAGGTAATGAGAGGGGGCAAATCAGAATATGAGGGCAGTACGCCATGCAGGAGGCTGCTAGAGCAGGCACAAGATACATCTTGTGCTGGTCCGGCGCCCTCGCTTTGCGTCCAATGTTGGTAGCTGAGCCGTCAATTGCCAACCAGTCGGCCTGTCGAGCGCAGCTCGGCGTGGGGAATACAAACCAAACAAAACTACGACGTATAAGCAACGGAGAAACAGAGTGGCTGTCCGTGCGCCTGAGTAAGCCGCTGTCTCGAATGGGCGCGCGATCTCCCGCATTCATGGCGTCAAACGACAAACTTTAAGACGGACAAAAATGCAAAGCATAGACACGCAAAGATGTCAGCACAATAATGCGCCTGGGACGATACAGGTCCGCTTGGAACTTGGTGTACGTCTCGTTAGAGCGCCACGGTGGTGCTCATAAGGCTCCTACGACGTTTGACATCCCGGAGAGACGCGGCTGGCTCGATCTGGAGCCAGGCCAATACCAACAAGCTAGCGGAATTGGTCAGCGCAGGGCAGCCACTAGTAAAAGTGAGTTTGGCCACACAGCTCCAACGTACGCCGGAATTTCATATTCGCAATGGCAAGAAAGAACACTGGTAACCCGCATCTGCCAACCTCAGAGCGCCCTAGATTCTGGGCGACTCACCTGCTGATATACGCCGTAATGTGGAGAGTCTCACGGTCGCCTCTGTTAATAGTATCGGCGCTCGCGCCTTCATTTCGCCGACAGTCACCAAAGGAGCTTCTTGTTACGCATTCTATTTCACTATCGATGCAGGCTGCGGATTTGGAAAATAGTATCTATGGATGAAATGTACTGGGTATGTATCGTTCGTGTTTCGCTCCTCTAGTTTTGGTCTAGTCTTGCTGTTCGTCGCTGCTGGTTTTCCGACGGCGCAGGAACTTCTTGACGCGCACCTGGGCCTTCCGCAGGGAACTTCCTTTCTGCTTCCGCGGAGGAGCTGCAGAGTTCTCGTTAGAAAGATCCTGCTTCGTATTTTGGGGATGGGGACATGGTAAAATATACATTCTCCGGCCGCACGCTGTGGCTCGACGCTTTTCACATTATACTGAGAGTTGGCTGCGAACTACGCAGTTTTCCTGGCAGGCAGGCTATCCTACTGCGTCTGTCCATCGCTGTTTGGCGTCGATTCTTGAACTTGTGTAAGAACCTGGTGTTGGAGCGTTTTGCCATCGCTCTGGCCATCGAGGCCGCCGACTGATGGGTGTTCAGGCTCGCCTTCTTCCTGCGGCGGAGTTATGAGACGGTGTGACTCGAAACTGTTTCCTGGTGGGGCTGGTGTCGCCTCGGGAATCGTCGGCAGCAACCGGGGCTGCGGTCGTGGTGGAGCCGGAGGTACGGCCGGCGACGGTGAGCGCTCTTTCCGGAGAGAAACACCCACATACTTTTCGACATCCGATGCTCGCACGTATGCTAGATAGTAGGGTTCGCCTCCGTTGGACAGTTCGGCCATGACGGCATCCGTGTTTGCGAATTCCTTGACAGCCTTGTCATTATACTTGCGCCACAAGCCCCGCTCAAAGTCGTAAATCCACACCCAGTAGTGCCCGGCTTTACCAGTGTTTCCAGAGTGGCAGATGACCGCATGCAGTAGATACTTGTTTTGCGGCGCCTTCAGGTCGGCAAAAAGTCCTTCCAATTCCCGCTCATACTCTGCCCGTATTTGTTGCACATTGCGCATGATGTCGTTGCAATGAAGCACACTGTCCTGCTGTGCCCAGCTGTGCTGAACATCTTCTCTGGTTAGGTGGCGCGCTCCGTCTAGGAACTGTTTAGTTGCCTCGTTGCTCCATCTTTCGTCAAGGGTTGTGTCTACCTGTGTCTCGATTTCCGGGCCTGAAACGACTGCTGAAAGGTCGAAAACGACGTCATTCTCGCGCAACAGCTCTTTGACATCGTCGTCGATCATATCATAATCCCCGTCATCACTGTTGAATTCGTTATCTGAAGTTGCGCCTGTCCTTTCGAGGTCATCGTGGGTGTTCTTCTTCTCCGTGTGTTGGTGCAGGTGCTCGTTGACAATCGTGTCAGTATACGCAGCAGCCTTACCCACGGCATCTGGTTGGAAAGAAATAAGAGGATCTTCGCCGTTAGGGCCCTTCAACGACCGAATCCGTTCTTGGATATTCCACGCATGGCGACGTCTGTTAAACAGATCGGATCCCTCGTCACAGTCCATGAACTGGTCCAGATGCAGGGCCTGAGGGATGTCGACCAAACTCTTGTTCTTTGTACCATCTCCTTTGGAACGCTGAATGTGAATGTGCAAGATTGGCGGCAAGCCCACGATCGATGTGAACCGCTCGTACCAGGTGCCCTGAGTGATGAATTCGCGCTGGAAGCTGTTGCTAAGTGCCTGCAGCAAACCGATCTTCTTGTCTTCCGCAGGAAACGCTGTCACCCAGCGGTTTGGCGCAATCTGACGGTTGTAGGATCCGTTGCGGTCGGACCGGCTGTACGTCGCACTTGTCCAGAAAAAGGTGTCGGTGATCGGATCACGTTGCACGCCCGTGGCGACATCTTCACCTGTCGCCTTCACGGATGCACGCAAGTGGCTGATGATGTTGCCCATGACTTCTTCGACGTCTTGCTGGTCGGTTCCTTTAACGCTGGTATCCTCTAGCGCGTATTCGATGATCGTTTCCACGGAGGGTTCGGCTACCGGAGGTGGATCGAACACAGTCTGGATAGCCACAGGAACGGTCTGCTGAAGTTGGCTGTCAGAGGCTGCGAGCCGTGCAGATTCGTCACTGTTCATCGCAGTTTCGACCCCGGTATCACTCATCGTCACCTCCCTTGAGGCTGACGTGTTCTTTTTTTCCACCTGCTCGGCGTGCACCACTATGGGCATGTCGCTGGCGGCAGCATCCTCCTCCTGTAATTCTTCCATACTGTCGCTCACAGGCGGGATGCTTTGCCAACCATCGTCTGCCGTAGATACACGCTGACTTTCACGCCAGCTCTGGCCCTGGATCTCGCCCTTGTTCTCGATTATGGTCTCACCCTGATCAACGAGTGTCTGCGAGCTCCTAATACTAGTCGAGTCGGCGTCAGACGCAAGAACGGCGGCAGCGGCTTTCGGAGATGCGGGGGAGTTGGCATGCACGGAATTATTTTGGGGTGATCCGGAAACCGCTGCCGCACGGCGAACGGGGAGTGGTGGGGCAGGCGAGTTCGTCCTCTCAGTATTCGCAAGGTCAAACGACAACGAGTGATTTTCGGCATCGCCATTTTTGGTGAGTAACTGCTTTCCGTCTGATACAAGTCTGGCCGAGTTCTTCAGTGCCGCAATTGCGAGGCGTTGTGTTGGCACCTCGTACACTTTGTCCGACTGTTGCATTTTGTCGAACAATGAGGACAACTGTTCGACGACTGTGTGGTGTTGATGTTAGCATATCTCAACTTAACGAAGGATAAAAAGTAACCGGAAGAAGGGTGACAAACATTGCCGACCAGCATACGCCTCGCCCCTTTCTAGGTGAGCCGATCCTGGGTCAATTCGGCGATTTTGAAGGCTATCCTCCGTGCCTGGTAGGCCCAACTCGCCAAAGTTGTCAAGGATCTCGTGAACCGGTTTCACCGTATTAAAATATTGCAAAATGCTATTCAAGTAGCAAGTGTTCCTGATGTTTTCCAAGCCTGTGGGCAGTGATGGATCAAAGACCAGGTCCGTATCAGACATGGCGGTAACTGTACGACTGGAGAGGTCAACAGAAGAACGGCCTTTGTCTCCATTGAGAAAATCCTGTGCGGCCGATGCGAGAAGAGGGTCATCGCCACGTTCTTTGCTGATCTGTCTCAGTGCTGCAGCGACGAGATCGCGGTCTTTTTCGTTGGACTAGAAGTGCAAAACAGTTTAGTAACGAAATATGACGAACAGGTAAAAGTAAAATGGGTGAATAAATCAAGGAAAGAGAGAGAGACCCCCCCCCCCCCCAAAAAAAAACTTACAGCAATATTATACTGAGCTACGCTGACCATATAACTCGCGTCGGTGTCGTTTTGCACACCGAGGTAGCTAAGGGCTTCCTCGCTTGTCATATCCTCCACCGCCATTTTTTGAAGATTCAGACTGTTTGTATGACGAGCAATGAGTAGTAGCTTTTCTCGAAAGTTCGACTTTTGTGATGGGTAGGCATCTGAGTTCGACAAAAATTTTGCCAGAACTTCATCGTCGCTCCTCTGGCCTTCTTCGAGGCCGAAGTAATTATATGCCTGGATTACTTTGTCGGTGTTTGACAGTTGGTGCGAAACTGCTGACGTTTGGGTGTCTTGAAGAGAACGCTCGGTCGCAAGGCGGATATCATCCTCTTCTGATCCTGCCGGCACTGAATCCTTAGGTTGGGCTGTGCGCATCGAGTCGAAGGACTGTATGCGAAGCTCAAGGTCCTCGTTATTCCGGCCCTGAGCGAGACGCTTCAGGCAGAGAAAATAGTCGTCTTTCATTCGTGGATTTGTCTGGCTCTGGCATGTAAAGGCATACCAGAAGTACCTCTCGTGCATACGGGGAAGGAGGCCAAGGTCTGCGTAATCCGAAATGCGATATTCGTTGTAGCCATAGTCTGAAGTCGCAAAGTCGCCAATATCGAGAGCATTGGTGATGAAGCTGATCGCGGCATTTGGCTTCATATTTTGGCTGTCCTTGCCAATGATAGTCTCGACCTCACTTTTAACGTCTTGGTAAAATGCAAGCTGCGAGCCGGGGCGGGTTGGCCGTGTGATTGCTGGGCAAGGCACCTTCCACGCCCGGCTGTCGTCGTTGATGATCTCCTCAAACCCAAGATACGTGAGTAGTTCAGCGGCTTCGGGCCCGTTGCCGAACTGAATAAAAAACTTCTTGTTTCTTTGATCAATTTTCCGTTCGATCTCTGAGCCGTCTGGGTTCTTCTCGCTCCTGCCTTCAACGATGTCCCGCAAGTAGGCCCTGAGATACGCCAGCGCATTAGGCATGACGTTGGCGACGTCTGCGAACCGTTCGGGTTCATCCTCCACGGCTCGTTTGAGGCGGTTGCGTATGCCGTCGTGGTCGGTCAAATAGTCGAGGAGATGGTCGCTGAGGCGAGGGCTCGAAATTTCTACTATGAGTTTGAACGAGCATTTTTTTGAGGAGCAGGTGTACGTGGCCCTGCCATGGAACGGGTAAAACTTGATGTCGATCGGCCTCGGCACGCTCTTCTCAGTGAGCACATGAACTAGGTGGTGAAACGGGTCGGCGTTGTTGCTGTTATTGCCACGAGTGGCACCGCACGACTGATTTTGTGTTCTGTCAATATAAAACGTAAAGTGATACCGACAGTTCTGACAGACACATGCAAGAACTTCGTAGCACACGTTCCCGTCGGCGCGGAGTAAAGGCTGGCTTGATGTCGGCTCTCCCTGAAAGCTTTGGTGTCCCTTTAGAAGAAGCTCGTGACGCATGATTGGAGGTGTGGCATCGTCAGAGTAGCTGCCGCCCTGCTTCCTGGCTTCCTCTCGGCGAAAAACGTCACTCGCACAGCCTACATCTTGAAAGGTATCGCCGGCATTGAGGCCAGCTTCGAGCTCGCCGGAAACAAAATCCTGAAGCCATCGCGGTGCCAGGCGACCTACACGGTATTAGTTTATGACCCGTATGACCGAACAAAATTTATGTCGCTCTGCACGGCGTGTCACGCACCTGGTTGGTCCAAATCTATATGGGAAGTCTCCTCAACAAGGGGAAGCGGCACGGGGCCACGAGACCGGGTCCCCGGATAGGCAGGAGGATTCATGACTGCGCGTATTAGTGTCCGTTTCTTCTTACCGCCGTGGGCCTTCCTCGCGAAGAAAACCAGCTTTGCAGTCTCTGGAAAGACCATTGTGGGAACGGAGGAGATCTTGGCTAGAGAAGTGCGTATGGGGATAATGCAAGGAGCCGTGGTGGTACACGATAGAGGAGAAGCAGAGCGCATTGTATATGTTGATACATCAGGAAGGCAACGACACGGACGAGGACGCGAACAACACCAGGGAGAAAGATAAAGGACAAAGAAGGTGGCAAAGGAAGGGAACAGAACGCCATGCAATGGGCATATCAAAGACCAAACAGGTAGCAAACAAACAAAAGACACTACAAGTATGTGTGCAGATGACGTGGAAAGCCCAAGAGTGGGATATTCAGAGAACATATCATACCTTCTAGAGGACAGGTACAAAGTGTGCTGTACACATTGGACTTGCCAAAAGGCTAGCGGACACTGCTGCAGGCAGCCGTAAATCGCAAAAACGAGTTTTGTTCCGCAGCGATGGTAGAGAGCACCTGTCGCCCCTTCGGCGTGCGGGCACTTTTTTATTCGGCTGCCTGGCGAGGGTCGGATACTGCCGGCGAGCAGAATACCCGCTCCAGGCGACGGACACTGTCTCAGAGGTGACCTTTGTCACACGCGGGGTGTTGTCGGATGTACACGAGAGGTCACTGAGCCAGCGAACCGGCCGTTTGGGCTGCGCTTGTGCTGCAACCGGGATGATTGCTGCTGACGCACGAAAACGACGAACGAAAATGATGCCGTTGCCACGCGCCAAAGGTGGCGATCTGGTGAAGGCAGCTAGCTGCTGCAGCTTGCGACGAGGGGAGTTCGGACGCGGGAGTCGGGTATGGATGAATATAGATGCCGCATGAACTGGGATATATCGTGATATATTGCCGTATGTTGAAAAAGAGATGCAGGACTGAAGCAAACAAAGGGATATTGAGTAGCTGCCTGTTTTGTTTAATCGTCGTTGTTGGCTGGATGCGCCTTCCGTGAAACTGCTACGTCGAAATTGGGCAAAAGAGCTGACGCAGCCTTGCTGTCGCAGCTCGCATTACCGCCCGCAGTCTGTCGCGCTTGCCTATTGGGGCTGCTGAGGGTGCCCAGAACAAGTGGCGACACCTAAATTCCCGTTACAGGGGTGCAATAAAGTTATGAGTAATCATATCACGTGTAGATATTTTGCGCGTCACTTTTTGACCAATCAGCAGCCCCACGAATCAATTGAGAGGTCCAAAACCAGACAACCGAAGTTTCCAACTGGTGATATTTCTCTCGCATATCTAAAGCGAGCTTCTTTCTCCATCCAACCCACCTTTCCCCCTTCCGCCCGCTACAAAACACGCATCTAGACCTGAGCTGCAGTGGAGCAGGCTCAGACACACCGAAAGAATGACGTCCGGCCACGGCGACGGCGACCGTGACGTTTACCGCCCGCAGGACGCCCTGTACGCTGGCGTCAAGGGCACTGCGGTGGTGGGTGGTGCCGGCCTGTTCCTGTCTGCGATCCAGAACTCGCTACAGAAGCGCAATGTCGGTGCTTGGGGTGTTTTCACACGTACGGGTGGTGTTGTAGCGTCGTTTGGTATGTCAGGGCGTTGTTTCCGGCTCAATGAGCGTTTCTAGGGGAACACCTTTTAGCTAACAAAATCTCTCCGTAGCTGCGGTCGGTGGTGTTTTCGAGTTTTCGCGGACGGCTATGGCCAACTTGCGCCAGAAGAATGATGCCTACAACACAGCCGTGAGCGGTTTCCTGGCCGGTTCTGTGTTCGGCTTGTCTAGTAAGCCCCTTTTCGGCATCTCTGCCACGGTCTCGATTTGCAGTCTCTCATTTTCTAACAGACTTTTGTAGCTGGCAGAATGCCACGGATAATCGGCATGGGCGCGCTCACGGCCGTTGTGCTCGGCGTGTTTGACTTTACGGGTGGCAAGCTGACTGGCTGGGCCAAGGAAACGGATGAGGACCGTTTCGAGCGGAAAGAGTACCTGCGCAAGAACCGGAGGCGGCCCGGCGAAGAGACGATCGCACAGCTCGGTGACGGTCGCGGTGGTAGTAAGTTCCGCGGTACAGAGAATGGGGTAAACGGCCAGTCGACGTGGAATTACATACTGACCTGATTGACAGTGATCCACTCGCCCAACTACGACGAGCTGCGTGCCGACCGCCTGAAGGAGAAGTACGGCTACGAGATCAAGACGGTCTCAGCTGACCCGAACGCCGCATAAACGAAGACGAACGAGAATGAAGATGGACTGGCGTGTTTCAAACTACACGCCGGTTGACGACCACGGCGATTCCCCAACAATCATGCACCACTCAATCTACATAATCTTTCTGTTTTATTTGCATATATGCAGTCCTGTGCGATACATGCGACTGAGCGACAGAGAGCAGCACGACGGTATGCGGTGCCTTTTGTGTTTGGTACGTTCACCCTGTTTCTTTTCTTCGTTCGTCTTGACAACCTTCGAACACACTCCCCTAGCCAGGTTACTATGATGATATCTCAGCTTCAGAGGCTGTTTATGAACTTGTCCTTGGACAATTGTGATTATACTATTCCTAAATTACATTGTTCTTTTCTGATGTACACCTGGGGCACTCTTCCTTGCTGGCACACGTTTTCTTGACCATAGTTTCCCGTTCTTTCGCTAACTCCATCGTCGCGTTGGCAGGGCCACCCATGAACTAAATAGTAAAAAATAAGAAGCTTCTTTTTTCATCAAATTATGTCCTATTTGTGTCCATGAAGAGAATACGGTGAAATTATGTTTGTACAATCAGAAAGCCAGAAGAACCCAAGAAGTTTGATACCATCCCATCATTATATGTCGTTCTTTGGAACAGAAAGGAAAGAAAGGAAACGAACGCCGTCGTACCGTTCACAAAGACCTTTTACAAAGCCTTGATCGACTCGAAAAAGGGGTTCGCCAGCAGCTTCGCGTCGGCTGCGACGAGCTCTCGCAGCTTAGCCACCATCTCTTCCTTGCTGGGCGTGGTGCTACCGCCGCCGCCGCCACTCGCCCGGACCCGCTCCTTCCACTGCACCAGCAGGTCCTTCAACAGCGCGCTGCCTTGCTCGACGTCCTCTTTGCTGTAGTGCGTACCTAGCAGCGATGCCTCGTCGTGCTTGGTCGTAAAGTCCTCAAGCTCGTCGGCCTTGCGCTTAGCCATACGCACAACTTTGTCGGGGAAACGCACCAGCTCGGCCACGTGGATGCCGAAGCTCTGGTCACAGACGCCGGGCTCAACTTTGTAGAGCAGCGTGACCTCGCGCTTCTCGTTTTCCTTATGCTTTCCTTCGCCCTGCGTCCCGCTAATATGGGCAGTGACGTGCAGGTTGGTTACTTGCGGGTACTTGTCGGCGAGCGCAGTGAGCTCGTGGAAGTGCGTGGCAAACAGGGCAAAGCAGCCAATCTCACGCACAATGTGTTCCGAAATGGCCCAGGCCAAGCCGAAACCGTCGTATGTCGACGTACCGCGGCCCAGCTCGTCGATGATGATGAGCGACTCGGCGGTGGCCGACTTGAGAATATTGGCCGTCTCAAGCATCTCAGCCATGAACGTCGACACGCCCTTGAGCTGCGAATCGCTGGCGCCGACACGCGCAAGCACCGAGTCAAATAGAGTCAGCTCGGCCTCAGCACAGGGCACGAAGCAGCCGATCTGGGCCATGAGGGCAATAACGCCGATCTGGCGAATGTATGTCGACTTACCGCCCATGTTGGGTCCGGTAATGATCAAGAACGACGAGTCGCTGCGGGTGAGCGTCACATCGTTGGTGATAAATTGCACGTCGTCTTGCATCTCGAGACACGGATGACGCGCCTCGCGAAGTACAGTACGACCCTCGCCGCGCGGGTGGATCGTTGGGCGCACGTAGGCAATGGGAGCGTGCACGGCGCAGTGAGCCAACGACACGATCACGTCGAGGTGGCCCAACACACCAGCCAGACGCTCGAGCACAGGGCTGTACGAGGCGGCAACGCCGACGACCTCACTCACGAGGCTGCTTTGTGTACGGTTGTAGTTGTGCGACAGCTGGTCAAACTCGCGGCGCAAAGTCTGCAGCTGCTTCGTGGTAAAGTAGACGCCGTTCTTCTGTGTCGAGCATTCCTGGTAGTGCGAATTGTTGCGGATGCAGCCGGCCTCGGTGCGTGTCAAACGCATGCACCAACCGTGTACCTTGTGGTTCTCCAAGAAGATCTTCTTGTCGCGTTCCTGGTTGAGGTCGCGGGCAGCCTCGGCGAAAGCGCGGTCCATATCCAGGCGCAGACGATCGAGCTTCTTGCGGATGATGCGCAGGCTGTCGTCGAACTCGGGCTTGATGATGAACTCGTGGTTGTCGAGTGCGTCCAGGTCCACCGTTGTCTCGACCATCTCCTGCAGCTTTGAGAGGCTATCGCAGAGCGTACGGAGCTTCGTCGTGTAGGCAGCGTCGAGTGGTACACGGTAGGCCTCGTCCATGACGCCTTCGAGGGTGCCGAGGAAGCCGGGCAGGCGGATGACGACCTGGTAAGCACGGACGACATCCTCCAGCGTCGCTTTGCCACGCTGGAAACGTTTTGCAAGGCGGTAGAGGTCGGGCACAGCGCGCAGGTGTTCCTCTTGCATGGTCTGGCGCAGCTCGGTGTCGGTCACAAAGGCCTCGACCAGCTGCTGTCGCGTCTCAATCTCCTCCTTGTTCATCAGCGGCTGTTTGAGCCACTGTGCCAGTAAACGGCCACCTAATGGTGTTTTGCAGTGATTGAGCAGGCCAAACAGGCTCATGGTCTTGGAGCCGTCGCGTGGGCCCGGCATCAGGTTGAGGGCCTTGACGGCCGAGGCGTCGAGCTTCATGAACTGCGACAGGTCGTGCTGGTACAGGTGGTACTGTCCGAAATTGGACGGGTCGTGCAGCACGCCCAAGTACCGGACCAACGCCGCAGCAGAGCCTAGGGCCAGCTTGAGCTCGGACTGCGGGAGCACCATAGACGCCCGCTCGTCCTTGAGCAGACGGGCCAGGTCCTGCTCAATGTCCTTGGTGGCGAACTCAGCCAGCGACCGCTCGGCAATGGCGATGCCACAGTTATCGATGACCTGCCTCAACTTGGCCAGCTCTGGGTCACGGCCGGCTTTGCTGCCATCTTTGTCGGGACGATCGGCCTGCACGATACACTCGCGGACACCGAGCTGGATCAGGAGGGCCTCAAAGTTGGAGTACAGGTCGTTGTCGAGGAACTCGCTGACGCCTAGCTCGCGCACGGTTGCATCGGCAAAGCATACACCGACGGTGCGGGCCTCGTTGGCGCGGGTAGACAGCTTGACGGCCAGGATCATAGGTGCGTTGTCGAACTGGCCCAAGTCGTCCTCGACGTCCTGAAGGTTGCCCGGCGAAGCTTGCTTCACGATTTTCCAGTTCATGCGGCCGCTGGAACTGGCGTAGATCTCGACGCGCTTGCCAAGCTTAAACAGCGACTCGCGCAGGAACTGCCGGAAGACGGTAACGGTCATAGTTACAGAAGGCAGGCCGGTGTGGTCGTTGCGGCCGAGCTGGCGCACGACGGAGGTCGTCTTGTAGACGGTGCGGGCGATGAAGTTGGCATTGTCGCCATGGGCGGTGTACCAGTCACCGCGGTCGAAGATGCGAATGGTGTCGTCGTCGATGACCGGGAGGGACTTGAAGTAGCGAATAAAGCCATGTTCGTCATCGACCTAGTGGTGGTGGTTAGTACGGGCAGCAAATAAGTGGTGAAGAAAAGAAGGAAACGAAGTAGAGAAGTCGACGATTGACGAGTACTACCTTGAGCTCCGGCCGGGAAGACATTGTGGCGGATGGAATGTGCCTACGTGCAGATATAAATTCGTCCACGACACCGCTGGAACTATGAAAGGTAATCGGTTCTGCGGGCACGATGCTGGGCTGGAGATGCAGTGCAGCGTGGTGGAGGTGACGATACAGGTAGATTGGATTTGCCAGGAGACGCGTCAAGAAATCCCATTAACGCGTTGGCCACTGTGAATGTGAAGGGGGCACTAGCACCAACGGGGAAGGGACTAGTGTGCTGGGATCCGATTACAGTGCAGGCAGGAGCGTGCGACTAAGGAGCAAGGTAACGAGCAGTTGGATAGCCCCACTTTTTATATTCAAAGAAAAAAAAGACAGGGCGACTACAATTGACTTAGCATATGTTACTTCACATCACCAACCCACACTGGACAGTACAGACGGCATGGACACCACCAAAGAGCCACCAGCACCGGGGCTTTTCCCAAGCGAAGGTGGCCCAATTCAGACCACGGCGTCACAATTGGTCTCGGAAAACGGCGTTGCACAGCTTCCTTGCCAAACAACCGAAGTCGATGAGTCGAGACCAACGGAGCCCGCGAGCACAAATGACAGCGAGAATGGAGGCGAGAACGGCGCTGGACCTGCGGCTGAGGCTGCTCGAACGGCATTGGCAGCCTCTGGAGCACCAGGCACGCCAGGGGCTCCGGGCACATCACTATCGAAGAACGCACAAAAGAAACTCAAGCGGCAACAAAAGTGGGAGGATATGCGAGACGACCGCAAGCGGCGGCGGAAGGAGAAACGGGTGATCAAGGCGGAAAAGAAGAAGGCGGCCAAGGCAGCGGGCGGTGAGGGCACAGACGGATGCGCTGCTGCACCTGCGGCAGCCGCGCCCAAAGAGCACACACTGGTACCTGTCAGCCTCATCTTTGACTGTGCCTTTGAGTCCTACATGCGCGAGACGGAACAGATCTCGCTGTCGAGCCAGATAACACGCTCGTACGCGGCAAACCGCACGGCGGCGCGGTGTGCGCGAATCTACGTGAGCTCCTGGGGCGGCAAGCTGCAGACGCGCTACGAGACGCTGCTGGCAAACCAGCACAAGCGATGGAGCCATGTGCACTTTCTCGCCGACGACTTTGTCGCGGCTGCAAAGCAGGCCGACATCGACATGCGGGGGGAGAGGGAGAATGGAGGGGCGGTCGTGGACGTTCTCGAGGCAAAGGATGGAGAGGAAGCGCTGAAGCGCGACGAAGAGACAGGCGGGAAAGAGACAGGCAACAAGACGGCCGAGGAAAAGGAAGCGGACGAGGAGACCACTCCGTCGGACGGCCCCTCTGTCGTCTACCTGACATCTGACTCTCCGTACACGCTGACCCGGCTTGAGCCAAACACAAGCTACGTTATCGGCGGCATCGTCGACAAAAACCGCGAAAAGGGCCTCTGCTACAGACGCGCGAGGGAACACGGCGTCCGTACGGCCAAGCTGCCCATCGGCGACTACATGGTCATGGCCAGCCGAAAGGTGCTGACAACGAACCACGTCGTGGAGATCATGCTCAGTTGGCTGGAGACGGGCGACTGGGCAACGGCATTTTCCAACGTGATTCCGAAGCGCAAGGGCGGGCATTTGAAGGGTAAAAAGGGAGAGACCGGCGAGACGAGCGCGGAAGGAGGCGATGCAGAGGCCGAAGAGGAGCATGGAGATGATGGCGACGATGAGGAGGCAGATGAAGCCGAGGCGAAGGAGGCCAATGACAGTGAAATGGGCATACAAGACGACAGTGCGGCTGCAGAGCCACAAGCTGAGACGGAGGCCACAGAGAGCGTCGCATAGCACGGAGTACCTGGACATCTACTATACATCATTACAGCACAGCATATATAATACGAATTTACGTCGCCACATGACAACAATTCAAAGAGGCATTTGTGACGAAATGCGGAGACGGGATATCATTGCTATATATCCGCCACAGAAGCCTTCTTGGCAGGTTGTTCGTCGTCACGGCTAAAGAGGCCCTTCTATGGGCATTTATATTGATGAAGGACACCGTCTTCGTTTGCGTTTTCAAATCCAAGCTGGCCGCCAATCCGCTGGCAAACACTGTTGAGGGTACCAAACTGTCAGGATGAGTCCAATAACATCTCTTCTGTTATCGACGGCTGGCCTCGCTGTCCTGACAGCAGCCGCTTCGTCGCCCGTTACCACGTTTGCCAACAAGGTCGTCTTCACGCCACCGAGCACGTACACCGACCCGCGTGTGCTTTATCCACGCACAATCGAGTTGCGTGACGGCACCCTGCTAGCCACCTGGGAGAACTACTCGCCGGAGCCCCCGGCCGTCTACTTCCCCATCTACCAGTCCGTCGACAACGGCAGCAGTTGGTCCGAGATCTCGCAAGTCACCGACCAGACGAATGGCTGGGGACTGCGATACCAGCCGTTTCTGTACGAGCTGCCGGCCGACGTTGGCCATTTCAAGGCCGGCACGATTTTGTGCGTCGGGAACAGCATCCCGACCGACTTGAGCCGCACACAGATCGACGTCTATGCAAGCACTGACCACGGCCATACGTGGACGTTTGTGAGCCACGTGGCCGCCGGGGGCAAGGCGCATCCGGACAACGGGCAGACGCCAGTTTGGGAGCCGTTCCTCATGTAAAGAAGCGTGAATACAAATACCGTAGTGGCATTTGTTCGATCAACTGACATCTTCGCAGATACTACCAGTCCCAGATTATCCTGTACTACTCCGACCAGCGCGACCCCAAGCACGGCCAAAAGCTCGTGCACCAGACGTCGACGGACCTGCTCACATGGGATACCGCTGTCGACGACGTGGCGTACGCCGAATACAAAATGCGCCCGGGGATGTCGACCGTTGTGTTGCTGCCAAACAACCAGTACTTGCTGACGTACGAATACGGCGGTGCGCCCGGCGGCTTTCCGGTGTACTATCGTATGGCAGCCGATCCTCGGGCGTTTTCTGCGGCCAAAGAGCACCCTCTTGTTGTGGGCAGCACGCGGCCGACCAGCTCGCCGTATGTGACTTGGTCCCCGTACGGCGGCACCAACGGCACCATCCTCGTCAGCGCCTACAGCCATTCCCAAGTCTTCAGCAATAGTGCACTCGGCGACGAGACCAAGTGGGAGATGCACAATGTCGCACAGCCCGCGGCATACACGCGCACGCTGCGGGTGCTACAGCACGATCCGGGAAAGGTGCTGATCATGGGTGCCGGGAAGTTACCACCAAGCTCGACAAATGCCGTGAGCTTGAGTATCGTGGACCTAGGAAGAGTGATAGGACGGAAATAATACCAGGTTGGGGCATGAGACAAGAGACAGAAGCAGAAGAAGGAAGCAAATAGCATTCTTTTCAACACAACAATGTATAGTCGCCGTGCCTCGTTTCCACAGAAGTAAGCCCAAAATCATTACATGACATTCGTAGTGCGAAACGTGAGAAATAAATCCAGTAACGAAACAATGCCTTTCATAAGCAAAACCCTCGAGGCGGAGGGGGATTCAATCAATCAAAATTCCATGCTCGTCGCCCCATCCCGCTCCCTCTTGACCCTAACGACATCCTTCTCGTCCCGCATCAGTGCCAGCACGAATGACCGGAACTGCTCAATGTACGGTCGCAAACTGGTCTTCTCCCAGTCTTGCAGCTTCTTCTCGTCACCATTGTTACCTTGTGACGGTTCCTCGTCGCTGCCGCTGACACCGGTACCATTCTGCTGGTACGAATCGATCTCCTGCAGCAGTTGCTGCACCGTCGGAACCCCAAGCGGGTCAAACTCCTCCAACCGGTCCACATCGATCGGCACGCACACCCGTCCTGTGCCGGGGTGCACAACAAACGGACTCTTGAGCAAATGGTTCAGTTTCTTACTGACATTGACGTCCAGCCGCGGATACGTGTACTCGAGCACAATGTCCTGCTTGTTCTCCAACAGCTGCTTCATGTCCAGCCCCTTGACGCTGCCCGTCTTGGCTACAGCATCAATGTCGGCCCATTTAGCCGTCGACGACCGACCCGGTGACGAATCCCACTTCCGCCGCAGCGCGTCCACCAGGTTGCGGTCCGACAGCAGACCTAGCAGCTTCTCCGCGTTCTCCGCCGTAGCCCAGGGGTCCTGGTCGCGCAGCACGTCTTCCTGGAAGTGCGTGCGCAGCACATTAAGACTTCGCGACAGGTGCGGGTGCAGTGGCCGCCGTACATTGACACGCTTGCCGCCCTGGCTGCCGCCGCGCAGCACCTCCAGGTAGCCAACAATGGCGCGGCGCTTCTGGTCGTCGAGCGTGCGTGCCCGCTTGTCACAGACCCAGGCGTGCGCACCACGACGACCAGAGTAGATCCACACAATGTGTTGGAACCCAAAGTCGTCGCGCAGCGCCGCGTCAATCACACGCACCGCCATGGTAATGAACTGCCAGCAGCGGATGCAGATTGTAGTCTTGTCGCAGCATGTCCGGATGTCGTCGTAGTCTGTCAAATCGATATCAAAGCACAGCTCCTTGGCAAGAGGCTTGAATGCAGACGCGTTGCTAAGCGCCTTGCGGTCCACTGGGTTGGTAGTGTAGACAGGTCCAATTTCGAAACGCAAGGGCAAGAGGCGGAGGACGTCCTTGCGAAGACTGCAGAGTCGCAGTTAGCCAGCGTTCAATTCAGATTCTCTCCTTTCGTTTGTCAATCTTGTACCGGGTTTCACGTACAGGTCAGACGTCGGGAACGCCTGGTAACGCAGATATGCTTCGTTCTGAAGTGTAAACGCAAACTCGCGGTGGGCAAAATCGTTGGTCGGCGTCGGGCTGTGGTTGAGCCACTGAAAGAGGTATCGCCAGGGGAACAGGCGCTGGTAGAAGCTACGCATAACCTCTGGGTCGGACGCCCGGAGAGACAATAGGTCCGACGTCGTCGCGAGCGCATCTTCAGCGGATTTGCCAGAGAACTCGTCGTCGTCCATGTCGTCAAACATTCCTTCCAGGTTGACAGGCACCGTGTCCGTGATAAGAGCTGCCTTCTCCGGCTCCTCTGTCTTTACCACGACTGCTGCTGGTGCGTCTTCTGTCTTGACCGCAGTGGTCGCCGCAAGAACGCCCTCTGCCGGGCCATCCTCCGTCTTGATCGCCACGGCCGAAGCTGGGACGGCACTCTCCTCGGCCATCTCCACATCGATGTCGTCGTCTTCATCCTCAGCAGCCCAGGGCGGACTTGAGGCCTGCTCAACCTTAACGGGCACGGCCTCATCGCCTACGTCGGCATTGGCTGTTGGTGGCGACTCGGCCTCGATTGTGTTGGGCGAGCCGTTCTCCGCCATGGCAGCGTCGGCCTGAGCTGGAGAGGGGGGATCTGATACGGCGTGCGGCATTGGTGAACGTATTACAAGACTTTTCTTGTGAAAGACGGGGCGTGGTGCAGTACGTCGTAGCTGATAGGCAAATCGGATTCCAATATGGATTTTAGAATGGCAAGGCTTGGGAATAAACCGTCGCAGAAGGCGCACATCGTTCCTTCCTGTTGCTTGGTGCCCACGTAAATATTAAATTTAGGGAAAGACGCGTCGACGCGTTAAGCCGTTTCGCCCCGCCAGCCAATTTGAACGAATCGCGCTGCTTTGTTGCACTCCTTCCCAAAGTTGGGGTCGCTCCACATGTACACCATACTTCCCACACCGTCAACTACTGCCCTGCCGCCCATCCCTAGCGCTTTCCTCATCAACAGCTGCCAACCACCGGAAAATCCTCGGCAGCTGTTCCAAAAAGGGAAGCAGCGACCTTGGCTGGCTGTTGCCACACTCTTCCGTACTAGTGCGATAAAGTGTCATTAGCATGGGCGAGGTACGCCCTTACTTCGTACGACGTACATCTATTATTCCGTAGTTTGGATCATCATCGTCCTCGGTTGCCCCGACGTTTATCCGCCGCCTTTATGCCAACCGTTATCATCGCATTCTCTCTTTCTGGTTACAACATATTGGAATACAGTTTTGGCTACTGCCAGGAATAGCAACACATGAATATAAGTTGTCCGTCGCAGCGTCAATATATACGTCCCCCGATGTCCTCGACCGTCCACATCCTCAAGCATCTCGACGTCCTCCTTTGTTTCGATTACCAACGTTGTCGCCGATACACAGCCATGCGCCTCGACATTCTTTATTGAACCCCAAAGGATCTTACACCAGAGATTCGTTGCATAGCTGCCAAATTGTTAAAAGCACAACATCTTTATCCGGCCACCGCTCTTCGCTTTACGCCGACTCTTTACTCTCCGTTCGTGTCCAGCCATGGCGCCGATCCGCCTCATCATCGAGGATGGCGTCTTCAAAGACACCCTCGGACGGCAGCTTGTGTTGCGGGGGATCAACGTTGCTGGCGACGCCAAGCTGCCGAGCGCCCCTGAGATGCCGTCACATATCGCCAAGGACTTCTTCGAAGGCGACAAGGTCACCTTTCACAAGCGGCCCTTCCCCAAGGAAGACGCACATCTGCACTTTTCGCGGTTAAAAAAGATGGGATACAACACGATACGCTATGTATTCACCTGGGAGGCGATCGAGGCAGCCGGCCCGGGCAAGTACGACGAGGAGTGGATTCAGCACACAATCGACATATTGCGCATCGCAAAGGCGTACGGGTTTTACGTCTTCATGGACCCCCACCAGGACGTGGTATGTTGTGCCTTGCTGGCAAGGCTGGTCTGTTGCTGCTTGCTTGTTGCTCCCTTGTCTAACAAAATCATCAGTGGTCCCGGTTCACCGGTGGTTCTGGCGCGCCTTTGTGGACGTTATACGCCTGTGGCCTCAACCCAGAGAAATTTGCCGTCACCGAGGCCGCCATTGTGCAGAACACGTACGAAGATGTCGACAACTTCCCCAAGATGATATGGTCGACAAACTACTTCCGTCTAGCCGCCGCAACCATGTTCACGCTCTTCTTTGCTGGCCGCGACTTTGCGCCCAAGTGCATCATCGACGGCCAAAACATCCAGGACTACTTGCAGGGCCACTTCTTGGCGGCTATTGGCCATCTCGCCAAGCGCATTAAAGAGGCCGGTGACCTGGAGAATGATGTTGTCTTTGGCTGGGAGAGCCTCAACGAGCCCAGCAAGGGCATGATTGGCTACCAGGACATCAGCGTCATCCCCAAGGAACAGGCCCTGAAAAAGGGCACGTCGCCGACCATCTTCCAGGCCATGCTTACTGGTATGGGTCGGTCGGTGGAGGTCGACGTGTGGGAGATGGGCGGTCTTGGCCCCGTCAAATCTGGCCGCAAGTTGGTCGACCCAGGCGGCGAGAAGGCCTGGCTGCCGGCCGACTACGACGACAGCCGCTACGGCTGGAAACGTGACCCTGGCTGGAAACTTGGCGAATGTATCTGGGCACAGCACGGGGTGTGGGACTCGTCTTCGGAGAACGACGTTCTGCTGCGCAAGAACTACTTTGCGAAGAATCCACGCACAGGCGAGACAATCGACTACCCATGCTTCTCCGACTCGTACTTTATGGACTACTTCCGCGCCAACCGCGACGTCGTGCGCAAGTACCACCCAGACGCAATCATGCTGCTCCAGGGCGCCACAATGGAGCTACCGCCGCGGATCAAGGGCACAAAAGACGATGACGAACGCCTGGTCTACGCGCCTCACTTTTACGACGGCATCACACTCATGACGAAGAAGTGGAATCGCACATGGAACGTGGACGTGCTCGGCGTGCTGCGCGGTCGATACTGGCATCCGGCTTTTGCCATCCGCGTCGGCGAGTCAGCCATCCGCAACTGCTTCCGCGACCAGCTGGCGGCCATGCGCCAAGAAGGCCTGGATCGCGTTGGCGACCATCCGTGCATCCTGACCGAATTTGGTATTCCCTATGACATGGACGACAAGCACGCATACAAAACAGGTGACTACTCCAGTCAGTCGGCCGCCATGGATGCCAATCACTATGGTGTGGAGGGGGCGCTCATGGAGGGCTACACGCTGTGGGTGTATATGACGGAAAACGACCACCTGCGGGGTGACCAGTGGAACGGCGAAGATCTCTCGATTGTGTCACAGGATGACTCACTGCTGCCCGTATCGCACCGGCCCAAGACAATTCCCGATCGCGCAACGGCGCCGGCTCTGCGGCGCGTGGTGACGTCATCATCCATCGGGGCCGGCGAGGCGCCGACGTCGTCCGCGAACTTGCCAACAGCGTCAACAGATGTGCCCACCCAGGGCCAGCGGAGACGAAGCGATGTCGATCAGGACGACATGGTCAACCCGGGCAACATCAAGCGGGTGCTGACACAGCCGTCCATCTCGTCGCGGCCGAACAGCACCAATGGCAACGCCGGTAACTCCGGCAACAACGATACCACCGCCAATGATGGAAACACCAACACCGCGGGCTCGTCGAACTCGAGTCCCGAGCTGAGCAATGCGCCGGGATTTCGTGCTGCCGAGGCATACGTGCGCCCTGCACCGATTGCGACAAGCGGTGAGATTGCCGAGTACGGGTTCGACCTGCGGCAGGCCGAGTTCAATCTGAAGGTGTATGGCATATCAGACGAAAAGCGGCTGGCAGCGGCCAAGAAGGAAGCGGAAACTTTGGCTGCAGACACCCCCGAGGGGGAAGAGGCCCGTCGCGAACGCTCTCTTGTCGGCGTCGACCTCGTCAGCCTTAATTTAGCGCCTGACGGCGAGGCAGCTGGAGGCGACGACGGCAACGGGGGACTCTTGCCTCTGCCGACTGTTGTATGGCTGCCCGAGTACCACTTCCCAGAGGACAGCATTGACGTCGAGGTCAGCGCCGGCCGCTGGGAGATCTCGTGGGACGCGGAGGAGACGGCGACGCTGCAGCGGCTGCGCTGGTGGCACCCACCAGGCACGCAAACGCTCAAGATCAAGGGGCGCGTGCGCAAGTACAACGACGTCGAAGGGGCGACCGGTAGAGAGGACGGATACTACGACCAGCTCAGCAACTGGCTGGAGGGGGGCTGCAGTGTGATGTAAAGTGAGCAGCCAAGTGCTTTCCGTCGCTTGTGCGGTTTGCGATGTTTTGGGTGTCCTCGTTTTATGTTGGCTTCCATCAGCGCGTTTTGCTATCTTGCATACTTGAAGGTCAAGAACATGTAATGAGTTGTATATGTTATGACCTTATTCTGCTTGTGCTATTCCTTCCCAGTCATGTACGTCGTACAACCTTAACAACACGACCACCACATTTTCTCGCACAGTACCTCTCTGAATAAACACAACGTACCTTCGCGCACCAAAGTACACTTCTCAACAAACAACACCATAATTCGACGACACTTCGATACTTCTCCCGCTTTAATGCCTGTCCAAACGTTGACAGTAGCCCCATGCCCCATTTATCCCTTAAACAGCCGCCAACAGTTCGCACACGCGCAACTTGACTTTACTTTTACGTGCATGGCTGGGCACGCTGGCTGCCTCGTAATATCGGAACACTATAGTCGTTCATACTCTCCCGGTGTAATATCTTACAACCCACTCCCTAGTTTGTACTTCCGCCTTTCACCCTCCCCCAAGGTATACTCCGTATGCGCTTCGATTTCCTGGTCGGCCAATGCCCTGTGTGCTTCCCACCCCTCACATCTGTTCTTCGTCGCTACCATTTCCCCCGTCTCTCACTTCTCTCTTTTGCCGGGCGCTTCGTCGGCCAGTCACGTTTCAGAGTCTGCCAGACTAGGCTCTCAGTGGTGGGCTGCTCTGGCTCGACAGCCTTTGCGGTCGTGATTCCTGCAGTGGCCTGCAGGACGCTAGCGCAGCCAGCGCAGCACTGCAGACGAGAGGAGCCGTGTTGCTCTGAAGAGTCCTCGAATGCGCACACATTCGTCGCAATTGTTCCTGCTAGCAAGTCTATTTCTAGCAGTCTTTGATGCCGTATAGCACTCTGTTTGGGATTCGTGCAGCAACCAGCGTGAATGTAGCGGAAAGCAGCCGTCTTGCGCGGAGAAGGCGCAACCTGCGAGACCTTCTCTGTAAATACCGAAAAGGCGACGCATGCATGTCGCACCTTCCTCGAGACACCCCAGCAGCACCGTAACCAGAAGCTGGCGTTGCACATCGTGTCTCTCTTTGTACCCAGGCTCAGGGCAGACTCGCTAGCCAGCACGCTGCGTCCGTGGGGGCCGTCCAACGCGGCGTCATACTCCGCACGTTGAGTTATTACGCCGTGTACCATTTTGATATGCGTTCAGTGCGTGCTCTTCGCTGGCTATATCGTACCATGTGTGCAAGACAAGAGGGAAAGTGCTCTTCTCATCGCTGATTGGTTCCGGTGCGGAAGCGGCATCACTCCTTCTATTCCAAGTTCCCTTTTGAGCACTAGGGCCTGTTCTACTGATGTCTCACCACCTCTCCTACCACTCGGCACTGCTTGCTGTTGTTTGTCGTATTTGTGACCGCTCTTTCCATACTATGACACGAAACGTCAGCTCAGTTTACTTATTAACAGGAGAGTCTACATTCGTTGAGTGAAAACGTTCAGGGCACTACAAGGGATCTGCTGCGGAGGAATAGCGCACGCTGTAGGGCGAGCCAGGGCGCCCAGACCAGGCCGCAACGGTCCAATCGGCGCCTCCACACGCTCCAGAAACCCACTCCAACCACCGGCAGCCACCGGTCGCTCGCCAGCCGCTCCTTGCTCGACTCCACCTTTGTCGCCCGCCTTCCGCCACATCCCCTGTTGTTTTCATGTTTCGACTTTTCCTGGTCGTGCAGAGCTGTGGGTACATGCGCCGTCGTTCTTTCCTCACAGGCGTGCCCTTGCGCAACTGCCTCGCTTCCCTTGTGCACCCAGTAGGTCCTTTGTTGCTTCCCGTTTCCAAACTCCAGTAATGCGTCGTACTTTTCTCACTCCCTCGTACCTGCTCTTCATTCAATAATGTTGGTCGGTCCTGCTCATCCTAGCCGCCACTTGGAGTTGCTCGCCAAATCAACCCCTTTCACTGCTTTCTCGGCCCTTTTTCGACGTATCTTACTTTCTTTTGATCTCGAAACGACCACAACGGTTTCTTTGTCAGGCTCCCTCTGTTGACGTTTACCCCGTCCCCCAACCCCCAAAACCATGCTACCCGTCCGCTGAACCCCTCGTGATCCAGTGCATCCCGTCGCACTACTACGGGGAGCAAACGCTGACCCACTGCCGAGTTTTGAAACGTGCGCCTTTTGCGATTTGCTGCGACTTCTCTCTCTCCCTTCAGGAGGGAAAAATACGCTCCAGACGACAAAAAACTGAGAGGCAACAGGCGAACAGACTGAAGGGCATCATTCACAGGTTCACGCGCGGCATACGGCCCCACCCTGTCTAGCCTACTCCATCTCTTTCCTACAAAACAATCCTAGCCGTTTTCCACCACGCGCGTGCTTTGACACCTCTTTGCCGCCAAGGCTATCTGCGACATCGACAACAAGAAGAGGACCTGTCCCCCGACTACTGTGATGATAGCTCATATCCAACAGACAGTTGAAGCAACAATAGCGACGACGGCATTTTGATTGCAGCAACGACGGAACCCGGAAGCGGCCCGCTGCTTCGCCTCGAAGCTCGCCAGCGGCCCATCTCTCATCTCTCACCTCCCGCCTGTCGCCCTCGTCTTCGACCTCGATCTCTTCCCTCCTGCTCCCATCACTTTGCCTCTCGTGAGGAACTCCTCTGCCCACCATGTATCAAGGCGGCGGACAGCGGGACCCTTCCCGGCCCTACCAGGTGCCGCCACCTCCCCCACCCATGTCGCCGCCGATGGTTCAGCTCGGCAACGGCATGAGCCTCCCTCCGCCTCCTCCTCCTCCGTTACGATATCCTAGCACATCCGGCGGTGTCTTGGGCCCCGGAAACCTACCACCACCACCGTCTGGTCCTCCGCCGGGCAGTGCTCTTGGCCAGCAGGCGCCTTGGCACGGAACATGGGGTGGCCGCATGTACGACGCGCGCGGCGCATTCCCGCCACCGCCGCCACCCCTGATACCTGGAGTAAACCCGAACGCTGCCGCGAGCCAACAGCACCAGGCATACAACCCGAAGATGCACGCTGCCGTTGGCGCCGCACCAGGCCAGACGGTCAGCCTCCCGCCGCCGCCGCCACAAAATGAGCAGATGTCAGCTACATACATTCCCGGCATTGACACGTACGGTGAAGGCGTGGGCATTCCCGGATTTGGCGGCGCAGTCGACAGCATGACTCCATATTCGGCCAATGCACCGTTTATGCAGTGGAATCAGGCACCACCTGGCACCTTTCCAGGAAACGATTCCAACAACAACGGTAACAGTCATATGAACAACACCAGCGGCGGTGGCGGAGGCAGCAATAATGGCCCTGGTGGCTCTAATGTGCCGGGTGGCAGCCAAGTGGGCACCCCTATGGACGAACAGCCCGGCCGCCTGAATCCCGGTGCTGGCATGGGGGCAAACAATCAGGGTGTGTCTATGACGAGCAACGCATCAAGCTCCCGCGGCATACCGCCAGAGATGGCAGCGCAGTGGCCTTTGGAGCGTGTTCTGTCCTGGCTGCAGTCCCACCAGTTCCCCAATGATTGGCAGGAGGCTTTCAAAAACCTAGAGCTGAGCGGCACACCCTTTCTCGAACTTGGTAGCGCTCATGGTGGCCGCGGCAACTTCAGTTTGATGCACCAGCAAGTGTACCCCGCCCTCAAGCAGCTCTGGATCGAGAGAACCGGGATACCTGGCGACAAATGGGACCCATCCAAGGACCGTGAGGAAGGTCGCCGCATGCGCCACCTCATTCGGAGCATCGTCAGTGGGCGTCCTACCGACGCCTCCAAATTCCCAACACACACTCGGAAGGAGTCCAACCCGACAAACGCCAACCACAACCTGCCAAGCGCAGGTGCCGAAAGTGATTCGCCAAACGTGAGCAGGATGCGTTCTACTTGGCCTTTCCTTTGTGAGACATATTTTTAGAAGGTAAACTAACAACTACCTCGTTACCAGACTCCTATCAAGGCCCCTGGCCCTGGATTCTCGTCCCGGCGCATATCTTCTCAGAATTTGCGTGGTGCCCAAAATTTTCCACCGATGCTGAACAGCGCCGGCAGTGGGCCGTCTCCCGGTGCGGGAAGCAACGCAGGAGGCACTTCGGCAGACGCCAACCACCGCGCCGTATTCAAAACCCTTGATGTCGACAACAACCGCCGTCATAGCCCAAATACAAGCGACGTCGGGCTCGGCAGGGACAGCCCTGCCGGTAGCCCGGTCCCAGGATCGAGCAACCTTTATGCCGTCAACACCCCCAGCCTTTCCGCTTCACCACACCAGTCCCGCTTTGGCCACCGCTCACGAAACAGCACCGACTCCATGTCATCTAATGCAGCCATCTACGGGTCTGGTCTGCCTGTCGAAGCTAATCAGATGCTGCGGCAGGGCATGAACATTGGCGAGATGATCGGTGCAAGCAACACTAACACAGGTGCCGGTGCCAATGCTCGGCCGTCTTCGCACGACTCCGGCGACCGGTCTGCTGGTACTGACCCACCGAACAGTGCCAAAGATGCCAAATCGCTGCGTTCGTTTTGGAACCGAAAGAAGAAACCAAAGGACGACAATTCTTTCCCCTCTCCCGATGGCCTCGAATCGCCGACGAGTCCGGTCGTCACAAACAAGTCGTCGTCCACTCTCGGCAGTCGTACTGGCAATGCTAGTGACTTGTCTCTCGACCGCCCCAGCTCGAGCTTTGCGACCAGCCATGACTTCAGCGGATCCAACACCGGCTCCTCGTCCCAGTACAGCAAGCCATTGTCTTCCTTTTCTTCTGCCGCTTCATCACGTGTGTACATCCTTGCTACGGCTGATTATTGGAACTACCGCATGGTGGATGTGACAGATGTCGCCAACCCAGCCGAGCTTCGGCAGTTGATCTGCATGAACCTAGGTCTACCAGAAGGTGATGGGGCCACCCTGTTTTTGACCGATCTAGGCCAATTCAATCACGATGCGCCGCTGGACGATGCGAAGCTGGCAGCGATCAAGATGTTCAAGGCTGACGGTGCTGGTGCGACAAAAATTTTCGTACGGCCACGGAACATTGCACTATCGCAACCCGAGCTCTCACCGGCCTATGTTGCCCATGGTGCCTCCATCGACAGGGATGCATATGATGCTCTAAACGGCGTTTCAAGGCCGAGATCTAGTTCGTCTCCGCCAACGTCAAGACAGAACAGCACGTCTGTGTCGATTGACCATACGCTGCCCAATAATGGCGGTGTGGGCGGCGACCCAAGCAAGGCGCAAACTAGAACCGATGCCGCCGCCAACCAGTACCGCGCGGAAATTGAGCGTAAAGGTCAAGCATATCTTGCCAAACGCCGACAGGCGAACGGCAACGTTTCTGCCACGCCCGTTCAGGAGAACGCACCGTACGGCGGAATTGTTGGTAGGAACGTGGATTTCGATCAGCCACGCGTGTCGCCTTTCGAGGATAAGAACCCCGACAAGCTTTTGCCTCAGCGCCGTGCTCCAGCACCACCTGGCGACCCATCTGCAACGCTCATTAAAGCAAACTCGCTTAGCAAGCGGTCCGGCGACCGCATGCGTCTGTCCCAAGGCAGCATCGATGGCTACCCCAGCAACAAGCGGCCTGCCCTGCCGACAACAAACGAATCGCCACAGGAAATGTCTGACAAGGCCGGCCGGAACCGGTCCTCGCCTGGCACTGTTGGCGGCAATGGTGCTAGCAACAACGGCGACTCTGGCAATGGCGGCCTTCAGCCGATGGGCTCTGTAGCAAGTGCCATTATTGGTATGGGTAGAGGCCTGGGCGGATTAGGCCACCTGTCTCGTGGTGTTTCGCCTAACCGCGTGGCGTCCGCGCCGTTGAATACAAACATGGGCAACAACTATACCCACACTGAGCCGCTCCGAGGTATGCCCTCTCACCCATCCCACAATGAAAGAGTTCAAAAGCCAGATTCTAACTCCTTTCTAGGATTCAGGATGCCAGCACGCGCGCCTTCTCCAGGCGGTTTAAGCCCAAGCTCCCGACCCAGTGCGAACTTTGCACGCCTTCCATCAGGCTCTTCACAGTTCCAGCAAAAACCACGATCGGATCTTGATTTCCGCAATAACGATCCCAACTTTCCTCGCGGAGGCGGCCCACCTCGTATCGGTATGCCTGCAGCTCTGACAAACCCGACGCGACTGTCTGTATCTAACGACGACTCCGACGACGATTCCGATGACGGCCTATTTGCCGTGCCCCTTGCTTCCCGTGCGCCAGCTACCAGTAGCAACAGCAACAGCACCAACATGACTAAGAGCGATGTCGAGGCAGCTGTAGCGGCGGCGGCAGCGACAACTTCGTCCAAGGCTGCTGCCGCCGCTGCTGCGGCAAACGGAGGCGAACCAGACTCTGGCAGTGGCAACGGCAGACGGCCGAACCTGACTGTGGAGACGAAGCGGCCCCGTAAGACGCTGTCTGTAGCATTTACATCTCCTGTTTCTGCATCGACTGGCGGCAACCCTCCTGGCGACAACAACGGCAACGTGATCAACCGGAGCGCTGGTAGCAGTTCGCGGATGTCCGACCACACAAGCGATGACGGTAGCTCAAGCCGACGGACTCCAGGTACTCCCGACTCTAGCAATGATTGGAAGTCCACATCTTCGGCGACGGACGATGGCAAGCTGAGCCGGCGCAAGTCATTTGTGGAGCGAGATGTCTGGGCGAACCGTCCCCCAACTGATGCGCTGATCAACAATCTGGAGGACTTCTTCCCTAATCTCGATGTCGATCAGCCAGTGCTAGAGGAAGGGCCAGAGCCCGAGTTCTCAACGTCGCCGATTGCTGAAGTGCCCGAATCGGATGAGTCGTTGTCTGCCGGTGGAAGAAACCGTGCTGGTAGCTCTGGCATGGCCGTCAATATGAACAATGGTCTCGGTGGCAGCATGAGTGCGGGCGCCGGCCCCAGTTCTGCATTCGGTCCTAGTCGCAGCCCTGGTTCAGACGCACGGTCTCCTGCCGAAGCCGTTGTGGCCGCTGTAGCTGCAGCCAAGGCCGCCAAGGCATCTTCCGGTGGAACAGGCACCACTTCGTCGTCTATATACAATGAAAACGACACACTTGGATCCGATGAGTCGACACTCAAGGCCCTTGATCGGCCGTCTTCCATCTCATCAGTCGCACAGCGCAGTCTTCGGCGGTCTGGTGGATTGGGCCGTATGAAGTCCATCCGTGAAGTAGCACGGGGCGCACATGAGGCCAACAAGCGGTACACTCAGACGCAGCTGGCACAGCACCAGCAGCAACATCAGCAAGTCCAACAGCAGCCACCTCCTCAACCCGGCGCGCCCGGTATCCCACGGCGTGTTCCAGTCAGCCAAGCCGCGATTGTGCGGCGCAAGTCAACCAAGATGTTTGGTGCCAGTATCGTGCAGGTGCGGCCTGACCGTGAGCAAGGATCAATTGTAGTCCCACAACTGCCACCCCTGCACGGCCAGGGCGATGCCAGCGGCAGTGGCAGCGGTGGCAACACAGACAACAACGGTATTCCCAAGCGACAGACGACGTTCCGCTGGTTCAAGGGTCAGCTGATCGGCAAGGGCACGTTTGGCCGTGTGTACCTGGGCATGAACGCGACGACAGGCGAGTTCTTGGCTGTGAAAGAGGTAGAGGTGCCACCGAAGCTGGTGGCACAAAACGACAAGAACCGAGTGCGCGAGTTAGTCGCGTCGTTGAACCAGGAGATTGAGACCATGCAGCACTTGGACCACGTGAACATTGTGCAGTACTTGGGCTGCGAGCGCAAGGAGACCAGCATCAGCATCTTCCTCGAGTACATTTCCGGTGGCAGTATCGGCTCCTGTTTACGGCGGCACGGCAAGTTCGAGGAGCCCGTGGTGGCAAGCCTGACTCGCCAGACTCTGTCCGGTCTGGCGTACTTGCACCGGGAGGGCATTCTACACCGCGACCTGAAGGCCGACAACATCCTACTTGACGTGGACGGGACGGCCAAGATCAGCGACTTTGGAATCAGTAAGAAGACCGACAACATTTACGGCAACGACCGAACCAACTCGATGCAGGGCAGCGTGTTCTGGATGGCGCCGGAGGTGATCCGGCCACAGGACGAGGGCTACTCGGCCAAGGTGGACATTTGGGCCGTGGGCTGCGTCGTGCTCGAGATGTTTGCGGGGCGGCGGCCTTGGTCGCAGGAGGAGACGGTGGGCGCGATCTACAAGATTGCACAAGGCGAGACGCCGCCGATCCCGCAGGACGTGCGGGAGACGATCAGCCCGTATGCGATTGCGTTCATGCTGGACTGCTTCACGGTCAACCCGATGGAGCGTCCGACGGCAAGCCGGCTGCTGTCACAGCACCCGTTCTGCAACCTTGACCCTGACTATGACTTTGCAGAGACGGCGTTGTACGCCAAGATCCGGGACACGTTCAAGACGACGTAGTCGCACCACGGTGATGGCTGATCGAGTAGTGTCTTGTACGGCGTATTTACTTTGTTTGGATTCGAAATATGTTTCTCTGTCGCTGTGCTTCTAGTCGTGTTATCTATGTTTCCCGACTGAGACACACATGGCCTTTCCTTGAATGTATTTTTATATAGTATTGGGCAAAGCGTGGAGATGGCGCTTGGGAATGCAATGTGATACTTCGTTGAAATGTGTCGCGTCTAATTGACATTTAGTCCATGTCTCAGCCGCGCCAAAAGTCGTAGATACTTTGAACCTCTTCAGCGAATGCACTTTGAACCTAAAGAGCACCCCTGTCTGCCTGTCATCCCCTCAGAGATCGTGCCTCACTTGACTCGCCTTGTAGTTTTGCCAGGATAATCGCTATCTTTTGCCGGCAGACCTATTCGATAGTCAATGTCGTCTTCCAAGATCTTGCTTCTAGCCAGACCTTGTTCTGCTGTCCACTACAGCTGGCACTTTCCTCACCCAGAATCGAATTCTCGCTCGACATTGACCTTGTACGACAAACACACTGCTGTATTTCTGAGGGCTTCAGGCACCCATATGCTCGTGTTGGCATCGAGCGCTGTTCTCCGTGCTCCTATTTGCATACGACATTAGTTGTGCTCCGTCAATGGCCCTCTCAACTGCCGCAAATTGATTCTGTCGTGTTGGCCACCTCGTTCTTCTCCTCTTTTTTAGGTGGCCACCTTTCTCGCGGCAAAAACGTGGTCAACATCGCTCCAGTCAGGGTCTCCACTGCCTTGTCTGGCTAATCAAAAGGAGAATAAAAACACATTGTCTTGGCATATTGTTTCTCACTCCGTAGAGACCGACCCCTGCCGTTCCGCTTCCCAAAAAGGCGCTACACCGTCAAAGACACAAAATTCAAGCAGTTTCTGGTTCCGGCCGCGCATGGGGACAATTCGAAGAAACAATCGAAAATAGAAGGCCCTTGCAATTGAGTCGACTCAAGAGCAACGCACGTTTTATTTCCCAGTGGTTTCCAGCGGTTTTCATGTGTTTCTTTTCTCCTCTGCATGATCAAAGCGGCCCGTTTTCTCTTGGTTGTCGACTCCACGTCCAATCGCGGCGGAGGCCAAGAGGTGGCATCGCGCAGCTGCACGCAAAGCTCTGTTTTGTTTCAATCCCTCAACCTTTGTCTCAACAACCATTCGCCATTCAAGCCCTTTTCTCCGCGGATTTTCTTCACTTCTTGCCCCTGCTCAGCGTCCCAGTGTGCACCCCTGGCCGTTTTCTTGTTCCCAGGGCTGACCCGTCCTGGTCTGGACTAGCCCCCAATTGCAGCGCCTTTTTGTTTCCTCCAAGCTGGATCCTACTCCCTCTCCTCTCTAAAAATAACAAGGGGCGAAATAACCTTTTCCTGTCTCCTGGCCCTACACTAGCTGCAGAAATAGTAACGTCGCGCGCTCATGTACATTGTAAATCTAAACAAGTCGATGGATCCCGGATGTCGTGTGCCAAGCGCGAGAGTGACCAGACAAAGTGGTCTCTGTCGATTTTCAAAGCGTCAGCCTCTTCAGTCGCCGTGGAATGCCAAATGCGTCGAGCATATGTTGTATATGTGAGCTTACTCTGTAGTTGTGTCGCTTCATGCGTCTTGGAGAGCAATGGAAATTGACGTTTTATTATTATCGTATTTCCCGTTTGGGCCGTTCCCACTTGTTTGACCACATTCCGCCACCAAAAAAAAAACCACAGAATAATAAAACACCAAAGAATGGCTCCAAACGTAACAAAAGCAAGATGATGCCAAGGTAGTACGAGGCTAACTGTTCTTTCTAGTGATTAGAGAATACCGGAATATCGTATAACATACTTGTAAAGAGTAGGCGAGCCGTATCTTGCAAGGGAAGGCGCCGTTTTACGCGACGGCGTGGGAAAAGACAGAAAAGTCTTGGCATTCCGCCTCCTCTGCACGCCCCGCAAATGGATAGATCGTAAAGAAGGGGCCACCCGTAAGAAAATGAGGAAGGAATAAAACAGTATTGTCTTGGCAGACAAGCCCAGCCCAGCCAGCCCAGGAAGAGAAAGAGAGGCCAAGAAGACACGATCGCAACTGCCACCCTCGACACTCCTTCCCCCCAATCCTAACACAAGCCACCAGCCCGGCTTGGTCCTTCTTCATTGGCATATTCCTGTCCCTGTGTCGGCCGCGAGCCTCTCCTTCCTCTTCTCTCTTCTCACCTTCAAACTCCGTACGCGACTGCACACACGGCGACCACCGTTCCGTTCCTTCCAATACTGGTCCTTCAGCAGCCTCTCGCTCGCCGGTCTGCCACCTTCCTTTTCTCTTCGCGCCAACTTGGTCCTTCCCACCCGATCGCAGCGAAGCACGCGCCTTCCCCAACAGCCAGCAACGTCTTGCAGTAATCGCCGTCTAACACCAGTCCTTTTCTTCGTCTTTCCTCCTTTGCTTTCCTTTGCTTTCCTTTCCTTTCCTTTCTTGTTCACGCTTCACGTCTTTCTCTGCTACACCCTCGGCCATATCCTTTTCACGACACATCACGACGTTTCAATACCCCTACCGGCTACAATCTGATCTGCATTCAGTCCCCGTGTACGACATACATACAACACACAAACACACAGCCTACGGATCTCACGCTCAGCCCGCTTCGCCGGTAAAACGCCTTCACACCAACAACCCCCCGAACTTTGTTCCTTCACTCTTATTCTTCCTGTTCGCCTACCCAATACGGACTACACCCTCTCTATTTCCAGCCATTTCCCCTTGCCCTCACCCCAGGCTCTCCATCTCCCGTCGAATATACCTCCAATATGCCGCACCTCAACCGCGGGTAACCTCACATAAGAGAAAGACAAGCCGAAGAGCAGACAATTCCCCGCGCCATATACCTGTCTTGTACGACACAGTGACTTTCTTGGGTTTCTCGTTACCGCAGCCGTACCGTACGGTATCTTTTCTAGCTCAACGACTGTCGGGTTCGCTCTCATCGACTCATCCAACTCATTCAAGTGAACCTCTCTCTACCGCACATCGAGGTTACGAAGTACGCAGCATTCTGAGGATACGTCTGTGAGCCGTATTCCGAACGGACACCAGCTATTCACAACACAGCTCCACAGCGCACGCGACCACCCTTAAACGCAAGAATCGAGTTTCGGAGTTCACCCGTCCCAGCCGCGCAGCAACTGCCAAGTAGTCTGCACTGGAGACAACGGTATGTGCCCATTCGATTGGATACGCGAATGACGTGGGACTTCTTCAAGGGCCTGCCAATAGTTGCGGATTGGGTTTGGATAGTCACAAATCTTGTAGTCTTCTCTTTTGGCCCTCGCCAACTTTCTCAACAGAGTACATTTTGTATTGTGTCCCGTCAACGACTAGCGCCCTCGCTTTGAGGCCGCCCCCAGTTCACAGCAGCCATGGCATTGCTGCGATTCAGAAGGTACCGCGTGTACGTCTTTGCCGCCGTCTTCTTCCTCTTGCTTGTTTTTCGCCTGTCGAGCAACTCTCAGTTAAGCGCCCATCATACCACAATCTACAAGGGCTACTCAGCTCCGCCTGATGGCGAATCAAGTACGGAGCCCGGCAGCAGCAGCAGCAGTCATGACGGTGCAAGCGGCAGTTTCGGCGCGGGCACCCCTGCTCAAGATGCTCCTCCTTTCCTAGGGTCACCAGATGTGAGTGCTCCGAAAGTCCCCGCGGAAAAGGAACCCGAGAAGGTGGCTGCGCCCGCACCGCAGTCAATGCGCATTCCTCAATTGCACACGAGCCTCGAGGTCAAGGGCTCTTACGGCCTGCCTACGGGTCCTCGATCGCAAAAACCGACCGCGCCACAGCAAACGGACGCGGCAGCTTCCGCACCGAAGGAGGATGGTGCCTTCGATTCCAACCGTGTTCACCAAGTGAATCCCCCAGCTACCCATCAGGAAACCGCTGTCCCGGTCGTCGCAGACGCCACAGCCAAGGCAAAGCCTATTCTTTCAACAAGCGTCATTCACTGGATGAAGATGGCCGAACACTTCCCCATCCCCGAAGAATCTCTCATTCTGCTTCCCACTGGCTCGCCAATGCCTATCCCCAAGATCCAGCACAAGTTTGCGGCTGAACCCGACGCCACCCGTGAGATCCGTGAGTCACGTCTCGCTTCAGTGCGCGGCGAGATGCAGCATGCGTGGTCCGGCTACCGCACATATGCTTGGACCCACGACGAGCTTGCCCCCGTCAGCAAGGGTTTCCGCGATCCCTTTTGCGGCTGGGCTGCGTCTCTCGTCGATGCCCTAGACACACTATGGATCATGGGCATGCACGATGAGTTTGACGAGGCATACGAGGCGGTCAAGGATATTGACTTCACCACCACTCCGTTCCGCAGCGAGATCCCCGTCTTCGAGACTATCATCCGCTACCTAGGCGGTCTCATTGCCGCGTACGACGTCTCGGGTGGCGAAAGGGGCAAATACCCTGCACTCCTGTCCAAGGCGGTGGAACTGGCCGAAATCCTCATGGGTGTCTTCGACACCCCCAACCGAATGCCAATTCTTTACTACCATTGGAAGCCTGCCTTCTACTCCCAGCCCAAGACTGCTTCCAGCAGTGTCAGTGTGGCCGAGCTCGGTTCCATGAGCATGGAGTTCACACGCCTGGCCCAACTGACTGGCCACAGCAAGTACTATGACGCCATTGCCCGCATCACCGACGCCTTTGAAGACTGGCAAAACCGCGTCAACGGAACCGCCATACCAGGTATCTTCCCTGAGCATGTTGATGCATCCGGTTGCAACAGGACAGCTGCCGCTATACTGGAGGCAGAAAATGCAAGCAAACTAGCAAAGGCCCAGGTGGCTGCTGCCAACGACGCTGAGACCGAACCGGTAGGCTACAAGCCAAACCAACCGAATTCTGACCCTATGGTGGCCCAGGACAAGGTGGCGATTGCAAAGACGATGTCTCCGGATCTTGAATTCCGCGTCAACTCAGCCACGAAGCCAGGTGAGCCGGCGACCGGCGAGTTTCGCAAGGTCGACGACATCACATCCGCGTCAGTTGGAAAACGTGACGTGGGCGGCGCGGTGTCCGTGGGGACCGCCCCCAAAGACGCTACGGCACAGGTCGCCGTCGCGACTGATGTGGACAAAACGCCAACCGGTCCCAAAATAATGACTGGTTCCGGCGTGCAGCATGCCAATAAACCGGTGTCGGCCCCTATCGCTGCAAATGGCAAGGTCGCCAAATTCGATTGCATCCCACAAAACCTGACGGCTGGCGGTTATGGCATGCAAACATACAGCATGGGTGGAAGCCAAGATTCCACCTACGAGTACTTTCCAAAGGTAAGTTTTATAATGAGGCGAGAATTGTTTATTTTTCCTTCCTTTGGGGGGGTTTTGTCACAAACAGTCCTGCTAACACAATTTTAGCAATACCTTTTACTCGGCGGCCTCGTTCCCAAATACCAGGCCATGCACGAAAAGGTGGTCGATGCTGTCAAGAAATATCTGCTTTACCGTCCGTTAATAAAGGACGACCGGGATATCCTGTTCTCGGCAAAGGTGTCTAGTCGGGACGGCACAATCAAAGACATGTCCTATAACTACGAAATCACACATTTGACCTGCTTCCTCGGAGGCATGTTTGCCATGGGCGGCCGTATCTTCAACCGGCCGGAGGATGTCGAGATTGGCGGCAAGCTGGCCGACGGCTGCGCCTGGGCATATGAAGCGATGCCTATGGGAATCATGCCCGAAGGCTCGATCATAACTCCCTGCGCAGACATGACGAACTGCTCGTGGAACCAGACTGCCTGGTACGAAAAGCTTGACCCCAACACGGCCTGGCGGGCCAGGCAGTTGCTCGATTACGAAGAGCGTATGAAGACGTGGACCAAAGAGAGGGACGAGATCATGGAGCTGCAACAAGCGCGCGCCCTGGAGCTTGAGCGTGAGCGACAAGCTGCTGCGAAGGAAGAGTTGACCAACGAACCGTCATCGCCGACGGATGCAGTAGGACTTGCGCCCGGCCCCGAAAACCCCGTTGGCACTGCCAACATCGGCAAGCGTGCAGTTGGCGGGGCAGACAAGACACCGGTCACGGCGGCGGATGCGGTCGCCATCAACGAAAAGGAAAAGGTATTGCAGGGTGATCTAGACCTTAACGCTGATGCTGCCGCCGCGCCAAAGGCGGCAGCCCCTGCCAAAGAGCCACTTCCCGAACTAGTCATCCCGCCCATGCCTGTACGCCCTGAAACGCACGAGGAGTTCGTTCAGAACCGCATTGATCGCGACAAGCTCGTCCCCGGCTTTGTCAGCATGAACGACAGGCGCTACATTCTTCGGCCCGAGGCAATCGAGTCGGTGTGGTACATGTACCGCATTACGGGCGACCCGTCATGGCAGGAGAAGGGCTGGCGCATGTTCCAAGCTGTGATTCACGCCACGCGGACGGAGTACGGCCACAGCGCCATCGCTGACGTCTTAGCAGATCCCAAGGGCGAAACGGTCCAGGTCGACAATATGGAGAGTTTCTGGTTCGCCGAGACGCTCAAGTACTTTTATCTGCTGTTCGCCACGCCCGATGTCATCAACCTGGACGACTACGTCCTGAACACCGAGGCGCACCCTTTCAAACGACCGACATAAACAGCGACCAGTAGTTGAAGACCAGCGCATAGGCGGATGGTCTACCGGGGATGTGACATACGTGAGCGGAAGGGACGAGTAAACATGTGGTGGTTTACACAATACCCACTTGGGAGAAGGATCGACGAAAGGGAAAAAAGTGAAGGGAGGACTCGCCTGGAGTAGCGACTTCCGATACCTTTCGGCATTGTTTGTTGTTTGGGCTTTTGCTTGTGTATTCTTTCTTGTTAGGGCGGGTTTTTGCTTGGGTTATTACACCACCGAACCATTATCAATAGGCGTAAGGAGAATTATTTTGGTATAGAAATAACAGCCAGGTTATGTTATAAATATTACCTTTACTCCCGGAAAAGAAAAAGAAGAGTTGAACTCTGAGTCTCCACTTTTCGGTAAATGTAATAATAAAAAATTCTCCTATTTTCCAATTTTGTTTGTTAAGAAATATCAGAATCAAATTGAAAAGAGAGAAAAAGTTGAAAAAAACGGAAATGAAAAACAGCCATGTTATATTTAATGATTTTTAAACAAAAAAAAAGACCAAAGGAAGGAGAGAACGAAAACTGAAAACGTTTGTGGCATGAAAATGGCTGCGATCAGTTAATTATACGAAGTTGTTTACATTACCCTGGCGACTTGGCCACAACGCATAACCGTTTAAATAAGTTGTGATATTATTAGGTACGTGAACACCAAGGATCGTAATCTGTCCCTCTAAAGCAAGCAGACCTTTTGCTTACATTCACTTGCTAGTATATCAAGCCACTACGATCGAAAAGATGCAGAATAACATGTCATTATTAATGATTATAAGCAAACGATGGTGATAATCGGTGTCGAGTTGCATTCCTATCTAAATATTCCCTTTCGCTATTATTCCTGTTAGATCTCCCGCGGGTCTTCCCCGCTTCGGATGATTTACATGCTAGACCCAAACCGCCATCCTGTCTTATTATTATTCACTTGGCGTACCGTTCATTTTCAGCCAGTCTTATGACTGTTAGTGGGAAACAGGGGGCTAAAAGAATCGCTCTCTTTCGTGCAAACGCCAAAGTAAACAAAAACAAATAACCGCCGCAAAAATAGACAAGCACAAAAATAAAACAGAACATATTGTAACCCCCAAATCCCGTTGTCTATATACATACATGTTGCCGTCGAGTGATATCAAATTTGGAGTCGTATGGTAGGTCGCGCAGCATTGACAGCCTGGAGCATCGTCGATTATAAGAAACGTCAACATGGACGAAGACTTGTGAGGTCTTCTCACCTCAGAGTCGTTTCCCATCGAAGCCTTCGTGCGGGTCATCAAATGGCCTATCCCAAATCGTTTGCGGAGTGGCGTCGGTGGGTTGTGTCATAGTCGTCGTATTCGTTATCAAGCTTTCCAGCATGCAGCTGTTTCGGCTTGATGTTTGGCGATGCGGTGTTGTGGAACCGTCAATCGGCTTGTGTCGGTTTCGTTTGTGGTGTCGCTCGTTTTTGCCCCAAATTATTGAAGCTCGTGCTTGTATCCCATACTCTCTCATTCAGCTATTGGACTCCCTCAGTCCGCCAGCTGATTCAGTACTCTGATACTCAGGATCATCACCAACAAGCCAATGGTCACCACGATAAGCAGGGCAAACGAGAACCAGCCCATTGCTATCGCGCTGGTACCGACACCCGACTTCACGCTGCCATTGCCGAGATCCTGGGCAATGATGCTGGCTGCCACTGATGCAGTATGTTGCCACAGCACAGACACGAGAATGAAAATTGATGCCACAAAGATAATGGCAAGTGAGATCTGGGAAACGAATCGAGACGGGAAAGGCTTCACCTCACGCTCGGAACCCTCGCTGTCTTCCTCCTCGTGCCAGCCAGGGAAAGTGGCTAGAAGCAAGAGGCAGATAAAAGCAAAGATAATAGCAATGATTCTGAAGAGTGGGTTAGTAAGTCGATATTGTAAACGGCGGGGTCGATCACGGGTAGAACGAAAAAAGAAAAGCCTTACATCAAGTACGGGAAGACAATCATGTCCTTGAACTGGCTGGCCAGCCAGATGAGATTAAGCGGGTCCTGGTCCACGCTTACCTCGTTGGCCAAAGCCGTTGCGTTGTTCGAGCAAAGCCATGAGCCACCGTCAGGGTTCACACAAATGCCAAAGTAACCGACCCGAGCCTGCAAATGGGCGGAGCCGACGATGCCACTGATGGCATTGTTAACACTGTAGTCAACCTGGGCGGTGCTGGGCACAGCTGTGTAATGTTCGTAGTAAAGCGACAGCAAGAAGATGCCGGGAATTAGGGGACTTGATGATGAACAGCCCGCGAGGAGGAGGGCTAATATCAGTTGTCAGTATGAAACACTTGTAAAAAAAATGAGCAAATGAAGGAAGCGCTGCTCTGCTGGGGAACATGCGTACATAGCAGAATGATTGCCACGGCAATCAATATCATCAACACATGATGGTAGCCGAGAAAAGGTATGTATCCTATAATTTGTTAGCAGTTTGTGCTTTGAGACTGGTTGGATATGGATCAAAAGAGTGGGAGAGATGCAAGCAAACGGAAATGACGTACGGTACCACCCGACTTGGACAACGCCGCCTTGCGGCATGGCGCCACGGATACTGCGCCGAAGTGCGCGCGCCGCCTTGGAATGTGGATATTAGGGGTGACTGTCCACCCAGAAAGCCACGCCGCACTCAATGACAGTAGGTGTCTTGAGGAGGGCTGTGCAGTGAATGCTTGTAGAATCGAGGCGCTTGTGCGCACAAGAAGAATGCGACCGATCGACTTGGGATTCCTATGGAACAGTCCCTTTTATGGCAGGTTGACTTGTGTTTCGGCTCGTCTCGCTCGACAGGAATGTGTGACAACGGTCTTGGCGATCGTGCAAGCAAAACTGGAGAATTGAATGTCGTCGGACAAAACCAAGAGCAATCAGCGAGTAGAAAGGGACAAGAGGGAGAGGAAACAAAAGCGAAAGATGGGAAGAAATAAGCGGCCACGCTTGAGACTTAGAAATCACGATTTAAATATTATACTCTTTTCGTCAAAACAAATGATCGGGTCTGCTTGTCCTTGGGGATCTTTGTTTGAGAAGGGCAGAAGAAAGCATAGATCGAAAGACGTGGTCCGAAACGAAGACGAAAACGCGCGCGCGAGAGGGTAGGCAAGAAGAGAAGGAAAGGTAAAAGTCGGAGACGAAACAGAGAGAATGGATTCAATAGGTGACCTGTTGTCGATTAGCCGAGACTTGGGAATGCAGAAAGGTGCAACTTGACAGTTGGCGATGGTTGGAATGTTCGAAGTATGTTTAAAGATGGTGTGAAAGAGAGAAAAAAGGCGAGAAATGGGAAGAGTGAAGAGAAAAGGGAAATGGAATGCGAAGGAGACAAAAAGAGGAGCCAGGCAGATAGACAATGACAGGAACTAGAAGGTACGCATATGTTCTCACTTTCTTGGAACGAGGGAATTGATTGCCTTGTCACTGAACAGTGCGTTGCCATGCAAAGTGTACTTATGGACGAGGTACCGGGTTTGGTCGCCTGGTCGTCGCTCGCTTGGCAACTTGCTAGGAAGGAGTCAATGGTCGGTTTCGTCTTGTTGCGCTGTCAGCCATACAAAAAGGGGCAGGTACAGAGGAGCACATGGTGGCGGTTGCCGTGATGTCAACAACTGCTGGAGGTTGGTGTGTTGGCTGGGAAACGCGTTCTAAGCCGTACGACTTTCTGCGTGTAATACTGAAAAAGGCATGGCGTGGGGCGTGGTCAGCGCCGGGTTCTAGCCCCACCTTCCCTAATAGCCTCGATAGCTTTGGATGAGGGCTTTTGTTAGCGCCACGGCGCCTGCCATTTAGCACCAAAATACCCGGTCTGCACTGCTGGGCATCAAACTGGTGCAAATGGCTGGTGCAGCCATTTGGGCCTGCCATTTTCCAGTTGCACCCAGCAACCACCACTCAGCCCCTCTCTGCACGAAACAAAAGACGGAGATTTCGGATATTTGACTGTTGCAAGAATGGGCTCCTGCAAGATTGCGAGGAATGATTCCCCTGCATGGATAGCTTGACTACTCCGTATGGCGATTTTCTTGACAATCTCCAAATACATGTACGACATAGTGCTCGATCTCCCCATTGTTTTGGCCCCATCAATTGTGCTATTTTTATGATATCAACACTCACGATGCAAGATCGCCGTTTAAGATCTGCTATCTCGTTTTGAGATGATCGATTTGTTTTTTAATACAGCATACAAGGTAACCGTATTTGTCTACAGAGAAAGTGAAAAATTCGTAAAGTTCTTTGATGCAATGTAGTCAGCCCCTTCGTATCGAAATGCAAACCCGATCTGCTCCCTTTCCAGAAGCGTCCTATGCAGATATCCTATCACTTTGCCAGCCTGTTTTACCGCCTCCGACGGAAGCGGCTGTTGAACCCAGGCCCTCCCTTGGAACCGTTGTTGCGCAGCTTGAGGCGCTTGAAGTTGGCATGGGCCAGCTCGTTCACCTTGCGCACTGCCTTTTTCACGGGCCCATCCGGCTTGTCGCCTGTCTTCTTGTCGGCCGCCTTCCCGGTCGTCTTCACCTTGTCTGGGCCGTCCTCAGCATCAGAGCCAAACTCGGAACCAGAGAGCGGCGCCAGACTGTCGACTTCTCCCTTGCCATCTCTCTTGTCTTCTACCCCGTTGTCGTTGTTGCTGTTGCTATGGACGTCATCCTCGGTATCGCTCGCATCGTCGGCTAATGTGCCAGGCGCAGGACGTTTTGTGCGCGTGGGGCGAATATTGACGCGACGTGTGGTCCGCTTTTGACCCTTTTTCTTGTAGACGCGCAGGGGCTGGCCGTCACGACCAACTTGGTCTTCTGGTGCGCTGTCGTAGAGACCCTCGTCGTCGAAGCCGCCAAGGAGACGCGGGTGTTGTTTGTTGTGGTCGCCGTCGGGCCTAAGCGTCTGTTCGTACTGCTCAAGCCCCTGTAGCTCTTGTTCGTGTAGTTGCTGTAGCTGGCTGTCTTCAACCTGGACGTCGTTTCCGACATTCGCAGGGCCGGTTGACGTCTTTGCTTGAGGAGGGGGCACTGCCGTCGTCGGCTTCGGCTTCGACGTTGGTGGCGGTGCGTTCATATCCATACTACTCTCTAGATCCCGCAGCACGTCGAGCTCCTCGTCGAGCTGTTCGTCCTCAGCCTTGCGCAAGCTCGCCAGGACGCTGCTGAGGCCACGCACGAGCGGTTTCCGCGGCAATCGCAGCTTGTTTGGTGGCGACATGAACTCGCCGTTCTCGTCGACGGGCGGCAGAGCAGAGGATGTGCGGCGAAGGAACGCGGGCGTTGCAAAGAATTGTTGCGCGCTGTTGTCACCACTGCCCTTGGAGGGCGTCGCCAGAAGCTGTTGTGTCATGTAGTTCTGGTTGTCGTTGTTGCGTGGCTTGAGTGGTGTTGTGCCCAGCACATCACTCCCGTCGCGTTCCCCTGTCCCTAAGCTAGTCGCTAAGGCTGCGGGGACTCCGCCGCCAGCGGTGAAGTGATTGAGTAGATTTCTCCGACCAGAAGACATCGGCGTGCGGCCAAGCCGGCGGGCATTCACGGTGCCGTCTTCGTCTTCGTCGTCGCTCTTGTAAGGGTCAATATTGAGAGTTTGTTTGCGGGGTGTCGCGCCGAGCAAGGCGGTAGTGCCTGGTTCCGCCAGTTGTCCAGCTCCCGGTGCTCCTGTAGTCGCCTCCAATTCTGTTGCTTTCCGTTTTGAGGGTGTGGCCGCGACGGCATTTCGTTTCTGGCGCTTCTCTTCCTCCTCGTTGAGCACATCAAACAAGCCGAGGACACGGCCGTCCCGCTGTGGTGTTGGGCCAATGGAGGTAGGAACGACAGGGCTAAAGAGTTTGCGCGAGATAGAGGGTGTCATATTGAGGTGGGTGTCGAGGTAGCCAGTACCGCCCTGTGTCGGTGTGGCGGCCGGCGCGGTGCAGGAGGGTGTTGCTCGCGTGGCAGTCGCGCGCAACCGCTTTGAGGGGGTCTGTATGTGTTGTGCAGCCTCGGTGTCGTCAGCAGGAGCTGCGGTTGACGATGGAGCTGCGTGTTTTCGTTTCCGCCGCGCCTCGTCTTTCTTCGCATTGGCTGTCGCCGAGGCTTTGCCGGAGAGAACGGCACGGGAGTGGTTGTATGACCTGTATTTTTTGGCTATCAGGTCAGCACCAGAGAGAAACAACAGAAAAGCGATGCCATTTCTCGGACACAAACTCACCTATCTCAGGATTGCGAGAGATGTCTTCGCGGGCCGGCTTTACACCACCATGCTCGCGTGCCCAAGTCGTTTCCCATGTCTTGAGGGCCAAGCGCAGCTGTTGCGACTCGGCCTCGTATGCTGCTCGTACGGCATCGTCGAGCATCTTGGCCGCGAGAGTGGAAAGGAGAATGTGTTCGTGTATGTCGTGATATCGGAAATTGTGGTGTAAGAGGCAAGGAAAGAGCGTTCTCCGCAGTATCAGCAAATTGGGACCCGAATTGCAAAATTGGCAGTTACCTTTTGAATGTCGTCGCTGAGGAAGAACGAACGGCAATTTACGCGTAAGGAGGCTGTATGTCTAACTGCGGCAATGACGCGCTCTTTGGGCGGGGCACGCGTATTGCTTTGGTGCGCGTGTTGACGAAACCTGGGAGGCGACTTTAGCGGCCTCTGCCGGGCGCGGTACGCTAACCCCACTGTTACCGGGCTGCCAAAGTCTGGCATTGTTCTCGGCCACTAAAAAGTGGCTTGAGATTAGCGCCAACAAAGGGCGGCAGTCACCGATTTATGCCCTGAAGATCGGCATTGGACATTATCATTTTACCTCGTGGTCCTGGCCGTCCCGACTGTTCAACATGTCGTTATGAAACTTTTTTAAGTAACGTCGTGCACTGGTATCTTCTGTAGGTGTCTATGTACACTGTGGAGGCTCTCGAAAAAATGACTGACAGAAAACGACACAAGATAGAAATATGACACTCCGCCGTGGTCCGTGACGGAGGACGACAATGTCACTGCGATAGTTTGTAAAAGGTTTGCAATAAAGATTTTGGTCCTGCTATTCACCAAGACGCATATCCTAGACCGCTAGGCTTCTCATAAGGCTTTAAAGGTACCCAAATATAGTCTGACTGGTTGATGCAGGGATGGCCATCACGCGTCAGTAATGATGCTCGATAAACGACACAATGTGTGGGCTGTCGGACACTCAAAGAGAGTTTAGAAGCGTGTGCAAAAAAAAAGAACAGTAAACACGGCTTTGACAACAATTACACACCATAAGACGGTATCTCAGTTGACTGGTCGCACACAGTGCTGATTGTTTGTATCGTGACTAAGAGAGCTCTGAAAGACGTATACTGTAGTCCGGTCGACAGATCACAAGATTGAGATGAATAGTGCCAAGATCGGGGTACACACGAGACAAACAGGCTCATGCAAGCACTTCCAAAGACATCCAGCCAAGGGATGATGTTCGGTTCACGGAAATCACAGGGTCGGCAAGCCAGCCGAAGTCAGGCGCTGGCTGGCCTACAACAGCACTCCGCATCAATGATGAGCGCCCCGACGGTGACAAAGCCAGTCCTGGCACCATGAGCAGCCTCGATGCGCTTAAAGTCGCTAACTTTATACGGTACAAGTTGAGGACAACTTGACAAGCTTTGGCCGGCAGCGATCTCGAGGCGGAGTTTAGCATTGACCACGTAGACAGAGCGATCATGAGTACCCAGCAGCGCATCATCCTCAAGTTCGCACGACGCGTCGTGGGCATAGCCACACCACGTCATCCAGAGACGGTTGTCATCTGGTATGCGTCAGGCGATCTTCGGGGCTGGATTCTTGTCGACATAAGCGTTCATGGGCACAACGTGAACTTTAACTCGAGACGGCGGTGTTGTGTACGGAGTTCATCGCATGGAGCAGTCCCTTGCTGTTGATAGGAGCAACCTGGTTGGAACAGGTCGCCCCCTGAGTAGCTGGGCGATCCGAAGATCCGTATGTGCGTCTCAAACCCAGTGACGAACGCCAGGGGTCGGTTATGCGCAGATGCGCTCGATGTGGGTTTAAAGGAGAAGAGGCACGTCGTAGTTTTGCAATGAACCGCATCTGTCTCTGCGTCAATGGACCCGAGTGGCATTGGCATCTGACACGATTCAAGCGGCACCCTCGTCAAAACACAATCCAACCCCAGCACTTAAGAATGAGGGGATGATGATGTTGATGGGGTAGCGTGTACCATACGGCGTGGTACGATGTATGGTGGCCTGGAAATAATAGAAACGAGAATGCCATATAACAGAAACGAGAGAAAAAGACCACCAATAAACGATCAGTCACAGTGTAGACGTCATTGCAAAGTGCGATTAGTGTCGGACGACATGAGAATCTAAGATGGAAAGCGAAGCGAAGCGAAGGAGGAATTGGAATGGAAGTGGAAGGGGTGAGGGAAGAAAAGATCGTGTTGGAATAAGAGAGTCCACAAACACTGGGAGATGTCGCCGCCCCTTACGACGCAACGACTGCGTCGACATTTCAGCAACGGAAGGAAGGCTCGACTGGGCACGGGTTTCCAACCCTGGTCGCTCTTTCTTTGCAACCGGGGGGCTCTTGGAACGTCTCGATTGTCGCAACCCCCTTTTACCTGTTTTTTTCTGCTTTGTGTTTGTGCTCTATTCTTTTGCAGTGCTTGGCCACACTAGCTCTCCCACGAGCCTTCTGGCGCTGGAAGGTTGACAGCGTTACATCTCGTCGCCCAATGTAGATAAGCTCGTGGGAGGGTCCGACAGTCTGGAGCACAGCATGTCAAGGAGGTGCGTCAGGACTGCAAGCGGAAAGAAGAGACCGACGTCGACGTTTCACACATCAGGCAGGCGCTTCCTGACGTTCTTGCTTTGTCGGGCACGAGTCACTCTTCACACCGACGTCCTATCCTCACATTCCCACATAATTAACCAACACCAGACCAACCCCGTCCGGTGGAGCGACCGCTCCACACCCTCCGATGAAGCGAGCGTCCCGGAACAGGGCTCGCATTGGCGACGACAAAGTTAGACTGGCCTGGTGTTTGGTGGACAACGATGTGAGGATGATCTGAGTCTCTGACACTCAAGACGGATCCCTTCTGATCCGTCTCTCGCGACCCAGGGCGAAGGCCAGGATGGGCCAGGAGACATCAAAGACGCAACGACGAGATCCTGGTTGACAGGCACGCACTGCCTGCCTGCTTGCGTCCCTGCTCCCCGGCCTGCCGGATTGTTCAGACAACGCCGTCTGTCTGTCTCCTGTTGTTGTTCCGCCAAGCCTGTTTGGTGATGGGCGCTTGCGGCGATCTACTTAAGTCATGATCTCCCTCTTGTTTTCGTCTCGTCTTATCTTTTTTTGCCCTTGCCTCACCACGCTCACAATCTTTTCCATCGTGTCCAACTTCAGTCTTTCTCTGTTCTTTCTTTTTTGCAACAGGTTCTGCGAACCGTTTACTTTCTTTTTCGCTCCTTTTGAAACCCAAACTCTTGCAACCAACTCCTGGCTGGTCCTCTTTGTTTTTCAATCTCTTCAATTCGTTCCTTGACGTCACGAGCTTGTTTTCTAACACTCATTTCTATAACTCTACCCATCCTGGTTTATACATCTCTTTCTTTGTATACTCACGCACATCTCGTATCAAAATGAAGTACTCTGCTGCTGTCCTTGTTGCCGGCCTCGGCCTGGCCTCTGCTGAGGGTGAGGTGCTTCGCCTGCGTGAGGTACCCCAGGAGCACTCGCACAACCGTTTCCTCGACCTTGTGCGCGCGTCACTCAGCGCCAACAATCCCCAGAAGATCCAGGATCCCGTCTTCGGTCTTCTAGGCAACGCCGCTGCCGCTGCCGGTGCTGGTTCCGTTACCAACCTCGACTGTCTGCAGCAGGCCACGGCCGACCAAGCATTCACCAACGCCAAGGCCGCGGGCGACATCCCCGGCATGGCTGGTGCTCTACTGTACCGTGCCATTGAGCGCAACACGGGCTCTGTCGGCCTCGCTAGCGTGATTTGCAATGAGACGGCCGCCAACCCCGAAATCCAGGCTGTCTCGCAGCACCAGGACCCCGCCAGTGCCAACGCTGCGACTGTCAACAAGGGTATCACGCTCGCCCTGGCCAAGCAGCTTGCCGCCGTTGGTGCCGACCCGCTGCTGGCTCTGGAGAGTGGTACCTTTGCCCCCGGCACTGTGGGCGATCCGACGGCTGCTGGCAACACGTGCGATACCGAGAACGATGAGCCCGGCTGTATTTTCTCGGAGAACCTGCTGGTGCTCGACGCCAGCGAGGCCGAGATCAGTGCCGCCGTCGCCGGCATCACGCCCACCATCACCGGCACTGGTGTTATCAGTGCCACCGACATCGACCTGGCTAAGCTGGCTGTTGCGACTGGTGCGGCTGGTGCGACGGATGTTGCGGCCACCGCGACTTCGTCTGAGGCTGCCTGCGTCGGTACCACCCGCACCGTTATTGCCACTGTGACTGCCGCTGCTGCCACAGCTGCTGGCTCCTCGTGCAGCACCGTCGTCTCGACCGTGGCCGCCGCCGAGGCCAGCGCCCTTGTCAGCAAGCGCCAGTCGCCCCTGCGCCGCTCGCGTCCTCAGCGCCGCGCCGCTCTTGACTTTGGCTCGTGCGGTGCCCCGACTATTCTATTCGAGTCTGGTCTCGACGGCCGCAACACCGAGGCTTTCATTGCTGAGGACCAGACCGACTTCAACCACGGCTCGGCCCTGAACATTGCCGTCATTGCCGGCTTCATCTGCCAGCGCCTCGGCTCCTCTTGCAACGCCGCTGCCGACGTTCAAGCATCGTGCACGGCTGCTTCGGCCGCCGCGGTGGCCACAACACAGAACCAGGCTGCTGCCGATGCCTTCAACAACGCTCTGGGCCTGGGCAGCGGTGTTACTGCCGCCGCCGGCAACGCCGCATCTGCGACTGCCTCCTCAGTTGTCGTCACTGTCACGAAGTGCTCATAAGCAACACGATGGTGTTTGCAATAAGACAGAGCTGATCGTCGCTGGTGTTGACAGGGACAAGATTTAGGGGACGAATAGAGGGAAAGTGTGCGCACTGGCAATACAGTCAAAAGTGAAAGTGCCTCTGTATGAATAGCCGCTTTGTAGGGTATGGCCGTTATGAAAATAAAACCATAAAATGGATGCGTGGTCATTGCCGCTCACTCCTAAAACAATATTCCGTCTCGTCGTGTGATTTTCTTGGATTTTCTCAGATTTAATTGTGCCATTGCTTAATTGGTTTGCAGATCAGATCGTTCCTGTCCCATCCTCCGTTCTATGGTTGTTGTGGGCCTTGAAGTCACCGCTGTGGGATTATGGTACTTGCCGCAGTGTAAACGCCTAGCCGGCTGCTGTCTACCTACACTAGTCGCGTGCGCTGATAGGTGGCAAACTCCCCAATATTGGTCGATTTGCCTCCATTGCTCACAGCCTTGTTATCCTTCGGCCAACACTTCTTCTCGGCAACGCTCTCACACTTCGCCGTCACCATCTTTTCGGAATGACCACTCTCCTGCCGGCAACACACACATGGCTGCTGACTTTATGACGCCATGGACGCTGAAGCGGAGCGCGGGCTGTCCATGATGGAGTCTGGCGAGGATAGATCCAAGGCGACGCTCGAGGCGAGGCCGGCAACATCGTCTGCGACCACGACCAGCACCCCTTCCTCGCCGTCCTCGTCGACCGACCGCTGTGTTATCTGCCTCGATACCATTGCCGAACCTTGCATCGCGCAGCCCTGCGGCCACCGCCACTTTGACTTTCTCTGCCTCATCAGCTGGCTGTTGCAGCGCAACCCATCCTGCCCTCTATGCAAGGCCGCTGTGGACACTGTGCAGTATGGCGATGACTTAACCAAGTCTTTCTCTGTGCCGAAGACGGCCGAGAGCAGTTCGGGGGCAGAGGCGGCAGCCTCGGAGTCGGTCTCGACCCAAACACCCTTGTCCTTCTCGGCGGACTCCCGACCACCGCGAACACGACCTCGACGCCGACCTCCACCCACTACGTCATCCTCCGCGTCGTCCTCCTCTTCTCCGTCTCCGGAAGCCGCCCTCGAGCGCCGTCGTCGCGTCTACCGTCTCGGTCTCTACGCCCGACACGTCGGCGCCAACCGCCACTCGCGCTACTACCGCGAGCTCACGCCCCAGCTGTTTGCGCAGGACCCGGACCTCGTGTCGCGTGCGCGCGCCTTTTTGCGCCGCGAGCTGCAGGTGTTCTGGGCGGACCGGGGGGAGCAAGGCCAATGCGACGAGCGACCCCATGCTCCATCCTCCCGGTCTTCCCGATCCTCCCGCCGCACCAACAACATCGAGTTCCTACTCGAGTATATTGTGGCCATCCTGCAGAGCATCGATCTGCAGGACAGCGCCGGCCAGGCCGAGGAGCTGCTGCAGGGCTTCTTCCGCAGCCGCCGCGATCATACGCGCCACTTCTTGCATGAGCTGCGCAACTTCTTGCGGAGCCCCTACCTGACGCTCGCGAGCTGGGACCGGCACGTACAATACGGTCCACTGACACGGCTCCCTGTGCTAGGAACAGGAGGCGGCAACGAGGAGGAGGTCGGCGAAGCAACAACTGCGGAAGACAACAAGCATTCTGCACGGCCCACCCTGCGAGGTGACTATTGGCGCCCGCCGTCGCGACGACGCCGAGGCAGTTACAACAGGGCTACCGGTGGCACGTCCAGAGCATCGCGGCAGCGTCTTGGAGAAGCCTGCCGTCGCTACGATCCGAGTTGAGCGCATTTGCCAAAAGTCCCAAACCAAGAAGCCAGAACCCGACACTACTTACAACCAACGACGTGCCGGAACAACGTCGTCCGAACCTAGGCGGGGCAGAAAACCCACAGCTACGCGTTGTACGACAGTACAAAGCATTTCACGAATGGCCCAAGATAAGGCCAAAAAAGTGGCCCAGACACCTCGTGGCTGATGTCCGCTGCGGCTGCGGCAGGCAATGACAATCCTGCAGGCCTCGCTCGAATTCGGCTCGATCCCAAGGTCGATCAGACTCACCAAAGAAATGATGAAGACTAGCATCGGACCATTTTTAAAAACGAGCTTGGCCAGGTGCGAGTATGACCAAGCTGCAGCCTCTTTGCCCTAATCTCACTCTCACTTTCCAGACAAGGTTGCAGAGGATCCTTAATCTTACGCTGCGGGATGAGCCGTATTACCATAGACAGGCGTCTTCCAATACTACTAGACTATAAGACGACGCACACCGAGACAGTGTATATAGTTGTTATTAATTCAGAATTAGAGGTTATCCGACGTGCCCTGAAATATTACTTCGTACTCCGTTCAATGATTCCATTGTTTTCCCGCCATTAGGCGTTTTGATGCTTCGGCCGGAATTTGATTGGTAAGCGTGTTGAGAGACAAAAAGGCTCCGGCAAGCATTTAGTCACAGAACATTAGCTGTAAAAATCGCTGTATTAGTGACACTGTCACCCCAAGGGCAGCGGCCCACCACAAGCGGAAACGACTTACCGATGGCTTTCTATTCTCTCGGAGCTCCTGTTGGAGGCGGCGGTGGAGTTAGTTTGCCTGTTTCAGCGGTTCACCACCAGTGGCGTCATATTTAGTTGCCGCGGTGGGCAAGACTGCCGCACCAAGGGACCAGAGCTTTCGGGAAGCGGCCTTTAAATATCTTGATACTTGATAGTGTCGATTGATGCTTTCCGTTTTGTCCACTCTGCATATACACACATTGCGAAGCAGCCCAGTACCTATCAAAGCATCACCACATCATCTCATCATCGCAACCATGTCGACCATCAACATCAAGATCATCTCGGACGTTGTCTGTCCCTTCGTAAGAACCCTTTTGCCTTTGTTTCTTGATACCCCAAGTTGCTGCACAAGGTATGGGGCATAACACGACACCGAACCAGACTGCTAACAAGTTAGTGCTATCTCGGCAAGAAGCGCCTCGAAAAGGCCATCGACGTCTACAAAAAGACTGTCCCCGGCGGCGCCGACGACCGCTTCGACGTGTCCTGGCAGCCCTTCTACCTCGACCCCAACGCCCCAAAGACTAGCGTCCCGACCAAACAGCGCTTGGCCCAAAAGTTCGGCGCCGACCGCGCCGAGGCCCTCAACGCCCACATGCGGGCCCTGGGCGCTGCCGAGGGCATCAACTTCACGCATGAGGGCAAGGTCGGCAACACCCGTGACGCCCACCGCGTCATCCAGCTCGCCAAAACCCAGGGTGCCGACAAGGAAGACTCGGTCGTCTCCAGCCTGTTCCGCTCCTACTTTGAGGAAGGCGGCGACATCACGTCGCATGACGATTTGGCAGCTGCGGCTGAGCGTGGCGGCCTTGACGCTTCGACGGTTCGCGACTGGCTCAGCAGCGACAAGGGCGGCACTGAGGTCGACACTGAGGTCAGCGAGGCCTTCCAGCACGGCGTGCACGGTGTCCCGCACTTCATCATCAACGACAGCGTCGAAGTCGGCGGTGCCCAAGATGTCCAGACTTTTGTGGGCGAGTTCCTGCGCGCAAAGAAGACCGCGTAAGGGCGGGGATGCCCGGTTGTGCCGAGCGGCAGCTGTTTGTTCCTTCTCTTCTTCATGTATCTGATCTCTCGGTATTCCACATTTCATATTTCATATTCCCGCTTTTCCCGCCTCACATGTTGAGCAGGCCACCTAGGTCTTTGTCCATAGCACGTAGGCGTTCCTGAAGCTCTTTTTTCTTGCGTTCAAGCTCCCGAATCTCATCTTCTTCGTGCCGGACGTCGTCTTCTGTAGGTCCGTCTGCAGCAGCTGGTGCAGCGGCTGCCATAGACATTTCGTCGTCGCCGTCGAATTCTCCATCGCCGCCCCTTCGGTCGCGGTTCATACCCTCAAGCCGCAGTGCTTGCTCCGCCACTTTGGCCTCGTAGTAGGTGAGCGTGCTCGTCTGCTGTGCGTGCTTCTGACGCAGAACAGGGATCCGTTCCAGCGCGCCAGGCAGCGCGTACACTGTGCACAGCTTCTCGGCGCCCTTGAGGAGAATGTTGACGTCGACGTCGCCGCCGCCACCGCCATTGCCGCCACCAGTTCTCCGCCCGATCTGTGCATGGAGGTCTCCGCCCAGTACAGCCGCTACAGCTGTCTGCCGCCGCGGTACAGCACTTAGCCGTGCCGATGGTGGGCCCGTCGTAACTTCGCCGGCTGCCACATTGAAGACGGTCTGGCGCCGCTTGGAGGACGATGTCGCAGCTCCTGCCCCAGAATCGCCTAGCCCGGACACGGCCGTAGAGGGTGCCTCGGCCGGCGTCGTCTTGGCTGCCGGAAGTGGTGCCGGTACAGAAAAGAGTGCTCGCTCATGCGCCTCTGTGTCGCGGATGAGGCTGGTGATGTCGTCGTTGTAGAGAAGTGCGTTCGTAAACACCTTCGGTGGTGGGAACCTTATCCAAGGAAACCAGTTCGAGCGTCAGCAAAAGTATTACCAAAAGTAGCACACAATAGCATGCCAGCAAACAGTCCTGTCGACAAATATCTCCAAAAAAAAAATCATCGTCACTCACGGCAGGTTGCGTATGCCTTGGCAGGACACAGAGATCTGGTCCAGATGGACCATAAGATGCGACATTCTTTAAATGATGCGAAATGTTTCTTTTTGTTCTTTGTGTGTCTTGTTGCTCAATTGTGGCAGTAGTTTTGTCATGTTCTTTGATTTCCTGTATGTTGACGATGTGTGACGCGGTTTGACGCGCTGCCAATTTGCACTCTGGACCGACTGCGAAGTAAATACGGCATAATGCCAGCCAAAAAGCGACTGGCTGCCCCGCATTGTCCAATGACGGGCACATCCCTCGTCCTCAGAGGTGTATTTACTTCCCCACTTTTCGAGAGCCAGTCCATGGCTGACCGCCTTCTTCGAACTTCACTTCCCAGCAGTCTGAGCTATTCGAGGCATGCGCGCAAGCGGGGTCTGTATGCATCGGCCCTCACAATGCAGTGCTCTCGGCGTCGCTCTTTCTCTTTTCGCTATTTCTTGAGAAGAACGGCTGGTCGTTTGCCCTTTCTTGCCCAATCCCGAACTAGCGTCGACTTGTGCCAGTCACTCCTTCCTTCGTTTTCGCCGTTCTTACCGCAGAAGCCGCCACCAAACAAAAAAAAAAAACACTCACACAGTCAAGCGGCGGTTTACAGCACATTGCCTGCCCACGAAGACTTGACGATCCAAAGAGCCGGTTTCATGTTACTCTGCGCAGTGTTCGACATTTCAATACTAGCTTTCGAGACCTCGTTCCTTCCTTGCCTTGCTTGTCTTTTCTCTTATGAAAGATTAAGCGATGTAGACACCCCTTAGCTCGTTCTTTGGAGTTATCTTAAATGAGACATATCCCAGAGGAAGGCACCACTGGCCTCGTTGATGCCATGCGAGTACGTCGTACGGAATATATGTTTCGTAGATTGGAAGCGACGACTGTCACAAATGCCAACATAGATACCCTCCCCAATTTATTTTTCTCATCCCTTCCCTTTTCTCCTTTGTTCCTATCTACTTGTTTCTCTCCATCTCCTCAACTCGCAGCCTTGCCTTTAGGCCAGACCACGTCCAGCACGGCCTCGGGGACGTCCACGTCGTCAACTGCAGCCGCACCCGCTCGTCGGCTTCTTGCCTTCGTCTCGCCCCTCTCCTGCCAATCGCTTCTAAATCGCCCTTCTTTCAGCTTCGTTGTTCTTCTCTGGTGCAATAGTCCGCGGCCAATCTATCCGTCTCTTCCAGTCCCTTGTGTCTCTTCAGGCATCAAATCAATCCCTCGACAAGGCGCAATTTAAAGCATCGCCAAAACGTGGCCGAGAGGCAAGAAACGAGGGTAACCTATCCGTTCCGACACGCCAGCGGGTCTATTTCATGGACATTGCTGCCCAAATCGCCTTCCAGTCCTTCCTTGGCCCTTTTTTCTGTACCTGCTACGGGCCCGCACCTGGGTCGTGGTGCAGCCGCTCTAATACGGCATACAGTGGACTCTGTTGTTGAGGGTGGATACGGTTGCACCGCAAGTTGAGGTCCTCAACTCATCTTCCATGTTTACCGGCATTGTCATTGCATTTATGTCTTTATCGTCCGTGCCGAGTCGGGCACAATAAAAGAACAGTTTGCTCATCATGAGTCTTGATGAGGTCCCAATCTGTATTGGATCTCGCAGGTCCCGAGAGAAGAAAGATCGGGGCCGCTCTTGCTGCACCACCTTGGAGTTGAAAAATGTAAGTTGCAGATGCATTTCCCCTTACCATGTAGCATTGCCCATTGCCCCATCCTTAGTTCCCTCGCTCTCTTGTCTTTCCTGCCTTGCCTGTTGCAAATCGTTACAAAAGTCCCCATATCGATACGTGCGACCTATCCCAGCTGTATTTCATGTTAATTGTCACTCTGTTACTGTCTTTCTCGCACTTGTCCCGGAATGTCAGAGCACACGGCAACGCAAAAGGCGTCACAATCCCATTGGCATCCCAATCCGTTTAGTCTCATTTGCAACATCCGTTAACCAGCTTACTTTAATCTGCATGGCACTCTCAGATTGTCAACTCCCGCTCAGCCTCCGTATTATCTCACAACTCGCCAGTTAACATATAATTCAATTTCCCCCATAATCATTTATTGATTCAGCGACTAGTCCTGTACTTACTGCGTCTATTTCTATTTGTTTTCTTTTTCTTTTTTGGCCCCCAGCCTAGCCGTCACCCTCGCTCACGTTCCGTGGCGCCGTGTCTAACGTGCTTATAACTTGCATCAACTCGCCTTCTGCTCCCCTCTCTCACCCCTCCCCCATTCCTTCGGGCTGGTCTGCAGCTTCCCCCTCCATCAGAAGCGGCCGACACGAGCCAGTCACTGGCCTTTCTCTTGTGTCCACTCACCCGCCGTGATAGCTGGCTGTCTTCAATGTCCTTGTCCAGGATCAACAGCACTGGTTGCGTCAGTTGCAGTAGTTGCAGGATACCTGCGGGTTGCAGCGTGCACAGCATCAACCGGTGTACTCGTCAACACGAACCACCCCGATGCCCAATATTCGCAAACAAGAACTGACCACTCAACAATGTACGGCTCAGATCTGACATCTGCAAGCCTGTTCGCTTTTGTTCCCAAGTCCGCACCCACATCTACGTCCACCCCCGTCGCCGCCCATCTTCCAAAAAAGCATCTTGCCATTCCTTACCCACCCATAACGCAACCTGACGGCTTTCGTTCAGACTACGACCACACTCCTTTTGCTTTTAACTACTTTTGTTTCCTTCCATTGTCTTCCCTAGTGCATTGCCCCTCATTCTCTGCTGCTCGCCCCGTCTCCGAAAGTGAGTCTCCTCTGAGTCTTCTTAGGTACTGAGGTCGTCTTTTTCCGTTTCTTTAACTTTCCTTTCTTATTCATCCTGCCCCGGTATGTTCTTGCTGCGCGAAATCCTGCATTCACACTTGGCACTAAGTGTATCATGACAACCAACCAGAGCTCAATACATTCGTCTTGTTGGAGGCTCAAAGTTCGGGTGCAGGATCCCTGAATTCTTCTCATTTTCATTTCGTTTTCAAAAATTTCTTGTCTTTGGACGAAACTATCCTCATTTCTTGCTCTCTTCTCCCGCTCTCTTGCCTTACCGAGTAAAGCCAACCTCTACAACACCCTCACCTCCAGCATTGTCGTCTCTACCACTGCATAAAGCAAACGGCAGGATATATGCATATTTGCACACGAGCACACACAAAAATTCACCAAACCCCCCACATCACTCGTGATAAGCGGTGATCCCACACCTTGAGATAATTTATGGTTGGCTCCTGGCCCAGAAAGTGGCGTAAATATCTCTGCACAGGACCGAAAGGCGATATCGGCAAGCATCTCGCACACAAAGGCATTGTTGATTCTTACTTTATCACATAGAGCTACTCAACTACTCAGAACTCGAGCAGGAGGACATTGGAAAAGCTACGGGCTCCTGATCTCCGAAGGGCCTGTTTTTGTTCTTGCCTACGAGACGGCATTCAGATCCTTCACAGTGCCCGGCCGGTCAAAACAGCCCATTGTCTCCCGTCTTTGAAGTCGCCGCCGACATTGGTGAACATACCTTTTCCGCCCAATCCGGTCTTATGCGTATAATGTCTCGCACAATGGACCCAGTCTCACCGCCAGAAACACCAAGTGTGACTTCTCCTAGTGGCCAGCAACCTGCTACCGGGCCTCACAACCAACCTCACATCATACACCACGCGCTGTCTTCGTCCCTACGATACCCTGGGGCCAATGGCCTGGGCCCCCGCGTTTCCATAACCCCAAGTGCCGTTAGCACAAACGGACTCCCATTCCGGGCGACCTCAGCCCGGCCAGACGAACAATTACCACACTTGGCCAGTTCTTCCATAAACGGCATCACTGGTCGCAATTTGACTACCAAAGTTGAGGATGCCGATGATGCAGACGGTGATGACGACGAGGATCAATCGGACTCCGACTCCGACTCGGTAACCAGTGGCAGTGTGTCGAAATCGTCGAGCTCGGCAGAATTGTCAAGTCCGCCAATAACGTCACGACCAGCACCTCTCCGACGCCGGGCAGTCCGAACGAGTGGCTCTGCTTCTCCAGCAAACACGCCTGGAGAAAGCAGACGAAAATCGAACGAAATAAGACGCCCCTCTATTGGCGGTAATGCAACACAATTTTCGACACGCCTGCTTGTTGTTGAGGCAGCCTTGATCATCGAGGAGATCAGCGATTTCGACAGCGATAATGGCCGTATCCAGGTCATTTTGCCCTACGAAATCGAAGAGGCGGAGTCGGAGCGTGAAAGAACACCAGACTCAAATCATAACCGCAGCGGAAAGCTTAATGCTGGCAGGGCACAGCGTCGGCGGTCCTCAGCTCGCCTGTCCCGCCTTCCCGAAATTGATCGCAGCGTCATGAGTGGCCTCCGAGGATTCTCGTTTCGAAACGACTCTGACGAAGAAGCGCTGATTGACGAGGATGAAGAGGACGGATCCGATTTTGACGAGAATGCTCACAATCTCTTCCGCCTCAAACAACGTGCTGAGAGGCGCAGGCGCCGCATGACCTCTGGAAGCATCAGCAAACGTACAATCAGTGAGAGCATTGGCAGCGACACCGACAATGAAGATCTCACGGCAATGCTCGATGCAAGTGAGGTCGGATCGAGTGCCCGTCGTCTACGACGCCGCATTGGTGACCGCCACAGCCTCCAGTTTCAAGATCCTCCTCCACCGCGAATTGATGAGCTTGAAGAACCAGATACGAGCGATAACGAAGACGATGTCAAGGAGCTGATTCGGGATGGTGAAACATTGGCGCGGGAGCTCCCATACTACACTCTGGAATACATCAGCATGGAGGTCGATTCCCCATGATTATTCCACACTCTGGCCAAATTCTGTCGGCATAAGATATCCGACTAACTCTACAGTGAGAGAACAGACGCATTGCTATTTCACACCCCCAAATTAGCCTTCACCTGGTCATAATGTGAAGCGCTCTGCATCGCAATATACCCATTTGAACTTTAAGAGCAGTCATGTCTAATCTCTTTACCATCTTCTCTTTCCTCCCTTATCGTTTATCAACCGGCTATTTCCATTTTTCCTATTGCTTCCTCTCTGGCTTTTATCTTGAACAGACATTTTTTGTGCAGGAAGCATAAGTACTGCTACTGAAATGTGTTCTATCTTTATATTTCCTTGCCTTCCTTTCTTCTAACACTTCTAATTTGAGCCAATTTTCGGCTTTGGTACATACCGCGTGCTGGGTAGCCGCAATTCTATTTCATTTTTGATGTGACGGAGTTGTCCCTTGCCTTTGAGTTTGTAGCATTATTGGGTTTTGTCCTTTTTCGACAAATGGGTCCCTTGTCTCCCTTCCACCATTTCTCTGGGCTCTTTTTTGCCGTCCTTACCCTTTTGTTCATTTCTTTCTCCTCTCTATCTCCGTTTTTTTCTAATTCACGTTCATGATGCAAAGATACCTCATAGATTTGGGATATGGCGTCCTCGGACACTGCGTTGTTCCTTGGCTACTGGACGTTGCGGACTTTTAGATAGCCTTTTTTTATTACCCAAAACGCGTTTGTTTCTTCATGCAAACAAAATGTCGTCTTGTGATTGTCGAACTAATTTGAATTGCATGCCCGCACAGCACAAAATCAATTCAGAAACGTACGAGACTAAGAAAACTGTAAATAAGCGAAGATTTTGATATTTACAAATATTTCTTGGCTAAAAACGTCTGATTTATTGACGTATTTAAAAGTAATATAAATTCAAAGAGTGTTGTTAATGTCACAAGACGGATATATGCATATATGCATATATGCATATATGCATATATATAACATGATGTGGCTAGTGTGTGGCGCATGTATTTTTCAAGCGCTCGGTATGGAAAGGCTACGAGACAACGAAAGGCGACCGCGTTTCCAACCTCGACATCCATCATCATCCGTTTCCAATTTGCCGATGACCAGTTCCGTCATTAATAGATCCTTGCTTTTCCGCAATCTCTAGTCTAGCAGAACACGTCCGGACAGCAAGCCGCGCAACGGTTCGAGCGTCGTTTTCGCTCATACCGGTCGCAAACCTGCGCACGAATTGCGACGCTACCCTTGCGACGCAGAACTTTGTCATCAGTGACATTAATTGTACGACCACAGAGTACAAGTTTTGTTTATCAGTTCCTCCTTCCGTTCTTCGAATATACCATCCATTGCGCCCACGATGAACCAACGCAGCCCGCAACAGACCGGCGCCGGTACCCCCGGCGCCTCCAGTGCACCGATGCAGCAGTCATCGTCGCAACAACAACAGCAGCAGCCCATCATGTATCGGCCCGAGCAGATGCGTACCATTAAAGAATTGACGCCCCAGGAACGTGGCAAATACGAGAATGGTCTTCGCGTGCTATGGGCAACTCTGGAAAGCAACCCCGAGGGCTCCAGCGAGCGAGAGAATGCTCGGAGGAAGATCCAGGAGTTCACACCGGTTTTGGCGCGCAAGATTCGCGAGCGTCGCATGGCGGCATTACAGAGACAGCAGATGTTGCTTAAGCAGCAGCAGCAGCAGCAGCAGCAGCAACAGCAAGGCCAACAATCACCGCAAGGCGACGGACAGGCAACTGCGCAGCAAATGCAGCAGGCACAGTCTGCTCAAGGCCAAGCATCAAATCAAGCCCAGGCGCAGGCTCAGGCTCAGGCTCAGGCTCAGGCGCAACAGCAGCAGCTCCAGCAGCAGCAAAGCCAGGCCAGGGCAGCAAATGCGGCGGCTGGGGCGGCGGCGGCTGGCAATGCCGGTGTGGCAAGACCCGGCGCAGCAGGGTCGCCGCCCGCCGGACCTCAACAGCAAGCACAGGCTGGTGCTGCAGGACCGCAACAGCAGCAACGGCCGCAGCAGCCCACGAAATTTTCGGACAATGTGCTGCAAAATCTCAGTTTGCTTACTTACCTGCCCCCACCGGCGCTTGCCGACAAACCTCCAGAGGTTGCAGCGAAGTGGCAGGAAGATGTGCGAAAGAAGCTCGGTATGTCACTGACACAGATTGAAATGGCGCGCAGCAACATCAATAAACTCGATGCCAGCTTCAAAATGCGCTCCACCAACAACCAGATCACGGCCGAGGATGCAAAGACCTACAAGGACCGCCGCGATATGCTTCAAAAGCTACTGGACGACTCAACGCGCTTTGTGGCCGCGTATCGTAAACAGCAAGAGCAGACGAAAATGTACATGCAACAAAAAATGATGCAACAACAAGCGGCGGGCGGTGCCGCAGGCGGTCAACAGCATCCACAATCGACACAACAGGCAGGAGCGGCAACCCAGCAACCAGCAGGACAACAGAAAAACGCCAAGACAGAGGCCACGAATATGCAGAGCTCGCAAGCCAACATCAACGGCGCTATTGAAGCCGCTAAAAAGGAATCGATTGCAGCCGGAGCGCGACAGGGTACGGGCAACACAAATATGGCTATCAACAGCAATAACAACAATGCCGCGGGAGGGGCGAACAAGCCGGCGCCGGGGAGCGTCCAGCAAACGCCGATCCCCCCACCAGTCATTCCTGCCGCCGCCATGCAAGGCGCGCCGAAGCAGCCGCCCAAGCCGCCTGTGCAAACTCCCGTGCATCCCCCTCCCACGCCCATCAACACCGCTGCTGCTGCTGCCAACAAAGCAGGCGGTCCGCCGACGGCTGGCACGCCGACACCTGCATCGGCCGCGGCAGCTGCTAGCCGTGTGCCCCAGACGCCGCACGTTGCCACACCAGTGAATGCACCCCCCAGGGCGCTGTCGCATCAGAAAGCCATCGAGGAAGCGAATAAAAAGCGTGCTGCTTCGATCAGCAATGGAGCAGTATCCACCCCGCCGGTTGCATCCGCGAATGGAGCTACCTCTGGTTCGGGCGCTGCCACTCCTGGCGGCGGCAACAACAACGCGGCCACACCTCAGCAGCAAAACAACCAAGCACAAAATCAGTCGATGCAGCAGCAACAGGCTGCTATGAACCAACAGCAACAGCAACAACAAGCCGCCGCCGCCGCCGCCGCAGCAGCAGCAGCGAACAGTGGTGCTGGAGGTCAGAACATTCCAACGAGTGCTACTCAGGAAGCAGCCCGCATTAACTCAAAGCTAGGCGAGTCACGCCAGAATATCACCAAGCAGTTGTCCGAGAAGGCCGCGCAGATGCCTCAGCCTGTTTCTCTCGGCGGCGGCCTTATGCCCGGCCGTCCGACGCTGACCGGCGGTGGCGGTGTGGTCGGCGGTGTCCTCGGACAGGCCGCGATCGCCAAGGTGCCCGCCATCCAAATCGACGGTGAGGGTGAGCGCGTGCTGAACAAGAAGCGCCTGGATGAGCTGGTCCGCCAGGTGTGCGGTGGTACGGCTGAGGGCCACGAAGGAAATCTGCTGCAGCCGGAGGTTGAAGAGGTATGTCTTCTCTTTGCGTCACTTTTCACTTTCCATTGACTTTTTACATCACTTTCCATTCATACTAACATGCAGAAGTCGGTTCTGAACCTGGCCGACTCGTTTGTGGACAGTGTGCTGCACTCGGCATGCCGCAACGCCAAGGAACGCGGGTCTAAGGTACTCGAGATCCGCGATTTGCAGCTGGTGCTGGAGCGCACGTACAACATCCGCATCCCCGGCTACTCGTCGGACGAGCTGCGCACTGTCCGCAAGGTCCAGCCTTCGATGGCTTGGATCACCAAAATGAGCGTCATCCAGGCCGCCAAGGTCACGTCGGCCACAAAGAACGACCCGTGAAGAGGACCTTTGTGAATGTGTTCGTTCGCGATCTTCAGGAGGGCAGGGAGCGTTTTATTTCCGTTCCCTTTTTTTTAATCTACGGAGTATGTTCATCCGGGATGGGAAACGCCAATTGTTAACAAAGAATATGGCCGGAGCCACGGCGCACGCAGTATTGCCCATGCGTTTCTTTTATCTGCATTGCTTAATTATTTTCCTTGCATTTCTAACCTGGACGTCGGTACCTCTTCAAGAAATCAAACGGAGCCACTACAAACCTGAGCCAGAGCATGAAGTAAATCGGACGACGTCGACCAAATCATTCTAGGTCACGTGTACTCCATTTCGGAAACACTTTGATGTCGACGACCCACATGCAGCAGCTCGAGTATGCCAACGACGATTTTCTACCTTTGCTACTGCCGTTTGGAGACCGCTTCATATGCCGGCAGAGGGCAATCTGTGCATTCCTAGCTTCGACTTTGGCAAGGCATGGTGTTGTGACACGTGAAGGAAATCGTTGGGCAGGAAAGAAACCATCGCAAAGCATATCGTAAACTGGTGAATATTTTTATATTTAACAGATCTCATTAAACGACAAAAATTGACGCCGGCACAGCGGCAGAGGTTAATAGCGTCCATATGTCAATCGCTGTTGGGAGTGCTTTGTTTGGTGTGCGTGGACTGTTGCGACTGTGAAATGGATGATTAATACGGCCAAATCAGCTAACCGCCGTGTAGAGGTCGCGACGCCTCCAGCCAGAAGGCAGCCATGGACTAACGTAACGCGAGTGAATTGGGACAGAAGTCGTTCCGGCAAGAAGTGGGTAGCGGTGACATTTCAATTCAAGCACACTAACCGCAACAACAGAGGTACCCTTCACCCCAAATCAATAGCGTGCGTTGCTCCGGCAGGTGCAAAGCGCTGGAGTGTGACAGCGGCTGCGCATTGTTTCCCCTGTATTTTGTAGCTCGCTGGAACCGTCCTAGGGCTCTGTTTGCTGTCCAGGTATGGTCTTGCCCTGTGTTTGGCTAGACCCATGCGACCTTTCCACCGCCTTCTGCGATTCCTCGAGACTTCCCAAGCTCCGCTGTTCAAACACCCAATGCACCTTCCACTCTTTCGTCCTGCTTCTTTCCCAGTGACCATATGTGATCTATTTGGATTACGACTATTTTGAAAGCTACATTTTTTATAGCTTCACTTTGCCATCTTCTCTCAAATTGTGGTGCATTCTGCTTTGTTGCACCAGCACAGCAACCCCAAACTGCGACTGTGCTCCACAGCCTACAGCTATTTTCTATGTTGCTCGGTTCGACAGTACCCCAAAAGATTCCGTCCCAGTCTTTTTCAGGCTAACCACGGCCAAAGCTTTCTTTCGCCTCTCTCGCTGCCTCAGCCGCGTATCCTCATTGCTGTCTTCCATCATCACACTCCCCTTGCCCATCGGTCTCCCTCCTCATCGCCAACCCTCACAACGGCCAGCGACCTTGATTTTATCACCGTCTAGCTCGTCCGTCGCACCGGTGCCTAACCGACCCGTTTGCCATCATCATTAGCATAACAGAAACAGACCCCCATTAGACGGGATTCTCAAAGACAAAGACGCAATCCGCCGCATCGAGCGAACGAGCCCACAGCGCACCAGCGCCACTTTTGCAACCCAAACGGAGAAGCTAATCTCCCCCTCCTTTCCTGCATCTTTTTACGCCTTCTACCCATTCCAAACCGCATCGTGACGCGCTTTTCGGACAAGATAAGCCGAGCTGCTACGAAACCGCCGTTCCAGCCCAACACATACACATTTCCTCGCCATGCCGGGCAAAACACCTCGTGGCAACGGCAAGGAGCCTGTTGAGAATGGTGGCATCCGTAACAACAAGGATGTTGAGATGAAGGAGGACGCCACGCTCAAGGGCAAGAAGAAGACCGGCAAGGGCGGCGATGGTGAGGCCACCGTCGTCGTAGCACCATCAAAAGGAGCCGGCAAGCAGCAGGGCGAGGATGGCGATGTGGCCATGGCAGACGGCGACGCGTCTGCGGAAGAGGAGGATGTCGTCAAGGTTGACCCTGCTGTTCAAACATCTGCAGGTACGTTCCGAAGCCATTGCCTGGACCTTGGTTAGCGTGGCTGCGTTGCGCTCTTGAGCAACACCCAGGGACCACGCACGTTGTTTGCTGTGACTAACCACTTTGGTTCATTAGATATCAAGAGCAACTTCGCTCTACTCGATCGCGCCGTCGCCCTTTTTGATGCTCGCTTCTCCCTTCGCGCGATGCGCTCCATCTCATCCCTCCGCAAGCGCCTGACCCCTGATATTCTGGCACGCGTCATCTCGGAGACCTTCCCGGCGAACTCCGCACCCGCAAAGCAGCTGCTGGCCGCCCTCGGCCGCGAGAACCTTCCGCTGGGCCGGCGGCCAAACGGTGCAGAGATGGAGGTCGATACACCTGCTTCGGCAGCAACCCCGACCAAGAGTGGTGCGTCTGGCACGCCGCCGCCATCTACTGCTACCACACCCAAGAAGGACATCATCCCCGAGATCGATATCTTCCTCGGCATCCTGATCCTCGTTCACCTGTACGACTCTAAGCAGCAGCAACGTGGCTACGATTTTGCGCGCGTCCTGACTGAGCGCATCCACACCCTGAACCGGCGCACGCTCGACTCGCTCGCTGCCAAGGTGTACTTCTACTACTCCCTGTTCAGCGAGCAGCTTGCTCCTCTGCCACCCTCGCCGCAGTCGCCCGTCATCGCTATCCGCCCTGCTCTGCTGGCTGCGCTCCGTACCGCTGTTCTGCGCAAGGATGTCGATACTCAAGCCGCTGTCATTGTGCTTCTTCTGCGGAATTACCTATCGACATCAAACATTGCTCAGGCCGACCTATTGGTGTCCCACACTCAGTTCCCGGAGAACGCGGCTAACAACCAGGTTGCCCGGTTCCTGTACTACCTGGGACGCATCCGTGCCATCCAGCTGAACTACACCGAAGCCCACGAGCACCTGACCGCTGCTACGCGGAAGGCGCCTTCAAGCCCCTCGGCTGTTGGGTTCTCTCAGACGGCGACCAAGCTGCTGCTTGTCGTCGAGCTCCTCATGGGTGACATTCCCGACCGCGCCATTTTCCGTCAGGCCACTCTGGAGCAGGCACTGCACCCGTACTTCCTGCTGGTGCAGGCTGTGCGCGTCGGCAACCTGGAGGACTTTGAGACGACCATTGCCGACCATGCCGACACGTTCCGCAAGGATGGCACCTACTCGCTGATTCTTCGCCTACGCCAGAACGTCATCAAGACGGGCATCCGCATGATGTCGCTGTCGTACAGCCGCATTTCTTTGCGCGACATTTGCATCCGGCTGCACCTAGGTAGCGAAGAGTCTGCGGAGTACATTGTTGCCAAGGCCATCCGAGATGGCGTGATCGAGGCTACACTCGACCGCGAACACGGCTTCATGAAGAGCAAGGACGTTGGTGACGTGTACGCCACACGCGAGCCGGGCGAGGCCTTCCATGACCGTATCCGGGCATGCCTCGCTCTGCACGACGAGAGCGTCAAGGTAAGATGTCACGCTCTAATTTATTTCACGTTGTCAAGACAAATTTACTAACCCGGCCGTCTGCCTTAGGCGATGCGTTTCCCCATGAATCAGCACCGGTTAGAGCTGAAGAATGCCCAGGAGGCACGAGAGCGCGAGCGCGAGATGGCGAAGGAGATACAAGACGGCGACCTGGATGAGGATGACCTGGGTGGCGAGTTTGACGGCATGTAATCGACGCGTATGCCGAACTCTTGCCAATCGTGTGCTCTTTGTCCCAGTCGCAATTTTTATGTCTTTTGTTTTCCGGGAGGCGCCGGGGAGACAGGTCGTTTTTCTGCTGGTTTTGCTGCTTTTCTCTCCGTTGTCTACTGCGCATTTAGTTTTCTTTCGTCCTTACTTCTTGCATCCTGTACTTTCTACTATGATGCGTTTTCGTCCATATTTATCTCTCATAAACATGTATCCCTTTTACTACTAAAGCTACAGTTTTCTTTACTTCTATTGCACTCCTGATTCCCGTTTGCATTTACGTTGGCCGGGCTGATTTCACTGTGATGGTTTCAACGTGTGTTTTTTGTACATCACCAAACACGACGACGCCCCTGCTCTTGCTTTACGTACCTTTACCCTTACATCGTTTGCTGCCTTCTGCGGTAGCGTTTCTTGTACGATGCGTTTTTAAGATCCCTTTTACTTAGATCGTTTTGAGTGAGTGTGGCTGATGGAGAGAATGAAATTCTTCGAGGCGCCTGCTCGGAGCGTTGATATTGAAGGAGCTTGGTTTAGAAAAAAGAGATGGAAGGGCCGGTACGGTACAACGAAACGCAAGGACAACTAAGAGAGGAGACTCTAAGAGAGTCAATAGGCAGCCTGAACTTCGATTGGAGATGCAGCTCGCAGTACAGAGAAATGATAGGGAAACAGGCCGTGACAGAGGACGTGGCGACAGGAGGTGGACTCGATCGCCATATTATAACGCGGAAGAAAGACAGATACAAGATCCGAATTGATCCCTTGCTACCGGAATATGGGATGTTTCTCTCTACGAGGGCGTACGACGTACATTACTGAATGCTTCGCAAGGCTGAGGTGCAGTTTGTCAAAAGCTGGCAGTCCTTCAACCGTGAAGCTTTGCGGGTGCCGCGGGCTTCTAGGCAAAGATTTGGCGCTGCTACACAGGCTGGCAAAAGCCGCCACTCGGCGCACCTTCCAGAACCACGAGGCCATCTGACCCCGGGTGGTGCCCCGCTAGTTGCCTTCTGTCCGCTCTGTCGTAGTGCACTTAAGTCGGCCGTCTGCCAAAACGATCATTTATATCAATCTCGCTTCTCATCACACGCTTCTCACATCAAATCCGCCGCCGCGCCGCTCAGCATAACGTTACGCCCTGTCGTCTTGCTAGCGACCTTTCTTTATCATTGTACCGTTTGGACGCTATAGCACAATGTCTGCCTCTCTGGCACCCGAGTGCAACGAGGTGAAGGAGTAAGCCATGCATCTCCCCACCGTCAAACCGGCGACAAGGATTCCTGCCTCGGCCGCCAAATACTGACAATGGTACTCTAGAAAATATGACACTTGCTTCCTTAAGTGGTACAGCGAGGGTGAGTGCAGCTGGGCATGTGGCCGCGCGTCTACGAAAAGCCTTTTCGATGCTGACCATTTCGTTTTCAGAGTTTCTGAAGCGCAGCACAACAACCTCCCAAACCAAGGACAAGTGCGATGCCCTGTTCAAGGAATATCAAGTGTGCCTCAAGGTATGTTGAAGCTTTAGTTAATCGACTGGCTGTCCCCTTCCCAACGCTGACAAGGTGCAGGGCGCCCTCAAGGCAAAGGGAATAGACAAGCTCGTCGAGGAGGCACGTGAGGACCACAAGGAGAGCGACTTGTTGTACATGAACAACAAGAAGTCATGACGTGACTCAATGTTTCTTAACTTACCTGCATTCTTACTCGGCGTTCAAAGGGCAAAACGGACATTAAAATACAGGCTCGGTAGATGTCATCTCATTCTAGGTTTTGCATCATCTCAATTTTCTCTTCTTTTTTAATGTTTAAACATCACAATGCCATTGCTGGATCATAAACGGATTGTGGGAATATACTACAGAGATGCATCCTGCTCACTGACCCTCATATCCTTAACTCGTAGGTTAGATTTGCGTCAATCATAACTTTTGCCAGGTGTTTCGTGCCTCTGTAACTTGCACGTGATTGTATTTCCCGTGCCTTCGTTGCGTGCATTCGACCCAGGCCATAACAAGGTAGATTGGTGAGTGGGTACTCTTGCCCAATCTGTAACAGAGTGACACCACAGCGCCTCGCACCTTCCCAGCAATCGCTCCTTACTCGACCCTACCGCCAACAGCAGCAAACGCACCTGCCACGACACCAAGTCGCCGCTAATCATTCGGAGACGTGGGATATGAAGCTTTTCCACTTCCATTTGTGATCACCTCCCTCCACTCTCCCCTCGACAACTGGCGAAACAACAAAAGGACGAAGGGCAAAGCGGTCAGACAATGGTAGATCGTGTCGACTGGTAATCAATCCGCCTCTCGTTTGTGTCTACCCCCTGTTTTTTCAAAGAATCCGACTGCATCGACCTCCCATTCTCGCGACATTGCATCGTCACCAACCAAACAAACTTCCTCTCTCCTCTTACACGGTCGACTTTCCGCACGAAGCACACGCCCGAGACTTTCACCGACCAATTCAGAGCATCTTGCAACCCTGCCTTGTCTCTCCATCTGGGTACCGCCCTCGGAATCGTTCCGCTCCTTTTTTTACTCGTCGGCATTGACCCTTGCGTCGTCCCTCCTCGTTTGCTCGCACTTCCGCGGACTTGCCCTTCCATCCCGCCTTCCTCCAAGAACAGCTTCCTACCCGGCATGCGCTCCTCATAGGGACGGTGGATTCTATGCACCCCTTCTCCGTCCTGACTCTCGGGATCTTTGTCGCCGGCTACATCACCGCCCGCTGGGACTTGGTGACTCGGCTCTATGAGCTAGCCATCTTTGCCTGGGACTACGGAGTTGTTGTGAGTATTCCCGTTGCGTCCGTGCTACTTCTGAATCCTTGAATTCTGGTCTGGCTCAGCTTTGTTGACCTTTTGATAGACTCGTGCCGCAAAGGGCTTCGCCGTGCTCTCTCTCCTCTTCCTCTTGGTCTTTATTCCGGTAGAGCGGCTCGCGACAAGGGAAGCCAGCTTGGTACGTTGTCACTGCATCTACTCTAATCCCTCACAAGCCAGACCGTTCAGCTAACTGTTGCTCACTTCTAGCATCCCCGGTCGTCTGCGGCCGGCATCTCGGCGCGAGAGCAACTTCGACGGCGCGGTTCCTTCTAGCCTCTTCTACCTCTTGTCCTCTTTCCCCTTGTCCACTCATCCGCCTTCAAACCCACTTTCCAACCACCTGTCATGCCAGAGCATGATGGGTTAATGCGCGTTTTCTGGCCGGTCGACATTGCGCGGTCAGAGCTCCCCGGTGTCGTCGTTGGATGGAAGAATTCGGCTCTCGACGTTACGGTCGTGGCCATCCTCGAAGATGCCGACGTCCGCAATGTCGACTTTGCGCTCAAGGCGGGCACTCTTTTTCGCAACAGTGCCCACGACATTGCGCGCATATACGAGCTCTGCGGCCAGCCGAATATGCATGTCCTCGGCCTCTCCAATGCGCCAGAGGAACAGCACACAGACTCGTCCTGGGTCCGTGTCGCCACCATTGGTCCCAGTGTCCGTGGTCGCATTCCCAAGGTCACATGCGCCCGCGCTTCCAATATCCAGTTGATCCTCTACCAACGGCCACAACCACACCGCATGCAATATATCTCCATCCACCCTGTCTCACTGGCTCTCACGGATCGGTTAAACGGCAGTACGGATGCCACCAAGAGCCATCGAGGCAGCAACGGTAGTGAGAATGGCAGCGGAAGTGACAGCCGGAAAGGCAATAACAACGGTAATGGCCATGGCAATGGCCATGGTAATGGCAATGGCAATGGCAATATAAATGGCGCCACCAAGGCCAATGCTAACGGTACTGGAAACGGCAGCAGCGTTGTCCGCGGGGGACCGGCTGCGGCAGCGGCCGCACTTTTGTTGGCCGACGACATTGAAGCCGAAGACGAGCGCCAGGAGCGCCTCCGCAAGGAGAAGAAACAAAATTTGCTCAACAAGCTTCGACTGCACTCAGTGGTTAAGCACACGTCGTCGCCTAAGGAGCGTGCCCTGCCCCGCATCGTTAACCAGATCAACTGGGCCTGGGAGCTCGAGCTGCTGCTGCAAAAGAATGTGTCGCGCATCGGCACTCGCTCAAAACGAAGCCTTAGTATGTCAGAGCGCGTGGTCGAGTCCGCCACGACCATGAAGGACACCATTCTGCGCTGGATCTGGGAGCTTATTATGCTGTATGTCGTGCCCGTCATCACGCGCATTTTTGTGCTGGGGCTCGTCGGCCACCGCATTGCAGCCGAGATGCTACTTCGTGTGCTCGAGTGGCGTGCAAACCCGCGCTATGCTGCACTTAAGGATATATCGGCCACGGCCCAGCAGGTCGAGATCCGGCTGCTCCAGTTTTGCTATTGGCCCATGCAGTATGTGAAACTACGACAGCGCAGCAACGACTGGGAGAGCGTCACGACAAGCCACCCAGACTACATTCGCTTCTACAACAGCCTTTGGCTCGTGGCCAACGACGTCATCATTGGCATCGCCCTCGGTTCCTATATTATCGACAACGCCGGCTGGGTCGCCGACCAGATCAGTATGCTCTTGAGTACATACACCGTGGATGCGCTGCAGAGCAGTATTTCGTGGCTGATGGGCTGGCCAGCCGGTCTGAAGCTCAACACGGAGCTTGCCGCATTCCTAGGTGACTTGTTTCTCTCGGTCATCGAATACTGGTCGAGCTGCATTGGAGCGCTGCGCCCGGCCCTGCCGCACATCATCTGGTTCATTGGCTTCTCGAGCTTCGCTGGCGCCAGCATGCCGCTCGCCCTCTTTTCTGACCTGCTCTCCATCCTAACAATCCACATCTACTCTTTCTACCTGGCCTCGGCACGTATCTACCACTGGCAGTTGACCATCCTGATCTCACTTTTCCACCTATTTCGCGGCAAGAAGCACAACGTGCTGCGCAACCGTATTGACTCGTGCGATTACGATCTCGACCAGCTGTTAGTGGGCACCATTCTGTTCACGTTTCTGTTTTTCCTTTTACCCACCGTTGTTGTCTTTTATCTTAATTTTGCCGTTGCGCGAATGGTCATCATCTCGCTCAAGGCCGTGTTTGATACGCTGCTGTCGTGCCTGAACCATTTTCCTCTGTTTGCGCTGATGCTTCGGGTCAAGGATCCGCGGCGTCTACCTGGCGGCATCCGGTTCGAGCTGCGCGACAGCCAAAACTACATTACAACCATGTCGGCAGCTGCAGATGCGACAGACTCGTCCTCGCCGAGCCACCCGTCCACCTCAGTCATCTTTCTCACGCCCATCCCCCTCTCCTTCAAAGCCATGTTCCACCAGTACTTCCAGATGGGCTCGCGCATTCGCAAGCACTATCTGGCGCCGCGGGTGCTGTTGTGCCTGCTGACTGGCAAGTTTGTACCGCCCATCAACCGCAAGAACCTGTATAGTCTACAGTATGTCATGCTGCCCGGCCGTCGGGCCGGCATATGGGAGATGTGGGAGGCCCTCAAATCACTACCACCCCTCAAGACGAAGCGTATGGCGTATCCTGACATCGGCGGTGGTCGGCGCATGCGAGGCCAGTCTGTTAGCGGAGGCATTGCAGGTGGCTTAAGCAGTTTCAGCAGTGAGCTGAACAACCGGAGAGCTCGGAGGTAAAAAGGCGTCTTTTTATAAGGCGAAGGTCAATGTCCAAGGGAGGCTCTTTGCTTTTTTTTTTCGTTTCAATTATACCGCGTCATAGTGCACGTGTTTGGTTCTTCTTTTTTCTATTTATGATACTTTTAGCTTGCGTTGCTGCCGCTTCGCCGCGGCGTCGTTCTTATACCTTAATGAATGATTCTTTTATATTCTGAGATGTTGGGCTTCATTTATTCGGTCCTGGTAGTTTTTGGTGTGTTACGATACTTCAAATAAGACTACACAAATACGGGCATGGACGCATAAACCCTTTTTCACGCCGATATCAAATGCTACAAATAAAATTATTTAATGACTTACTTTCTTTGTCTGTATTTGTTATTTTATATTTTTATTTTTTATTTTATATTTACTTATTTATTTACTTACAATCTTTCCTCGAAAGTATTGAGTGGTAAAACAGCATTGGGAAGTGTAGGAAACCGGACAATCATCCAGCACGCCAATAGCCATCAAAGCACTACATTTTTGGCTTCTACACCAGAGCAAGGCTTGCTTTCGCTGCTCGATGTTGATGTTGGACGTGCACTTGAGTCACGTGAGCTGAACTGGCGTTGTCCGGAAGTGTGTCCATGAGCCGGCCAGGGGAAGCTTTCCCCGCACGCACAAAGTTAGTGAGATGCCAAAATAGGTTACGATTGGAAGCAGACTCGGAATGGAAAGAGGAGGCAGGAACAGCCGGATAGCAGGGAGCACCTCCTCATTTGAGAATCTCCCTTCTCCTCTTTCTGTCACTCTTCTCCTCTCGTTTCCATTCTGTCACCTTACAAATTTGTACGAAAGCCTTCATAAGTAACAAGCGACAATCGGAACGGACAGACGACGCCGAAAAATTGCGATGAAAATGCATGACAACTGCAGATTATCGATATCCACTGTGGGCTGCGACTAGCAATAGCACACGACATTTTTTTAATTTCGCGCGAGCGCGTCGAAACCAAGAGAGAGAAAAAATAGGAGCGATTTCAAGTGGACCGCATCCCATCGTGCCTCTGCCTTTGCTTTGCCCAGCCGTACTTCCCTATGGTAGGCGACTGATGGCGAAACGACGCAATGGTGAGGACACTCTTGTCGTTGTCAAGATGGCAACGCGTACCATTCGTCAACGAAGTTTAGTCGCCCGATGACAACGGACGGCCACAGTGGTTGCTCGTTCTGGGGGTTTGGTATATTTGGGCGTCTGTTCTTCGGAGACACATTCGCACCCGGCGATCGGCATTGACTGCTGCCGGACATTTTCGCCTATTGGCGTCACGGATAATGTCTCGTGGAGTCTTTGCCGTGCATGTCTACAATTTGATAACATACCATGCATTTGTCATTGTACCTATATCCCGCGAGAGAGAGAGAGGACTGGTTTCTTTATGGCCTGTTAGCTGCGTGGCCTTTTATTGTTTGAGCTTCCCAACGCCTCGTGCTTTCCCGGATTTGCCTACTGCAAGTGCTGAAGGCTGCCTCCCAAGACGTCGAGTTCTGGCATCGTAATACGGTCTCCGCGTGAGGAACCGAGTTCAACACTGGCGGGTATTGAAGCAAGACGAACTGTTGAGAGAACGCAAGATGCCAGTGCCGTCCCTTGTGTTCCGATCACAAACATATTCCTCGATGTGACATAACTCATACACACCACCCAAACTGCTCATGTTCACTTGCAAGGATCAATTTGTTCATGATTTTATTGGAAAATTCTTTTTTACAGAAATGGTTTGTCCTTTGACCCTCCATTATTTACAAACCGGGTAGTCTAAGATTTTTTCTAACCCTCCCCTGTATTTGTGTTTCTGCTTTGTCGTCGTACACTCGGCAAATGCTCTATTTTTTTCGTTGTGGTTGATGGTTGGTTTGGTAGGTTGATATTGTCGCTTGGTCCTTTTGATTTTTCAGAATCAAACTGAGGCATTTTCGAAAACAGCCAAACTCCGGTTCCTTTTTTGGCCTGTCCCATCCATTTGGGACAGATAGCAGGCTGCAAGTCGAGGTTGGCCGATCATAACGCCAATTTCAGAGGATGCGAGATTTGCGAGAAGATGTTTACGTCTGAAGAAGAAAACATTGTTAGCATCCAAGTTCCGAGACATCATCAGGAGTAGCCACAGCGACGACGACGACGACAAAGAGCACGGCATCGATGCGGGTTCGGAGAAACCACTTACGAACTTGGCCATGAGGGCAACCATCAGGTCGAACAGACCAATGGCCTCGACGAAGGCGAAACCCAGAATGGCGTACGAGAACAGCTGGCCACGGAGGGCAGGGTTGCGCGCAACACCCTGGATCAGGGCAGCGAAGACCAGGCCGATACCAATACCGGCACCAGTCAGACCGATGGCAGCAGAGCCCATACCAATGTTCTTGGAGACCTCAACCATGGCCTGGGCAATCTCGGAGCTGTACATGCGGCGGCCGTTGAAGGCAGCCTTCTTGGTGGCAGCCTGGGTCAGCAGGCTGGGGGTCTGCTGGCGCTTGACAGCCTGGAATGGGCTGGGGCGGGCAGCGGCTGAGAAGAAACAAAAGTCAGCTGGCAAGTTATGTGAAATGGCATTGGCCGATGCCATGGCAGCATGAAGGCATTGAAGCATCGAGGTGGGTCGAGGCAGGCATCGTTGTACTGTGTTGTGCTGGCCACAACACCAATTGGAAGCTCAATTGAAGATTTTTCGGCAGCCGCGTCTGTCCGAAATTACCGCAACCCCCGAATGCCTATCTCCCAGTGCCGAGCAGCTCTAGAAAGCTCGGTTGAGGTGAGGCGGCGGGACGGAGGTCGATCGAATCGATTCCGGCACGGCAATGGGCATGACGCAACAGATGCTGTTCCTGCCTAGATATCCCCCCTTCCACGATGCTCCAGTTCCAGGAAGAGGTGTCCTTACCGGCGAAAGTGCGCTTAGCAGCAGCCGTGCGCATGGCAGGGCGAGCGGCAGCCATCGAGGTGGCGAGCCTGGAAGCGAGGACGCGGGAAGCCATTGCGACTGATGTGTGTGTGAGAGGAAGACAAAAAGAGAAGGATATGCAAACAAAGAGGACAACGATGCAAAGCAAAAAAAAAAGACTTGGATGATGGAAGTGGATAAGAAAAGAGAGAAGGAGAGAGGAAAGAAGGAGAAAGAAAAGGGAGAGGAAGGAAAGAGAGAGGGAAGGAGGGAAAAGAGAGAAAAGAAAGGAAAAGGAGAAAGGAGAAGCCGAGAATGGACGAAGGGGAATGAGTGAATTGAGAGAGAGAAAGCCGGGAAAAAAAAAGAAGTGGGAACTACCGGGTCCAGCTTTTGGGACAAGAAAACGAGTTGGTGGGTACTCGGGGCGAGCTCAGCAAGACACACAAACGGACTACAGACCAAGCCACGGAAAGAGGTTATGGACGTGTTACAGAGATTTCGAGGCCTGGATGAGCAAGCTGAGAGGAGACGTGAGGTGAAGTTGAAGCGAGTTGAAGCGAAAGCGAGAAGCGATTTTTGATATCTCGACATCTGTTATTGCTCTTCTTCAACCACCTCATTTCGCACGGCCCCGTTACGACTCCAACTACGACTTCTTGCTCATGGGAAAGCTCATACGGCTGCAGCTCAGTCCTCCACGGCAAGTTTGCTTGTAGCTTCGTCGAGCTGTGGCTGGGATATACATGCATCTGTCCATTTTAGTTGGCCCTCGAGTGAGGAAGAAGCAAGAGGCTATAGATATACAGGAACAAGGCCAGGAACGACGAGGACCCGATGGGTTTTGAGGATTATGGCATCTGGGAACGACAAGCACGACACAACTGGGGGAAGGACACTGGAACCCAGTGGCGAGGGCATGGGCAGTGCAATGAAGGGAATGTTATGTTGGAAAACAAGGTCTGTATCGGCCGCAGTTTGTTCCTTCTGGCCCTCCCTGACTTTCCCACCATATTATCGGACATTGTCGGGAAACAGGGAGACGGGCAAGCAAGTAAAATCGCAAAGGGGACGGTTGTGGCCTGGCGGTGTTTTAGCCCTTTTGATGAGGCACACTTCGTGGATTCATTCTTTTCGCGACAGGAGAATACGAAACGGACGGTCTTGAGATTATCACCAAACGGAGGCGAATATGCTGCATTCCGGCAGCTGTAGCCTTTTCTTTGACTCCCATCATGCGGCAGCTTTGATTCTATCATCTTTTGGCATTCTGAATTTCAGCGCAAAAGATTTTCTTGATACCTGATTTTTTTTCTAGGGGGGGGGTGGCGCGGCTTTGTTGTCTGAGGCATCGACGTTGAGATAAGATTTTTTCGGATTAATTTTTTTCTTGCCCTTTACGGCATGCGGTGACGTTTCCGAGTCGTAGGACCAGGCTGCGGGAGACCGTCTAGGTGATAGGCACACCCCCCCTTAAGATCGTTCTTCTGCGACATATTACGATGGGACCGTTTCCTTCTGGAATTTCGCCTAGACACTGCCCAGCTTCCACTAGCCTAGAGCAGGGTCATGCAGTTAGCCGCCTGGCCGACCGCTGAGTTTGCATATATTTTTGTTTTCTTTTTCGCTGTAAAAGCGACATTTCGCAGTGCAGTCGACGGTGACCCCCACCCCACTTAGTCACCCACTAACATGAAAGTGCACTGCAATTGACTGAGAAGGGGCGGAAGGAACGAGCGACGAAACATCGTCGTGATTCGCAGGTGCGAGCCACAAGACGGAATAAAGGGCCCATAAGCAAGCCAGAGCTACTATTGCCGTTGGGAATGGCAGGGAAGCAGCGTTTGGTATACTTCCAGCTGGAAGGACTCCGTTTCCTCCCTGTCGCGACGATTTCGTACAGGATCTGGAGATCGCCAGGTCTCCTTATAGCACAACTGATGGCGTGCCTGCAACCAACTGCTCGTCGTTCGCATTTCGCTTCTCCGTTTTGGCTCCGCTTGCTCTTCTCATCCTAAATGTTGGCCTGGCGCAGAAGTTTATCTAGAACGAAACGGAAGCCATCTCATATTGAGAAGAGATCTACTACAAGAATGTGCGACACATTCAAGCTGGCCTGGTATCACCGGTTAAGAGCTGCATCTCGCTACTGCCAGATGCGCTTGCAACTAAGTTGAACCTGCCATGCCTTTCAGCGGCTCTGCTCAGTGTCTTGACTCATGAAATAGAGACATAAAGAGACTGCGACAGGAGTGTACCACTTGCAAAGAGCTAGCCTGCAAAGGGGCAAGGTATATTTTGTCTGTGACGCGCATATTACTGATACCTGAGCACCTGCAAACCATCCTGGCTCGGGCCACGGCTGCCCCTGGCCAGAACGGACAACGAAGATCTGCGAGGTGTGTTGCGCACAAACCATCGAGCCGTGCCATTTCGCTCTCGCTGCGGGCGGCGGGTAAATTGCGACAGCACCAAACTGCAAACGTCCATGCCCATGCATGCATACTCATGTTTCATGGGCCGGGACAAGGCCGCTGATGACCTTTTGCTAGTGGAGACCCAAAGCCTTGGGTGAGGGCATAGCGTTACTCTGAACTGTTTTGCCTGGGCATTACGACGTATCTCGCATAGCCATAACCTTATGAGACATGGCCACGAAGGAAAGCCCCTGTCACCGCCAACGAAAGCCCACTTCTGCGTAAACAAACCGGACACATTACGAATTTTTGAAGGAGAATTGACAAGTCTTACAGAAAACTTTGAATGGGATGTTTGGGGGCTCTCTTTCGGGTACTCGGAGAATGAGCGCAAGCCACGACACAAGATAGTTCGGAGCTGCCAGTTCGAAGGTCATTGAAGCATAACAGTTTTTAGGCACGATGTTCTACGACATATTATCGATTCTAGTGGAACAAATGAAAACCTTCTCCATGGGGCACACCGAACGGAAATAAACAAAAGAGACAAACAGGGAGGCTTTACAAACTACAAAAATGTCTAAACAGCTCAAACATACGGAAAACGGGCCAAAGGGCTTTTCTAGAGGTGGATGTTGAGTGGTTGCACAGAACACAAAAGTACAGGCATGAGATATTGCGAGCAGTGCACGATCGCTCGCCCAATCGCCGTTCGTCCAGGCGCCACGACCAGCAGGAAAACTCTTCCTGCCACGACGCACAAGCGCACAAATTTCCGCAAAGTGGCCACATCTTATGACGGACAAGTAACAATAGAGCTCCGCAGCCTTGTTCCACCTGATGTGGACCAACACAACAGGGAGACGTTCACCGTCTCTCTCCTTTTTTTCTCTCAGCAACGTCTCGAGCGTCAAACGGCGTCATGCCCAAGCAACCTCGGTAACAGCCGGTACAGGTTGTCCGCGCCAGGTCCCGTCTTGGATCGTTGTTGCCGGCCCACAGCAATCAGCTACTTGCCAGAGCTTACCTTGCCCTGAATTGCGGTTGTGTGCGTCCCAAAAGCTACCCCTGCAGAGCCCCAAAAAGTACATAATACCTGTTTGTTGTGCTCTTTCACAGTGAGCCCGCAAGTCTGTTGTACTTCCAACCTCGGCCATAATTTACAAAAGTACCCTGTCAGGGCAAGAAGATGAAAACGGGATAGATGGCCCGTTCGAGATCATACTGATTTAGGGAGAGGCGTGTGGGATGCACTTTACGCTGGCCACACGCCCCTTTACCACAGCTGTTGCCCTTGCGGCCAGCTCCATCTGATCTTTTCGTGTGTGTTCGCGCTTCACATTTACGAAACCTGGGCTTCTGGACTGGTTTCTACTTCGTAGAGGCTTTTCCTGGCTTCTTATTCCGTACTCCGTTACAACTTTTCTCGAAAGCGTTCACCGTACTCGCCAATCATCGTAGATACGGAGTACACTGTGAGAATGAAATTCCTACCCTTGACACTATTGCCTAACTAAATCGGGACTGTAAAAGAAATATTGTGAGAGATGTCGTGCGCTTGGGCTTATGATTTCCTCGCCAGCTCCTTCCCTTTCGGGATAGTGCACGGCAATTGCCCTGTTAATTTATTGGCAGGCGCTGACAGAAATTTCCTTACGCAAATAAAGACAGCCGCGGCGCCATGTTTTATCTTGCCGTTTTGTCCTTTCGAGGTTTCCTATTCAGGTCTTCCGGGCGCTTCTTTCCTCTCCGTTGCTGTTGGCAAGCAAGAGGAATTGGAGAAATGCATGGGGAAAGAGCGCCTGTGGAAGGGAAGGAACGATGGGACATGCAGCCATTAGATACAAAGACGAAGCAATACAGAAAGAACTGTGGCTTCCAACAAATCGTTTCTATGTTTTTTTTTTCTTTTCGTTTATTTTCATCTGGCACTGCGAATGAGGTTTTTTCAGTCTCCCTTAATTTTTTTCTCTCTCAAGTATCCACTTCGTCCACCAACACCATCGAGCAAATCCTCAGGTCTTATTTGCCCATCGGAAACTTTCGGGGCCAGGGAAGGAGCGAGAGAGTGGATTCACTAACGACGAAAAAAATGAAATGGTGAAAAATACATAAAATATAAAACAGCAATAAAAAGAACACGGAGCAAAGGGACATGTGTCAAACGGAAAATTACTCTCACACTGAAAACAAACTTTTTACATGGGGGTCTTCTGTGGTATGGAACTTGCGTAGTAGTGAGCTATGAGTTCTCGCACCATTGGGATCTCTTCTCCAAAAATCCCCAATTGGCTTCCTTACTCCAAATTATCCCGTGACATCACACACGTTGACTTTCAACTTTCATATGTCAAAAAGGATATGGGAAAAACAATGAAAAGTGTTTAACAGATCAGACAAAGCTGACGTCTTTTGATAGAGCTCAATGGGGCCCCAGCTGCTCCCAGACGTTTGTAGAACATTCAGTGGACTCAAAACGGTCGGAAACACCCTAAACCAATTGCAAACTTACAATCAATGTGCTACATAGAATCGCACTTAGACATGCAAAGGTGTCTAGGTGTTTCGTGTGGTCCTTCTGCCCGTCAGGGCAGCTACATCATATGCTAAACACAACACTGCTCGCTCCCACCGTTTTCTCAATTCCAAGCAACAGCGTGTTCGGCGGGAAGAGGACTGGAAGCCAGGCAGGAAATGATCTCAAAAGTGGCTCCCCTAAGCCGAGCTAAATCCATCACGAAAGTTGCTCGCCGAGACGGAGTCCGCCTGGCCCCGCCAAGGTTCATACAGAAGCACAACGACTCCATTCTACCGCTCAATCTTGACAAAAAGGTTTGGCTTCCTCGCGTCTTTTCTTCTGCTTGTTCGCGAAAGGTTTCTGTACAGAAGACGCTGATGTAAGGTAACAATGCGTGGACGGAGAGAGTGAGAGAGACGGTCCGTCAAACTGGCCGGAATGACATTAATATCGGCCAATCCACGGGGGGCTGGTGGTCATAGGTTTTTTTCTTCATTTGCATTGGCGTTGCCGGCGAAGTCGGTCCACGCACAACGCGCGACGAGTGGCCGTTTCTCTTGGTAAAGGTGGGCCATAAACAAACCGTCGTGGCCCGTTTCCCTTTCCCACAAACCCCTCGGATTGGGCCCTATCAACCCGCTCCCTTTCGTTGACATGCATGGTAGTAGGCTATCTGCCTTTGATCGAAAAGACTGCAGATATAGGGAGAGCGACGACGACAGGCCGTGTTGCAATTTGTGCTGCGCAGTGAAGGCCCACGAAGGATATGGTGGGCGAAGAAACTGCTTCAGGGGATTGAACGGCCACTGAACAAGGGAGGCCAAAAGTACACATGAGATGGTATTAACATTAAGGATAGGGGACCAACAATACGGAGCCACTCTTGAAAAGGCGCCACAGCGATAGAAGGGGGCAAAACTCGTTAAGAGCAGAACAAAACGGAGCGTCCATAACGGTGACTTAATGAAATCAAAAGAAAGAACATCAATAGAGGCGAACGAAGGGGGCGTGTCCTCTGTATATTCGTAGCTAGTCGTCCTCCGTCTGTATTATGTTTCTCATTGACGTCCCAGCCGTTGGACGGTATCTTGATGGTGCCTTGATGGTGCCTGAATGGTAGAGGGATGGGCGCTGACTGGCTTTGTGCTTCTTCGTATATTTTGGTGGACGTTGATGTGACTGGCGCCCATGGCAAAGTGGGATGATATATGAATGACGGCCTTGCCCCCCCAGCTGATATGCCTGTTGGCCGTCTTTCTCTTTTTTTTTTTTTGCCTTTTTTTTTAAAAGGCAAAAGAGGGATGATTCAAGGCTGAGGATGTGAGGCTGAACCGCAACTCGTACCACACAGAAGTGCGAAGTGTAGGTATGCATATATCAGTTCCCAGACCCGACGGGACTGAATCTCTTCTTTCGCTTGTCCATCCTCTACCCCGTTTCGTTATTATTTCGTTATGCCGTCTCATACTTCCTCGGTAGCCTGGTGAGAATCCTCCTTGTTGGTATATATCTTGATGAACCCCGCCGGATCACACGCTTTTTCGAGGTTAATGCGATAGTCCTTCACCCACTGCCGCACGGCCGCCTTGGATATGCGAACACGCTGCACATCCTTCGGCGGCTCGACTTGTTTGTCACCTGACATCGCGCCACCTGCTGCCGATCCGGACATGGCCCAATTGCTCGCCTGTGTCCCCGATGATACCGAGCTCGACACATGGGTAGCCGACGCCGCCCCTCCCGACGCAGACGATAGTCCGTTTGTGACACCTGCCGACGATGCCGAGTCAAGTCCGTCGGTATCATCCGCCAAAGCTTGGGAGCGCTCATCGGGATTGGCTAGCACATTCTCGCAATATTCCTTGGGCAGTCCCATACCGGCGTCTTCGACGATGCCCATGTCGCGGAGCACGTACAGGCAGTCGTCGCGCACGATCCATGTGGCCCGGCTGCAGTCAGCAATATCGATGACCAGAGACTCGTTGTCTGCTTTATTGGCTCCTTTTTTCACACTGTTGGCGGCGGTCACGGCGGCGGCGGGCTGCCCATATGGCGGCGGTATTGTGGGTGGTGGGATAGCAGTAGCTGTCGGTTGGGGATCTAGCGAGCTGGTCGGTGATGACACACTCGCGTTCAAAAGTGACGATGTTGCCGTCGTGATATCGACGCTTAACAGCCATCGCGCAATTTCGCTGCCCCAGAACCGCTTATAGCCCTTTTTGCCCAGATCGGAGATGGGTTTCTCGGGTCCGCCGAGGATGCCCTCGCGGCGCGAGATCTCGTAGGAGATGCCCATGAGCAATGCTCCAAGACCCTTGCGCTGCCACGGCGGAAAGACAAGGATACACGCCAGATTGTTGTTGTCCCAGGACATTTTTTCCTTGGAAAAGAAGCCGACAACGCGCGGCCGTGGTGCAGCGCCCAGGATGCTAGCTTGGCCGTTGGCATTGGCGCCGCTCATGGGGGACGCGGTGGCTGTGGCGGCTGCGCGCAATGACGACGGCAGGGAGGGCGGTGGCGTGTAGACCAGCAAAAAGTAGTAGAAGCCCGTAACGTCAAAGAAGACGGACTTGTTGTCAAGAAAGAGCTTGGCAAAGAGCGACAGGTTCTGGCAAAACAGCACGTCCTTCTCGCCATCAACCTCCCAGATGCTCCATTCGCCCTCATCCTTGACGACTTGCTCGACGTACTGGATATCAACCTCGCTGCTCACGCGCTTGCGTTTTCCCTTTGGCGTCGTCGACGACACGGGCACGCGGATCGTGCGCACTCCCTTGGGGTGCACGTAGACCTTTTCACCTGGGATCTGGAACTGGGATTCACACACTTGCACATGGCCGTGCCACGGCACGATCTCCTTGGAGTACTTGAAGCAAAACGGGCACACATAAAGCCGGTCAAGCATCGGGGAGGCGTCCTTGCCGCCGTGGCCATGGCTATGGCCGTGTGAATGGTGCGAGTGCTGGTAATGATGGCTGGGCATATGGTTCTCCTTGCCCGCCCCTTTGGTCTGATGGTTGCCACGGCTGTGGTGGGTGTTACCGGCCGTATCACCCAAAACTTCTTTACCGTAGTAGGACGGATACCAAGCCTTGAAGCAGATCTCCCCCAAGACAACCTTGTCGATGTTACGATCGGGTTGACTGGGACTCGACGGTGGAACAGTGGACGTAGCCGCTTGTGATGTGGCCGATGTTGGGGTAGTTGCGGAACGCGGCGCGGTCGTGGCGTTGTTGCTGGTGGCAGTCGTAATGATAGTTTGTTTTGGAGACCTGCTCGAATGCTGGTGCTGTTGTTGCTGCCGCGGGTTGCCTTCTTCGCGGAGTTGCTGGACCGCTTTCGGTTTTTGTGGTTGTGGCGCAACCTGCGTTGGAGACGGGGGTATGTGAGGAGGCTGGATGGGAGTCGCCTTCGGATACCGTGGTGCCGGTGGTGAGGCGGGCGGCTTGATCTCAGTGACTGTTTTCGGCGGGGCGAGAGTAGTTGCCGACGCCAGAGCCAACGGTACTGGAGGTTTAATGGTCGTTTCTTTCTTCGGGATTGTTGGAGCTGGAACAGGAGACACGGCCGCTGCTGCCGTGGCTGACGCTGGCGGTGATGGAGGCACAATCTCGGTCACCATTGGCCTGGCAGATGGTATCTTTGGAGGGGACACGGGCGTGACTGCTGGTGGGACGACGTTGGTCCGTTTCGGTCGACTCACAGCCGGTTGTGGCACTGGTGGTGCTGATGTCTTGGTCCGAGGCGGTATGATGGTGGCCGGTCCTGCAAGCTCGTCCTCTGTATCGTCTAAATCCTCGTCGTCATCCTCCTCGTCCTGTTCTTCATCGTTGTCCTCTTTTGCTTCAGCCTCGTCGTCCTCAGCCTCTACTTCGTCGGCGTTGGAGTCACCGTCAGAGTCAGCAATTTCGCTTCCCTTGACGGCTTGTCTTGTCGTCCGCTTCGTAGCTGCTGGACGAGCTGCATTGCTCGAGCGGCCGTTGATTTGTGGGCGCACTGATGGCCGTCCAGTAGAGCCTGGCTGCTGCGGTAGTGTCTTGCCTCCGCGCAGCTGCCGTGGCCTTGCGGCTGACTCTGACTGCCCGTTCATCCTGCCTGCCTCTCCCCTTGTATTTCGCTTCATTATCGTGCTCGTGTGGTCTTTCTCTTCGCTGGTCTCCCCCGCACTCTCCTCGTCCTCTGCTTCTTGCTCTTCGTTGTGCTCGTCTGGTTGTTCTCTCGCTGTGGCCGGCGTGCGTCGCGTCCGTCTCGTCCCCTGGTGTGTCTTTGTATCCGTAATGTTGTCGGCAGTGGGCGCTGCACTTGTGTTTCCACGTAAAGTACGCCTTTGGGGCATTTCTTTTGGTGGTACGGGGAGTGGGGGAGGAGGGATCGAGTGGCGCGTCACGCGGCGCGTCTTTGCGGACTGCGCGGCCGAGGCCGCAGACCTGGTCTCATCGTCGTCGTGCAGCTGCTTCCGCTTCGATAATGCCATTTCCGAGGCCAGTATTGTTTCGAATGCCGTAAGTGGCCTCGCAGGCTCATTTCGGAGCGACCAGGAGCTCTTGTGGGCCAGCCGATTTAATGTAGAGCGCGAAACGACAGTTCGGTGATGTCTTTGCTGTAGATGGTTCTAACGCGATGGATGGCCGATTCTGTTGTGTGTTATCGATGAAAGTTTGCAAAGATTCTCTCCAGGCCAAAAAAGTAACAAGAATGATGAGTTGACCCTGTTGAAGGCGTTGCAGCTCGTAGTTCCTGCCATATTGTCGCGTCGCCTTCCTTCCCAAAATATGCACATTCTCCCCGCGCGCGTTGTCACGTTACCAAACACGTGCAGACGTCATCACTTAGCAGCACATTTCAGCAGTTGTCAATTTTTTGGATCTTTAAATTGTCGTTTTAACATCACGGCCGCATACGAAACGTCAACAGCAGCAATTGGCCAGATTTTCCAGCGATTGGGCCATTTCTACTCCCCGAGATGAGAGCCACACAGCGTCCGCCATTATGATGGCCCCACGAATTGCCATGTTCAAAGGTGTGGCTCGACACGGCCGCGAACGAAGGTCCAGCCCCAACCACAGCTCGCTTTGGTCGACGACAACATGCAGTGCCTCACGATGCGCCTCGACGGCCACGATCCGCGTGATCCGCGCCGATATTGATGAGAATACCGGCCGTCCACGGACGTCCACACCTCGCCGCCAACGACGCTACCGACGATTCCCAAAATACCTGCGCGACTCGCCGAATGCGACACTGGCGATGCGCCTCAAGAGCCGCACAACGGCACTGACTTTTCAGGCCTGGAAACGATTCGACGATGTGGCGCGCAGCAAGAGCCTGCGACTGCCCGTGCTGGCACTGCAGATGATGATCCGCAACGAGGAGGCAAATCGGCCAACAAGCCTGTCGGAGAGCCTCAGCAGCCCCGCAGACTGGCGGGTGCGGCTCAACAGCCTGGCGTTCAAGGGCATCACGGAGGCGGATATGCAGCACTGGGTGTGGATTTTGGCGGCGCCAGACCCGGATGAGCGGATAGCTCGATTTGTATCGAACAGCGAGCGGCCAAAACCGTTGTTCCTGCTGTTCCAGCTACTGCGGCGCGACGAGACGTTCCACAAGGGCAGCTCGCTGATCAGCATCTATAACTACGTTGCGCGGCACCACGTACGCTCTCGAACAACACCGCCCGAGGCCGTGCTGCCTTTTGGCGCTGTGCGCCGCACGCTCGATCCGGGTCTGAACATGGCGCCGCAGACGTTTGCCACGCTGCTGCGGCTGCTCGTTCACCATTATTTGCGCATATGGCCGTCGGCGTTGCCGGCGGTCGCGCGCCTCGTCGCCGAGTACGTCGAGACGCTGCCTCGCATGGTCAAGCGGGGCGAGAAGCAGGCATTTGGCGATGCCTGTCACATCTTCAACTACGCACTGGTGCTGTTCCAGCGCAAGTCTCCAGTCAGCCCCGTGTTCCAGATGCGCTACAACTGGCGCGCCCAAAAGGTGCTGCTGGCCATGTCAACGACACTGCCGCGGCCGCTGATCATCAACCGTGCTGGCTTCCGTGCCATACGCCGTGTCATGCTGGCGCTTGGCAAGTCGCCCGCCGAGCGCAAGGTGGCGCTGCGCATGGCGCGCACATGGCCGCCGTACCGGCGCGACTGGGACGGCCGTGACGAGCAGCGGCAACCGCAGGACGATTTCAGCCGTAGCGCGCAGGCGGGCGTCTTGCTGCGGGAGGCCGGATATGCCGAGGCAGAGCACGACAGAGCCCTTGGCGTCTTGGGCGGCGTTCTTCCAGGCGAGTCGCCTACGGTTCAGACGCGGTCCCTGAGCCCGCGCACCTGGACGGGGGCCCGATCCAGCCTCAACATGTTCTCGACCTGGGCGTCCCGCGTCAAGGCAACACGTGACGTCAACGAGGCATGGCACGAGTTTAAGCAGGCGCCCGCCGCCGTTGACGGCAGCCCCTTGCTTCCAAGCATCCAAGTGTACGCCGAGATGTTCAAGAAGCTGCTGGCCGCACCCATCCAGCACCACCGCTCATCGTATACGTCATCTCACTCTGCGCAGCTAGATGGCAAGGAATTGCTGCCGGGCGACGTCAAGGAAGTGTTCCCTGTCAACGACGCGACTTTGACAGCGTTCGAGAAGCAGCGCCTGCGGCCGCCGTCTGCCGCCATGCTCTATGAGCAGATGCTGCACGACTGCATACGACCCGTCGGTGATTGCCTCTCGGTCCTTGTGCAAAATGCACCAACACTCGAGGCAGCGATGAAGTACCTGCACGATAGCCCTATCGATAAACAGACTATTGCCGCCCTGAAACTACCTCCTCTATCTCCTTCACATTCCTCGCCCTTGTCCTTCTCACGACGATCGTCTCACCACCACCATCATAAACGCCATCAAAGGCAGCAACAACAGCCGCCCCCAATTACGATCGAAATTCTCCGTGGCATTCCTTTGCCAAATTTCAACGCCTACATCTACCTTATGTGCCGCTTCCAGCCCCGGCTGACGGCCGAACCCGCCCGTCTTGGCAAGCAGCGGCGGACGGGCCTCATCCACCACGCCATCCGACTGTGCGCACACCGCTTGCCACCCTCCATCGAAGAAGGCCGCACCTACAAGGCGCCCTGGCACACTATTATGCGCACTCTGGCACAGCCCAAGCTCATGGTCAGCACAGAGAACACGGGCGACCGGCGGTTCCAAGATACCGAGGCGCTGGCGCTGGCGCTGCGGGTATTTGAACAGGTCTCGCGCGTCGGTGGTGTCGATGTCGTCCTATTCGACAGCTTCTGCAAGGTCGTACAAAAGTCCTTGCGGTGGGCCGACTTGGCACCGGCCGTCACCATGGACGTCCCGGGTGTTGTTGCAAACGAGGAAGCGTACAAGGATACCCCACCCACAGAAGGTCTTGCAGCCGCACCCTCACCCCCAACAGCGGAGCAAACGGAAGCAGACCTGCTGCGAAGGGCCCAAGCTGCCTTGGTAGTCGCATTCGAGGAGATGACCGGGCTGTCTGCATACGATTTAGGTGCAGACGCAGATGCAGATGCAGCAGCGAACGACAGTCCGCTGCCATCACTTTCGTTTACGGCCGCCCACCACCCATCGACACCGCACATTATCACGGCCGGCGCCATTCAGGGCTACTTGCAGACACTCGGCTACTTAGGCAACACAGACGCCATGATGCGCGCTATGCGCTGGGTGCTCCGCACGTGGGACGACCTCAGCGTCCTCGAAGATGCAAAGGACCCAGACGATGGCCAGCATGCCACGATGGGGCGCGTGTTTGTGCTGTTCCGGGCATTTGTCGAAGGCGTCGGCGAGGCAACCTGGCAGGTGACCTGGCTCGAAAACCAGTTAAAGCATCTCCACAGCCGCGGCTGCACCTGGCGGTCGCCATCCAGCGCCGACGCCGACGAATACGTGCGGTGGCACCGACAGGCGCACAACGAAGCCTTCTGGGCGCAGGTGCGGCCACATGTGTAGATGCGTTGGCCATGTACGATAGATTTGTATGAATATGCAACCGCATAGGAGCGCGTGTATGAAGATACTGCACGATACCATAGACATGATAAAACCATTCAGGATAGAGATAAATGCAAGAAAGCTTGATGAAATCAATAAAACAATTAAACCCTCCAACAGCACAAAAGTTGCAAGCCGCTATGTCGTTCGCATATTGGCATATTTTTGGTATGCAGCCAATGAAGTACCGAGTGTGTCTGGGAGTCGAGCCCAACATTCTGCGCCAGCCGCCGAGCCGCTCTTTCGGTATTGTAGGATTGGCTCCACCACTTTCGCGGCTGCACGGTAAGTCTATCTCGAAAGGTGAATTTAAAGTTACTTGCACCGACAACAACAGCCTCGCGGTGATACACCACCAAACTCTCTCCAGAAACAATACTTCGGGTTTGCATCTTATTTTATAGTCTTTTGACACAACTCGCCTTTGCTCCTAACCCGCCACGGAGCACATTGACCAAACTGCATCGCCAACTTCCTTACTTTCCAAACTCCCATCACTGGGTCGTGTGAAATACCCAAGGGGCCTTACACAAGGCCATCAAAGCTACCTGTATATAACAGCATACAGATGAGTGGCCATGATACGTCAAAAAGCAAAGGGCGATATACCTTTTTTCCTGTGTTGCGGGCCGGGAGGGGGGGGGGGGGGGGGGTGGTTGTTGATTTTGGAATGCTATTTTGGGTGCCTCCGTGAATAGGTCTCTTTTATGACCCCCCTTCCATATACTTTTTCGTCGAGAGAGCCAGCACGAAATTCACGCCGGAGCCTCTGATTATTTGTATCTCTCTCACCGCCTCGAAAAATAAATCATTGGCAAAAGATTTGGCACCTCGAACTTTCAAATTTACGTCCGCATTCACGCCTATCTCTATTTTTGTCATTCATATCAACTTACCATCGTCTTCCTTCATGCGTTTACCACTCATCGTTCGTTGAAGTCTTCGAAAAATCACGGCCACGCCTTTCAACGTCATAGCCGAAGCTACGTGGACAAGAAAAGAGCGATAAAAGTGCTCGACTTTTTGTCGTTGTCCCTCTGCCATCTCCATCCCTATCGCCATAGATATGCCTCGTCTTGCGAACGAGGACCCCATCATCCTTGACGATGACTCCGAAGATGAGACCTCCCAGTACTACCGACAACCTGTTAGCCCGCTGACAGTCGATGCGTCTTCACCAGAGGATGCTTTGTTTTCGGATGGTGGCCTCGGCGAGAGCCTGGATGAAGACGACAGCGCAGAGACCTTTCCCGATGTTGTGAGCGAGCAGACTCTGGATGTCGACACCGACGAGTCTGAGTCCGAAGATCCCGTGGCCGCTATTTTCCCTGCGATATTTGATAACGAGCTGCCCGCTTCCAAAGCGTCGGATGCCACATTTGATGCGGCCAAAGGCGGCCTCACCATCGACCTCCCAGACTCAACCCTCATTAACCCACGCTCCATTGCCGTGAACTACGTTCCCCCTCTTCCTATTTCGACAGAGCAACACGCCATTGACAGTCTTGCACATCTAGCCGAGCAACAAAGCACAGGCGACGGCCCAAGTCTCGGTTTTGTCTACATTGATTTGGACGACTTTGAGATTTATATCCATGGGCGTGAAGCAAAAAATCGCCTACGTTCGCTTCACTTTCTGGGCGCCGGCAGAAGAAACAACAACCGTATGTATTTTGACGGTGTCCTCCGCGTCGGAGCGGCTCGATCCTACGTCCAAAGAGTACCCTTCGATGACGCCCCAGTCGACATGTACCGCACGGGATTCGACACGATCCGGGGCCACATCAGCATCCGATCCGTGCTCAACAAACGCCACGGCCGCTCCATCTACTACCGCCTTGGCCAGCCGTCGCTCGTGTACGCCCGTTTCTACGAGCCCTACCTCTGGGTCGCCGATCTGGGGAAGCACTTTATCGACTTCGTGGACCACGTGACGGATCGCGACCGTGACGTTCGTGTTTCGCACTTCCGACTGCACTTTTCCAAGTGGCTACGCAAGACGTATGGCCGATCGCCAGCTGTGGCTGCATGGCGGGACAAGTACGGTGCTGGCCGAGACGACTTTGGTCCTGCCGTTGTCGCGTACAGTGACTATTTATGCAAAGAGGCGACCGCCCTGTTCGGAAAACCGTTTGTACGCGACCTAGGCTTCTTTCGCGAGACCACAGAGTTTACCTTCTACAAGACGCACCAGCCACGCGTTCCTGTCGACCACCCGCCTTCGATGCCGCTCCGGACGGTTGTCACGCCGTACATGTACCATATATTCAAGGACATGGCCATTGGTCCGTATCTAGAGAGCACACCTGGCCAGCATGCCCCCAGACGCATCGACGGAAAACTCATTCTTCTGCAAAAGCGCACACCTTTCGTCACTGGCCGGTCGTCGTCGACTGTCAACGGACGAAGCATCCGACCGGGTGACGTGATTTCAACGTGGCACGACGACGCTGGAACCGGCAGCAAGTGGTCCGCCAGTGCTGAAAAGTCCGACCTATGGTACGCGCTCGTGCACCGTGTCATCGAGCCCCGGCGCCTAAACGGACCACGCTCTTTTGATGTTGTCTGGCTGTACAGGCCTGAGCACACACCTTGCGGCGACATGAACTACCCGTGGGCCAAAGAGCTGTTTATGTGCGACCACTGTACGTGCAGCGAGAACAACGACAAAAGCAGCAGAAATGTGAGGGTGCATTCGATCCAGGAAGACGAAGTCGTTGCTCTCAATTCTGTTGAATGGTTTGGCGATCCAGACACGACGGCCGACTTTTTCATCCGGCAGACATACCTGCATGGCGAACGCAGCTGGGTGCAGCTGCGACTAGGCCACGTCTTCTGCAAGGATAGCGTGGCTGAAGCGCACCAGAGCGCACTTGCGCCTTACCTTGGCACGGCCCTCGATCCCGTCGAGAGCATTGGTGTCTTCGAGAAGGAGCTTAACTACATCGTTGGTGATACGGTGCTGGCAATTCTTTCTAAGAAGAACAAGCGCTCAGAGCCGTATGAAATCCAAGACATTCTCAAAACTACGCAGTCAAACAGCTGCTGCCAAAACCAACCCTCGCAACTATTAGGATACCGACTTCGGCGGTTGCGTCGACGGAACGAAACCGACCCGGAAACACCAGATGCGCCGCCCAACGAGCTATTGTACACTGACGAGACAGTTGTAATCACGAAGCCGTCCCTTATTATCTGTCACTGTGTTGTTCGCATTTTCCCGGATAACATTAAGAAAATCCCGACTCCATACAACCGCGGTGGTGCTGGGAACGTTTTCTTCATGATCTATCGGCTCGAAAAGACGGCAAAGTCCAAGATCGACAATGGCGAGTTCCGTGTTGTACCACTTGATAAGGCCAAAGATGCGCCTAACCTCCGTCAAGGTTTTGACCCTGCTACGCCGGTATCTCGGCTCCGGGCACTTGAGCTTTTTTGCGGCTGCGGTAATCTAGGCCGCGGCATCGATGACGCGGGCGCCACCGAAACGCGATGTGCCAACGACATCTGGCCAGTGGCAATGCACACTTTCATGGCCAACGTTGCGTCGCCTGACACAGTGACACCGTTCATCGGCTCCGCCGACACACTCCTTGAACGGGCCATTGGCCGCAGTGCATCGTCAGCATCGACTATCCCCCAGCCGGGTGACATTGACTTTATCTCTGGCGGCAGCCCTTGCCAAGGCTTCTCGAGACTGACGAATGACAAGGAGGCACACAATCAGTACAAGAACAGGTCGATGGTGGCGTCGTTTGCGTCGTTTGTGGACGTGTACAGGCCCAAATTTGGCCTTCTCGAAAACGTCCCAGCCATCATCAACCATGGAAACTCAGGCTACCAGCAAAGACGTCAAGACATCTTCGGGCAGCTGGTCTGTTCACTCCTGGGCCTCGGCTACCAGCTGCGCGTCATGCTGGGTAATGCATGGTTGTATGGGGCACCCCAACAGCGGCAGCGTGTTTTTCTTATATTCGCAGCACCAGGCTTCCAGCTGCCCGATATTCCTTCACCTTCACATGGTTCGGACGTTAGCAAGGGCTGGCTGAGGAGCCAGCGCACCGTTGGCCGATTAGCAAACGGCGAGTACATCGCAGCACCGAAAAGTAATATCACCGCGTTTCCTATCGTGTCAGTTAGACAGGCGACGGCTGATTTGGCAGATGACCCAGCTGCTCAAATCAACGACGGCATCGTCGATATCTGTGTGCGGCACCCGGATCACCGAATCGTTACCGGCGAAACGGACGCGATGCAGCACAAAATTGCTGCGATCCCTACACAACCCTATGGTATGGGGCTTGCACAGGCTCGACGCACGTCACGCTTTGCACTGTTAGGTTTCAGTGCACTGTTCAATGAACGTGAGCTGGCGGCGAACGACACCAAAGCGTACAAGCGGACAAACCCGACGCAGCTGTTCAAGACGGTGCGCACTACCTGTACTGTTGCTGACTCACGATCCGCCGGAGACCTGCACTGGCAAGATGCGCGGCCCTTGAGCATCCTTGAGGTTCGGCGCGCACAGGGCATGCCTGATGATGACCTGCTGCTTCAGAAACAAAAGGCCGACCAGTGGAAGCTGGTGGGGAATGCAGTGGCGCGGCAGATTGCCCTGGCTCTAGGCCTATCTTTGCGGGAGGCGTGGCTAGGCACGTTGTGCGAGGATCGGCGGCCCACGCAGCCTGTGCGGGCACCTGTTCCCGGCCCTGAGTCTGTATTAGAACGGTCGAGCCTCGCATCTGAAGACGAGCTTGGCCATGACGGCGTGCCTTTTGCAAACGTCGTGCCACCGGCCCTGACGATGACAGCGACGACCACTACAACACTGGTGACGACCCTGACACTCACGACAACAACCGTAAGGACAGAAGGTCGCAAGCAGAATCGCATCTTCCAGACCAGTATCCGTAGCAAGCTATCATCGTCTCCCGCCGAGCCTCCTTCATTGAAGAAGCGGCCTGCTATGTCGCATGATAGCGGCCTCGATGAACTTTCGGACGATTTCGGCGCGTCGAAACGGTCGCGGACTTGGTCGCCGCCGCGGCCTCTGTTGCCGTCGAAGTCGAACAGCGTGGATGGAAACGACACGGAAAAGTTTAAGCGCCAAGTCGGCATGGATCAGGTTGTGTGCATAAACGACGTGGATAAGCGTTGTGTGATTGTGATTGATTGAAAGTGGGAAGGCCAAACAGGTGGATGGCGCGATAGGAAAATGACGAGATAAGAGAGGGCGTCAAATCATGCCGAGAGGAAAGTGCGACAAATACGGGGGTGCAGGTGCTCCTGCCGTTTATGACGGTGTGCTCCTGCTCTGTTGTCTACAGATGAGCAACGCCAAAGACACGATAGCAACCAAACGGAGCCTGATCTCATCATGGACCATGGTGCATATGACCACGGAAATAAAATACAACTATTTATTGCTACTTACGATTTGATTCAACAGTTCAAAATTCGGTGCTAGTATTACATTTGCAAAAGCGATGACGGTGTCATTGTGAGTAAAAAGAAACAAAACTGGACAGGCATACTGAGTAGGAAACAATAGGAAGGAGCGTACTGTTATTATCGCCTTGTTTTGTGACAAACGGAAAGAGCAATTTCTTTTACCAGAAGGGCAGGACCATCATCGATTTGATGGAGCTGCCGTCGAGCTCGAAGGGGCCTCTCTCCTCCTTTCCGCGACCTCTCCCATCAACATTTTTGACAACTCTAGAACGCCTCTCCTCCTCACACCCACTCACCTTAGTTCCCGGCCCATGGTCGCCGTGGGCCTAGAACAATCTCTTCCGCCTTATTCTGTTTCATGGCTTGATTATGCAAGCGTTTTACTGGCTCCTATTTCTCTCAGCCAGTTCTTGTCATCGTCAATTAGCTGACAGGCCCAATTTACATCTCGTCGTTTTGCATCCCTAATGAACACGGTAGAGAGAGCCGGTCGCACGACAGAGGGCCCAGCGCTTGTTGGCTTTGGTGAGTTGGGAGTGTTGAGGTTGGACGTTGAAGTAGCCAATCATGACTCGGCTTGCGTTTGTTTCAGCGCTGGGCGGAAACAGTCAGGGGTCATTCTAAAGCCGGCCGCGACTGGGCGAGAACGCTCCTCGCAGAGAGTGTCGGAATACGACCTCCACTTTTTGTTGACGATTGGCGGACAGCTATTGACAGGGTTTATTTTTGGCATTTGGGTGGAGAAAACCACTTACACGGGGCCGCCATCCATGGCAGACGATGAACGAGACCAGATTCGACATTACGTCCTTGAAATGTCGACGCTGTGTTTCTAGACGCGCTGAGGCGTGGGTCGGGGAAGGGCAGAAGGCCATCCGGATGGTGCTTGCCGGGTTGACTCTTAGAGACGAAGAAAGCAAGCGACAAAAAGCATGACAAGGTAGAAGATACAAAGACGACGACACGCCACCGGACAGTTGGCGAAATGAGGCCAGATCAAGAGACCGTGGCAGCCCACTTCCTATGGCAGATGGCTTCCCTCTTTGGTGAGTTTCTTCTTTGATTTCGCCTCTCACCATTTGCTGTTCTATTTTCAAACTGCTAACTAAAAAGGCGCGAGAGACATTCCATTTCACATGCTGGCGACTGGTCGTCAGTTTCATCCAGCGTCAGCCCTATCCTTGTCGTATCCTTGTCAACAAAACAATCTGGACCTTGTTTGGCGTCTACAGAGCATATGCACATTTTTTTTGGATGTCCACCGACGCTTCTCTTTCATCGAACGACTGGCTCGAAACAACTGAAATATAGAAAAAGACTCGTGCACCAGTCTCCCGTCTCCTCACTTCCACCTCCTCGTCTGCTGTCATTGTCACGCGTGCCGGTTCTCAATCTGTTTCCTGGCCTGGTCTCTGTCATTCGCTCCCCTCGCACTCTCGTTTTATTTTCTCTTTGCCGGACATCAAGGCATACACATTCTTTTTAGGTGCCCGATCATTTTGCACACTCCAGTACATTGTCCTTTTCTGGTTCCCTCTTTCTTTCGTTTCCTTTCACTTTTCACTACGCATAGAAAGAACACTCTTTCATTCATTTCGCGCCCTCGCCCCATTTCAGCTATTTCACGACCACGTCCTCCTTTACTTGCCGTTTATACACACTACTCAGTGTCTAGACCCTATGTCATTGTTGCGCGTGTTCCTGCCATAATATTCCCTTCCTGCCTTTTCGTGAACCCGTGGTTTTCACGCGTTCATCCTTTCATTACCTTATCTCGCTTGACCACCTCGTTCATTGTATTGCTCTTTTTTTGCAAGGAAGCCGTGCTTTGTTTGCCCCTTTCTCATCTGCGGCAGCTACTTTTTCTTTTAGTCATATCCTGATCTTCCTTTGATGATTGCTGCTACTCGAACCACCAACCTTAATCTTGTCTGTTTACTCAACCTTTCAACTTCAAAGCACCTTGTTCACGTTCTTTCTTCTGCCGGATGTTGAACAAACACGGCAAAACAGAAACACGTCACCACGCCTCTCGTTTTTCTTAGTTTTGCATACTCTCTTTCTCTCGCTTCGGACGCTGCTGCTTGGATTGTCTACAAAAGCACTATTAAACAACTGGATTTCTGTCCTCGACTCTTCCCATCGACGCTAGTTCTTGATTTCCTTCCCTCATTTCGTCTTGTCGCCTTATTTTTTGGACATCCAAACAGACAAACATCAAAAGCTGGCCTTTTGCCCTTTCACATTCTCAAGCAAACAACAAATCCGAATACGATCTCTCCGAGCTTCAGGATGCTCGCATCCCTGCTTCTGCTCTTCCTTGCAGCTACCGCTGCCGTCGAGGCTAGTCCGCTCGGCCCTGTTGGCCTCCGCCAGCCTCATCGGCCCATCGTTGCACGCCGTGATACATTTTTCAACGACACGACTAGCACCTCCAGCGCGTCTATTGTTCAGAATACCCCAACCACGACTGGTGAATCACCCAATTTATCATCTTTCGGAGCTACGACCTCGCTTTCATCGACAGTCAGCCTGGGCTCGCTCAAGAGCGACAGCTCGCACAGCACCTTGCCGAGTTTCTCACTGAGCGTGCCGCCCATATTTCCGTCGACATCGTCTTTGCCCACATTGTCCGAGACGCCGCACACCTTACCGTCGCCGACTTCTCTTGAGGTCATACCAGCTGGCAACCAGACATCTGAAACATTCACACCGCCAGCGACATCGTCAACCACACCGGCACGTCCTGTAAACAGCTCAGAGTCTGTCTCGACAACTGCCATCCCTTCGCATACTTCTCTACCTGCTTTGTTTCCTCCTTCCACAGACGCGACGGAGCCGTTCGGTGAACCCACGCATTCTTCACTGCCAAAGACAACTTCTGCCTCGAACGGGACCGCCACAAACGCAACGACTCCTGCGGGTACCTCCCCTCAGTCCTCACTGCCACATGTGACACCGGCGTCGAACTTGACAACAAACGGGACGGTACCAATTGATGCCACATCTCGTTCGTCGCTGTCACAGACGACCCCCCTGCCAAACCCAACCTCCACGAACGCAACGGCGCCCGCTAAGACTCCCTCCCAGTCATCGCTCTTCCCAACTGTAACGCCGCATCCAGCGTCCAATGTTACATCGAATGCCACTGTTCCTGCCGTTGATGTCTCATCAACCCCGACACCGTCAGTGCCTGTCTACAACCACACCACTGTCGCATCATCGCTGTCACCGTCATCCAGCCCTGGCACAAATACGACTTCGGCATCCAACAGCACACTGTCAGTTGTTCCTTCGGGCAGTTCTACCAACAATGGTACATCGATCAAGACTACGCCAATTGCCTCAAAGTCGTCTTCGGCGTCCTCTCCGTTGTCATCTTTCACGCCAGAAGAGTTTTCAACGACTCCGGTAGTGCCTAACAGGACGTCATTCTCGACATCTTCGACAATTTTGTCCTCGCCATCCTTGCCATCTTTACTATCTTCAGCATCGTCAATCCCGCCGGTTTTCACGACTTCAGCGCTGTCATCTTCTTTACCAACACTGTCTACCGCATCAGCGCTATCTTCGCCGGCTACATCTATCTCTACACCTCGGATACCAACTGGTGCAGCGAATTCCCAGGTTCCAACGTTTCGCTCAAGGACGGGTATGCCTACTAGCACTGCTGCACCCGATGTCTATGCAGCAAACGTGGGATTTGCTAAGAATGATAATGCCGCCTACGCCAATCTGACCCTCGATTCACGCTGCACAGAGAATCAGATTGCATGCATCGGTGGCAATGTCATGAAGTGCGATGCCACCTCAAGCATATTTACCCTGATTGCAGCCTGTGAACCAGCCTCAGGGACAAGCTGCTTCGCCATGCCGGACCCATACGAGTACGGTGTCGATATTGGTTGCGTCAACGTGCAGACGGCCGAGGCGGTTCTTGGCATCACAGTTGACTCACCGGCTGCCTTGTCTTCATCACCATCACAATCAACGTCAAACTCACTATCCATTTCTGTCACCGGCACGACGACATCTAGGCTTCGACTGACTCTAACTACTTTTATAACCAAGTCGAACTCCAACACGCCCGCTGCTGTAACCCTGGACACAGTATCTACATCGACGACCAAGTCGACAGCAAAGTCTGAATCCAAGTCCGCTGCATCTCAGACCACACCCTCTGAATTCGCGACCACCGCTGAACCGAGTGCCCTGACATCTTCCGGAGGGCCAGTGGTGGTCGTCCCCGTGACAACGACGTCGCTTTCGTACACTCCGCATCCCTATACTGCGATTGCAGGTGATACAACGGCGTCACCAGCCTCGGCATCATCATCGCCAGCCGTGTTTCTCACAGATGTTCCAGCAGCAGCAGCACCTCCCACGGTGGCCACAAACGTCAACACAAACACACAAGCGACCGTCACAATTATCCAGACGGTCAGCATCCACGACACTGTGACCAAGGCTGTTACGACGACGGCGACAATCACAGCGACCACCACCGAGACTGAGGCAGCTACTACATTTACCCAGCGTGTGAATGTTATTGGTTAGAGTGGTAGGGCTTAGATGGGCTGTATTGGAAAAAAGTTCATTTTTTCTCCTTTGGCTCTTGTTTTCTTTATCAAATTTCTCTCTTTTAACTCTTTTAGATTATCTTTGTTCTCTCAAACCCAGGACAAGGTTGCTTTCTGCCCTTCTTTGTACTTGTTTTGGAGTTTGTTACTGCCCGTAGGCTCTTAGGGTTTTGATATTGATGGATCCTTATTGCTTGGATTATCTGCTGTTGTGATTTGTTTTCTTATTCCTCTAAAAAATTAATACCAAGTTTTTGAGATAATCTTTCAAACCAAATAAGATCAAAAAGAGAAAAGAAAAGGAAAAAAAAATGAGAAAGAACGTTATAAATAGTAAAATGCCACCTGGTCTTCCTTTTACCACCGATCAATGCTATGGTTTGTTTCGATGAACTTGCCTGAGATGGCCTGCTTTTCCGTGTAAGTCGCTCCTTCTGCACATCAAATCCTCCGCAAGCTCTCCGTTTACAGCATCTCGCCCCCTCCAACTATGACAATGAGCACGTGATACAGCTTACTTCCCTTTTTGTCAAACAGTACCATCTCACAACAGCTTGGCCTTCTCTTTCCCGAATTACAATATTTTGCACATCTTCTCATCACAACATCATCAGTTATTTGTATCCTTCCACCACGGCCCATCATTAGAGCTATTCCTTACCGATTATCTGCACGATTCTGTCTCCGTCATGATATAAGTGGGGCACCTTAATACTAGACCGCCGTCCCAAAACCCGACCATCCAAAGGCGGTGGCTCAATTCGGGCAGCGTTTTAGCCATTCTGGAGGTCGGCAGAAAAAAATCCAGCGTTGAACATCCTGAAGATCTAGTGTTTGAGCAGCTCTCCTCTGCATCCTTTGCTGCACCTTTTGCACATTGGCACCTCTCCGTCGGTATCTGAAACGTCTCTGACGTTCCATACCGTCCCAACTACCGCCACGATGGATTCTGAGGACTTCAAGGCCCAACAGCAAAAGATCCATGCTGCGCTCATTGCCGTCAATCGCACAGTCAACGGCATTGCCTCCGAAGATCTCACCTTCCTGCGCACCGTCAATCCGTCTGTCGCCGGCGAACTCGATGAACAGGCGGCACGCCTTTTACGCCTCTCTAATGGCCTTCTCAAGTCGGCTGCGGGGGCCACCGGAAAACGCGCTCCGCCTCAGCTCGATGACGCCGACGATGTCGACCTTAACTGGCGCGGCGTTGTCGACGTGATTGACGGCTTGCTCGAGAAAGCCGACACCACCCTTGACGAATACACCGGCCTCCTCAAGCGCAAGGATGCACCTACTACAGAAGGTGGCTCCGACTCCAAGAAACCCAAGCAGCAAGGCCCCAGAGCAACGGGCGCCTCGGGCGCTAGCACAGACCGTCTTGACTGGAACATTCGCCGCGCCAACATTCCGAAGCCTCAAGAGCTGTTCGAGCGCAAGCCCGACAACTTTGACAAGGGCCCCTGGAAGCCGATCCTGACGACAAAGCCACATGCCATAGTGCCGCTCGAGGACAGCCTGACGATGTTTGTCGACGAATACAATCTGACGCAGTTCAAGCACCCATACGAAGCCGAGATCAAGCAACTACACTACCCCGAAGCCGTCTACAAGTCTCACGAGCCTATCCTCTACCAGCCCGTCGAGTCTACGTCCGCTGTCTGGGTTGATACCTTTGAGGGGGTTGAGGCCATGCTCACAGAGCTGCGCGACGCCGACGTGATCGCCGTCGATCTCGAGCACCACGACTTTCGCACGTACACTGGCCTGCTGTCACTCATGCAGGTCAGCACCCGCACCAAGGACTGGATTGTCGACACCCTGCAGCCCTGGCGCCACCGTCTGGAGATTCTCAACGAAGTCTTTGCCGACCCCACCAAGCTCAAGGTCTTCCACGGTGCCAGCAGTGACATTGTGTGGCTGCAGCGCGACCTTGGCCTCTACGTTGTTGGTCTTTTTGACACCTACTTTGCCTGTGACTGCCTCGAGTACAGCAAGCGCAGCCTGGCCTTCCTTCTCGAACGCTTTGCGAACTTTGACGCCGACAAAAAGTACCAGATGGCCGACTGGCGCATCCGCCCGCTCCCCGAGGAAATGCTTTACTACGCCCGCTCCGATACCCACTACCTGCTGTATATCTACGACATGGTGCGAAACGAGTTGGCTTCCAAGTCTGACCGCACCAACCCCGAAAAGGACCTGACTTCCTACGTTCTGAAAAAATCCAAGGAGGTTTCACTCTCCCGCCACGAGGCCCTGCTCTGCGACCCCGAGACCGGCATGGGCGCCCGCGGCTGGCTCAACACCCTTCTCAAGACCTATACTCTGCTGAGCGGCGAACAGTTTGCCGTTTATCGGGCACTCTACCAATGGCGCGACGATCTCGCACGGCGTTTGGACGAGAGCCCCGGATTCCTCATGCCCGTGCGTGTACTGTCCGATATTGCGCGCATTCTCCCACCGGATCGGAAAGCTCTGCTCAGCTTGCTGCACAACACGGCCCGCGTCACCAAGTCGTCCATGAATGAGCTCTTCACGCTTATCCAGGATGCCCAGGCCCGCGGCGCTACAGGTCCCACATCAATTGAGTTCCTGCGGTCCGACGCCGTCGGTGCCCTGGTCAAGTCGAACCGGCATCTCAACTTTTCTGCGTCACATGCGGCCGCCACTAGTACGGGCGCTGCACTTAAAAACCCGAAAAATGTCGAGCTCCTACCGAACGTCACAGAACTGCGGAGTACGTTCTCGCAGCTCTGGGGCAAGAAGCCTATTGGCGGGAAGAGGGACGGAAACAATGGCGGCGAGGAGGCGGGTGGCGTGCCGATTGAGGCGCCGTGGTTCGTCCAGGCTGCCATCTCTATCACTGCAGCCGGTGCAGCGCCGCCGACAGCCGCTCCTGCTCCCAGCCCAACCCCGGCCTCTAAGCCGATACCATCAGAGGACTACATTGAGTTCCTGTCCCCGGCTCAGAAGGCTCAACCGGCACGGCCAGAGGCAGCGGATGCGACGGCGGCAACACCAGCACCCGCAGAGAAGGCCGAAGTGAAGAATAAGGACGAGGCAGAGGAAGAGGAGGACGAAGGAGCTTTCACGCTAAAATGGGGTAAGAAGGACGGCAAGGCGGCTTCTTCGGCCGAAGGTAGTAGAAGAGTCTTGTCCGAAGCCCAAAAGCAGAAGAAGATCAGCAAAAAGGAGAAGAAAGAGGCTCGTCGAGCAGCGAAACGGAGCAAGTCCGAGTCGGCTGGATCAGGTCTCGAGACCGGCACGGGCGGCGAAGAGGGTGCGACGACACAGACGTCAGATAGCGACGGCGGCGGTGCTCCCATCGACGCCACGGACGACGACGACGAGGCCATGGCCGATGGCGTTGAGAACAGCAGCGACTTTGTGCCGTTCAACTATGACACCGCCGGGTCGGTGCTACACCCAAAGAAGGCGGCTGCCGACAAGAAGTCGCCAGCCAATGCCAAGAAGGTCTTCAACCCGTACGGTAGCAAGGGTGACGACGGGCCCAAGGCGGCGCGGCGGATGCACTTTGAGAAGATGGGCAAGACAGGCACCTTCAAGAAGTGAGGGAGAGGAAGGTAGCCGTATGGTTTCAAATTGGGAGGTTGGAGAAGGTCCTCTGTCGGCGTTACATTGTGTTCTTGCGTTTCTTACTTTTCCAATTTGGCATTCTTTTGGCGTTTCGCTGGGGTTCTCTTTGCTTTTTTTCTACTGTTTCATGGGTATCCTGTTTACTTTTGTTGTACTATTTTGTTTCGTTTTCGTTTCGTGGCTTTGGCTATGTAGATAGGTATACCTTTTTCATTCCTAGACAATGCACTTGATGCGCGACCTGGGCTCAATCTCAGGCGAATCCGCGCCAGATTTTTGTCTGCTTCTATCCTGTTTTCCTTTTTTGTAAACCAAAGGAACGAGACTGGACAATTGTTGACATGACGTAGATACACGGATATAGCGATATTGATATACGCCGCGGACCAAGACCCACTAAAATGCACCTTCCACTGAAGTGGCCAACTGACAGCTCCCTGAGAGCTCCTACCTCGTGCCCATTGACACCAACAATGACTGCGACGACACATCGCCGCATTTTTGACCACAATCTCACCATTCTCGGATACAAGTACGATACTTGACCTTCTTTTCATCCAGGCTGTCAAATAAGAATGGTACGACTCCACGTGCGCGCAAGATGACAACCTCCTCGGACGCACCGCTGGTGGTCTTCCCTTTTGGCGAGCCCGACCCCCGCCTTGAGGACTACCTCGATGACAAGCTGCAGTCCACGGCCGACTTCGACACGCTCGATGCGCTGCTCCAGGGGGTGAACCTGCAGCATAATCAGCTGCAGACTCAACTTGACGATGCTGCGCGTGCCCTGGAGGACGCCCGCGGCGCGGCTGCTACACAACGACATGCCCTCCAAGCCGCTCTGGCTGAGTTTGACGGCCTCGAAGACGATATTACGCGGCGTCTCGCTGTGGCTAACGCGCACAACGCGGCGCCCGAGGCCGTTGTGCAGCGACTGACGGGGCCCATGGAGCACCTCCAGCGCGTCACCCTGGCACACGACTACTTGGTGCTGCTACAAGACGTCAGTCAACTGGCCGACGCCGCTCGTGCTGCATTGCCCGACCGCCCCAAGGACGCTCTGGCGCCATACACGCGGCTGAGACGGCTGGCCACGCGTTTGGTGGAGTTGCAAGGAGCTGCGGCCGATACGGGGGCACCTGCTGCGCATCTGGTGGCCCATGTGGGTTCCGTGGCGGATGGGCTGTGGGCGGAAATGAATGCGACGATGCGCAGCGATTTTGCGGCATTGCTCGAGAAGCGCGGCTGGCCCAGCGGCGTGGACGCGGCGGTTCCTGCAGACGAGACATGGCGGGATGGATTTGGGAAGCTTGTCGATCTTCAGGTGCCCGAGATCCTCGAACGATCCGCTGCCTCTTCTTCTTCTTCATCTTCTTCCTCCTCTTTCCACAGCGAACCTCTCCCGCTTTTACCCATCGACGTCATGGCCCAGATCTTTATCAAGGAGTTCCGATACCACTTCTTGACCGAGGGCCGCCGGACAAGCGAGCCTCGGCAGTTTGGCGATGTGTGCTGCCCCTGGTTTCTCGAGCGCGTCGAGACGTGGTCCGACTTTTTGCGGGCGAGTTTTGCGGACCTGCTGGCGGACCGCTTTGAGGGCACCGGCGCGGGAGATAAGATGGCCTATGTCGACCCTGTGTGCGCCCTGGTGGCTTCTCTGCTGCCAGTGATGCGCGAAAAGGTGCAGCAGACGGTTGCCTATGCCGTGGCACAGCTCCACCAGCAGAGACAGCAAGTGGAGCAGCAACAGGGGGCCGGCACCGCGGGGTCTGCACCTGTTCTCACCGCACCCACCTTCCTGGGTAGCCTGATTGTGCAGCTGCTTGCCTTTGACGAGGAGTTGCGGACGCGATTTGGCTACGACGGTGGGTTGGGCAGTTCGTCAGCGTCGCCAGCTCGCTACTGGCCCGGCCTAGCAGGCGAACCCGGCGGCGTGCTCGACCAGCACTTCGCTCTGTGGCTGCAGGCCGAGAAGGAGTATGCGCTCTCGCGGTACCGCGAGATTGTGGATGGCACATCGCAGGCCGCGCTGGATGCCCGCGCCACGATTGACTTCGATTACAGCGGCGCCGGGCGGACAAAGCCGACACTGGCTGCTGTGCACGTTGTCGACTTGCTGCGGGCAGTGTCGGGCCAGTACCGTTACTTGCGCAAGTTCCACCACCGCCTGCGATTTTTGATCGACATTCAGATCACGTTGCTCGACGCATACGATGATCGTCTGCGCGGTTCACTAGAGACCTACGCGTCCATGACGTCGGCCGTCGGGCGCACGCTGCACGGTGTAACCAAGGAGCAGCTGGCGACTCTCGAGGGCACGGGCGGGCTGGAGGCGCTCTGCCGCGTGTTTGGCAGTGCGGACCACTTGATAAACACGCTGCGTGAGTGGGCCAATGAGGAGTTCTTTGTCACACTGTATAACGAGCTGGAGACGCGGTCCAAAAAGGCCGAGCAGGCTGAGCGGGCCGGAGGGACGGGCCAGCTGGGTGGTGGCCTCAGCGTGAGCAATGTGCGCGATCGTACCGCGTCGTCGGCTACCGTCGATGGCGGCGCGCACAAGAACCACGGCGACGGCAACATGGACGAGGACAACCTCTTTGACGGTACCATCCAGGCGTTCAAGCAACGGCGTAAGGCTGCACAGGACTTTCTCGTGTCGACACTGGCCGACTCGCACCGCAAGGCGTTCCGCCCATACGTTCTGCGGACGCAGTGGACGACGGTTGCCGGGAATGGCCGCGGAAGTATCGACGACAGCAGCGACGCGTCTGCGACTGTATCTGGTGCTGGCGCAGTCATATCCCCGGCCGATCTCGCCATCACACCCGAACTCGACGAGCCACTGCGCATCATCCGTCGCAACCTCGAGTTCCTGACCCGCGCACTCGGCACGGTGCCGCTGCGGCGCGTTGTACGCGGTGCCTTTGAGAAGCTGCAAGACCATCTCTGGGGCGACGTGCTCATGGCCAACAAGTTCACGACACTGGGCGCCGCGCAGTTTGCGCGTGACATCTCGGCCGTGATCTCGACGGTGGAGCGGCAGGTGCCCTTGGGATCCACGGCACTCGAGGGCCTGCGTGAGGGCGTGGCACTACTGAACTTGCCTGTATCGGTGCCGGCTGACGCCAGCAGCGACGGCAGAGCTTCCGTCACTCTTCAGCAGGCTAACGACCGCATATTTGTTGACAACACAGAAGCGAAAAAGCTGCTGCAAGAACTCCAGTTGACGACGCTGACACCGCCGACAGGACGAAATATTATACAGCGGAGGATCGAGAGTAGTGGATGAGCGTTTTGAAGCGCTTTGCTTTATCATTTTGTATTCCTTTTTTTTGTTCCTTTTTTTCAGCCTGCGCTGAAGCTGTAATGATAGAACAGGTTAAATGATTTTTGGTATGCCCGAACACGAGAGAATTTGTCGAAACCAGCATAGATATCCCCAAAGTCGACGAAACGAAATAAAATAAAATGCCGAATTTTTTTCGGAATCGAAACCCGGTGCCGTCTAGCAATGTATACCGGTGACCTTTTTTTTTGCATCCGTACACCACAAGTGTTGAAATTTCATCGTTACGACGTATATGCAGTTCTCCTTTATCCACACCCTGCCGCCCTTCTCTAAATATCCACTGGCACCCTCCCACACCTCTCAGATGAGACTCTAATTGATCGCCCGCATCGTGGCCTCGACAACGGCAAAGGTGCCCGCGCTCACAGGCATGGCACGCAGCAGCGTCGGTGCCAGGCCGCGCCAGAAGCCGCGTGCACCTTCAGTCCGGAACGTCTGCGCCACGCAGTCGCGCAGGCTCTTGTAGCGCTGGTCGGCCGGCCGCAGCGCGTCTGTCTGCATCTTGCTCTTGATCACGTCAAAGGGGTACGACGACAGCCACAGCGCCTCGCCCGCGAGACCGCCGTAAAAGGCCACCTTGTATGCCGGCACATCCTTGCGTTCGATCCTGTTGCGCGCCGCGTCTGTGTTCATGAGGTACTCAAACGTCGTGAACCACACGCCGTACGCCTGCGCCTCACGGTATACCGTCACCACCTGGCCGCGGTACAGGCCGCGCGCCACACCGCCGCCCTGCGAAACGAGCTTCTTCACGCAGTCCATGGGGCCATGGTACAACCTCTCGGCGGCGCTGTGGGGCTGCGTCTGCAGGCGGATACGGACGTGCTCAATAGGGCCCGAGAGCACCGAGTTGGCGATACCGGCGAACGCGCCGGAGGCGTAGTATTGGCCGTAGGATAGGTCGCCCTTCTTGGCGGGGCCAGCGAGGTTGCGGGCTTCGAACCACCGGCGCGCCTGGTGGAAGGCACCGAACTGAACGGACACGCAGGCACCGATACCGAGGAGGGGGGTCAGGGTACCCTTGTAGAAGGCGAGAGGGCCTTCGGTCTTCCAGATGGCTGTGGCGGCACTGAGGGCGTTGGGGTAGGCGCTGGTTGTCTGCAGACGGACCTTTACAATATCAAACGGCTGGCCTGGCAAGAGACGGTTAGCAATGCGGGCCATGGAGCTTGAAGCAAAAGAAAGTCTCAAGATAACTCCCACCAAAAAAAAAAAAAAAAAAAAAAAAACCTTACCGATGAGGACCTGGGCCACGCCACCAGCAGCGCCGGCAACGAGATCCTTGGCCGTTTGCAGGCTGCTGCCTTCTTGAGCGTCGACGGACATGGCTGTGAGGAGAGAAAGAGAAGCAAGAAACGCTGGGTGCAGAGGTAAGCCAGGAGCTGGCTGGTCGGAGATGCGATTAAGACGACCTTCGAACGAAGAGGCGAAGGCTTCCGAGCAGTCGCAATTGCAGTTCCGATCTCGGACGGGTGCAATTGGTCGTTGTGAAGAGATATGTCGGAGGGCATAAAAACTCGCAGCAAGACTGGGAAGAAAGCGAGTAAGAAAAGAGAGTCGTTGATGGAGAGAAAGACTGCGGTCAGAAGGGGTAGGGAAGTGGATGTTCAAGCCTGTGATTACGGCTTCTGTCAGTATCGCGATAGCGGAGTAGGCCCATTTTTGTTCCTTCCCCCAAGATCTGTTTTTGTTATATTTTTGAAAACTACTTTTGCCCACGCCGCGCTGTTCTTTCTTTCCCGCTAATTACGTTCCTTAATCTAGCTCTTGCCGGCAATCGTCAATGGCGAAAAGGGAAGGAGACGGCGATGGAAGGCAGAGACAAGAGGGGCAGGCACTATCGCCCGTCAGGTACGACGTATTGATGGAGACTAATACAGCGCGGCCTAGTGTCGCTTCAGGGAATAGGGTCGCCTGCACCTGCCTAGTAAAAACTTTTTTGAAAGTCGCCGTTCTAGGCAATCAGTGCTCCATGCGATAGAAATTGCGTGCTCCGGCCTAAGCAAAATCCGTCATCGGCTACTAGCTATTGTGCAACGGGCAGCCGCGATGCGCTAGTAGCCGCTGCGCGGCCGGGAACGTGCGACGGGCATCGCAGTTGATGATATACGCACCGAAAGCCGCAATGAAGCACCTAAATCCTACGGTTCATAACACTGCACCATCAACATTACATATCGTTTCCTGTACAACATAGATGTCGTGGGAAACGCCCGGGGCTCAATTCTATTCACGCGACAGGCAGCTGAGCTCGTTTCGTGCCGTAAAGTACTTTCATAGTCATGTCGCTCCATTGTGTATTCACCTGCAATGGTATTCTCCTCTTTTTGACCTCCCTTACACCCGGCTGATCTTGTTGCCGCTTTGCTGCTCGTTGGCCGCCTGTGCCACGTTTTGAATGGCCTCCTTGAGCTTGGCCACCACCTCGGGCTGGTTACTGAATGCCGTCTGCAGCAGCTCGTCCAGCTCGCGCTCAATCTTGGCCACGTTCTTACCGCCAAGCTTGCGCGACGTGCCGTCGTAGATCTGCTTGCCCCACCGCTGCGTAAACGCATTGATCGACCGCCGCAGCGCCTCATCCAGCTGCTCATTTACGTCCTGGTCAGCAGCACTGGGCGCGACGGGGCCGTTGGGAAGCATACCGAGAACCCCGCCCTGCGTCGAGCCTGCCATGCTACCGACAACCGATGCGGCCTTGCCCGAGACGCTGGCATATCCGTTGCCGGCTACCGTCGCAGCCGTCGCCGCCGACCCGGCGACGGCGCCCGTCGCACGCGACCAGAGCGATGTGCCGGGGATGAACGTGCTAAAGTAGCCGACGAGGTTCGTGGCCAGGCTCAGGGCGTCCCAGATCTGGCCAAAGTGCTGCATGGCGCCGACGCCACTGCCGTCGTTGCGGATGTCGCCAATCTCGAGCGACAGCAGCTCGTTCTTCAGGATGAGCAGGTTCTTGATCATAAACAGATCCGGATCTGTGCTGATGCGCGCTGACTTAATGCGCGCCTCTGCTCGTTGCAATGCCAATATGGTCTCTTTGACAATCTTGAATACGACGGGGCTGTTGCGTTGCTGCAGGGAGGGATTGCCGTGTTAGCTACTATTCGTAAAGGCACTGTTTATAACAAAAAATCAGAGACCACAGGGTAATGGAACGTACGCATCGCTCTTTCGGCATGGCTTGGTCAAACATGACAAGCAGCTCGATCGCACGGCGCACGGGTGGGTACGCATTGGATGCAGCCTGGCCGTTGGCGACAGGTACAATCTTGAGCGCCTCGGGCACCACAGGGACCTTGGTGATCGTCTTGGCGACCTCGGCCTCGAACAGCGCGTCGGCGAACACCCACAGGTGCTCAGCGAGCAGCCGTGCAGCCATTTGCCGGCTGTGCGATGCGAGGTACGACGTGTCATTACCGCCGTTGTCGACGTCGCTACCGCCGTCGTTGTTGTTGTCGTCGTCGTCGTCGTAGTCGAGGAGAAGGTATTCGTGTGTGACCCAGCCGAGCACGTTGCAGACAACGGTCAAATCGTTGGCCGCAGATAGCGCAGCCTGCAAGAGCGTCGCCAGCGGCACAACGTTGACGGCATTGACCAAGTCGCTGCGGTAGGCGCGCAGCGTGGCGAAGACTGAATTGGTGTTCGCGCTGTACTGCGGGTCGACAGCAAACACTCTGGCAAAGAGCAGGACCTCGTGGTACGAGCGTTCGAAGCTCTGCTTAATGAAACCGCGCGAGGCCGTCTCCACAGACGTAGATCCAGTGGCCGACTTGGCCTCCTTGGTGTCTGCTTGGAATGCGTCCAGCTCCTGCTGCACAATCGGCCGCAGAATTTGGTCGCGCCACTGTAGATATGTGCGAAAGATGTTGTTGGCCGTGTTTGAGTAGATGGAGTAGCTCTGGTGCTCTGTACGTGCAGCACCGAGTTGCGTGTAGGCACTGGCAATGACCTGCTGCACGTTGGGCACGAGCGAATAGGAGGACTCGACGAGCAGCTCCTCAAAGCGACCATACGCGAGCGCATGCTGCGCGGCGTCCGACTTAGTGGCCGCGATCTGCTTCGACAGCTCAGTCGACACCTTGTCGAGGCGTGCGGTAAAGCCTACCTCGAGCAAGTGCAGAGACTTTGTGAGGAGGGACTGGTAACGGGCGAGATAGGACTCTGCGTCGCGATACTCCTTCTGTGCAAGGGATATTATGTCAGCTGGTGTCTTACGAACCACACGTTCGTGCGGTTCGGATAGTGCCTTACATGATGCGCCATGAAATGGATGCATGAGTCCAAACTGGCGAGAATCTCCGACAGCTCCTCGGTGTCGGCCAACCGACCTGCTCCGGGTGCGTTGAGCCGCCGCGTGGCGTTGTCGAGGTAGCCGTAGTAGTGCAGATCCGTGCCGACCTCGTCAGCGAGCGTCTTGAGTCGACGCTGTTCAGAGACGAGGTCGTCACACTGCGCCTGGAAAGACGTTGTCTGTTCTTCGACGGACCGAAAGGAGTCTGCTAGCGATGACAGCAACCGTAATGCCCCATTCGTGTCGTCGACAAGCCGGCCGAGGTGGCGTTCTGTCATGTCGAGCTGGTCCCGATATGTTCTGGCCATAGATGTATCAGCATCAAATCTTCACAAATTCAAACTCAGTTTGAGGCCCTTGCTTACAAAAATTCCTGCTGGCTGGCGTCGAGGAGCTCTGCGTCATGCGCGTCAAGCAGCGCAGGCATTTCCTCTAGCTTTCGCCACTCCAACCCATCGTCCACTCCGAAAAGCGAGTCTGCGATGGCGAGTGCTTCCAATGAGACCTCATTCTTCCGCCGCTGCGTCCGCCTCCGGCTGATGCTAGGTGGCTTGTCCCGTCTGTTGTTCTTCTTCGCTAGTCCCGTTGTTGCTGTTGCTGTTGCTGTTTCTGTTTCTGTGGATAATGCTGCGGCTTCCGCTGCCGCTGCCGCCCACTTCGGACGTATGCTGGCCGCCTTTATGTCAGGGTACGATCGTGCGCGCCGTACCAGTTCGTCTGCACGTGCCTGCAAAAAGACCTCGTCTTCGTGTTCTTCGGCATCCTCCTCGAAGAGGGAATCAAGCGTCTCTACTGTGTCGGTTTGTGGATTTGCGCCCTGTTCCTGGGTCACCCTCTGTCAGCAAACGGCCCGTTTCGTCATCTCTATTCGCAAACCACCTCCTCCCGTCTTATATCTCCCTCTTTCTCACGTCCCCCATCGCCTGCTCCCAACCACGAACGCCTCCAGCACAGTCGTACTCACGTTTGCCTGTTGCAGGAGGGACGCCCGCCGTCGATGGCCTTGGCCCTGAGTATTGCTGCGTCGCTCTGTCGGGAAGCTATACCATGTGTCCTCGTACATTGTCGCAAGGGCCTGCCGCCTGTATGGGGCGACAGATTCATCCACGAGAGGATATCGTCGGACAAGAAGAGGAGTCAGCGGTCGCAAAGGAGAGTTGTTGAAGAGCGATTGGGTGACGTCGTGGCGTCGGCGTTGTCGCGTCGGCGTCGTAGAACGAGAAGCGTTCCCGTAGTAAGCGGTCGTCGGCTCCGTGTGTAGTCGAATGGTGGGCAAAGCGTTTTTGTGGGCAGCCTTCCTGACTGAAGTCAGCGTTTTCTGGACTTTGTGTGACGAACTGCGTATGTCGAACGTATTCCCACCACGTAGCTCCGACAAATGAGAAAGAGGGACGCCCCTTAGCGCTATGGACACGGAAGCACACTGTGGGCTATGAAATTGTGGGGACGCAGCTGTGAGTGGACAAGTGGATCACTTTCCTGTACAAGTGACCACTCTTTCCTATTCGGGCGGACAACCAACGAACACGACTCACGTACTGACGACGAACGTACTTGCCGCCAACCATGACAGTATTTCCTAGAATAGAAAGAAGCACAACAAGAACATTAGGGTTCATCCACTTGCGATAGTAACGGAAAGAGCGTGACCAGTGTCCGGTTGCGGTTACCTGGTAGTTTCGACAAGGAAGGAGAGACTACACATGTGTATAACCAGTATATCGTGATGTTTCCAAAAGCAAATTCAGCGTCAATTACGTGCTACACAATCCAATTCCCCACCGAAGGCCATCCTCCGCTGAGCATCTTGCCCGAGTCGACGGCTCGACGCACGTCATCGAATGTCCCCAGAAACGTGGACCGGTCTACCATTTGCGAAGATAAATTCACTTGTCTGTTTGTCCAGCCCTCTTCCCAATCCTTAGGCCGACCCTCTTACACTCCTTCTGTCCATCCCACTGTCCCTCGTCGCGCCCAGACTCAGGCCCAGCATCCATACCACTACTCGACCCTCGGCGAAGAACTTAAGCGGTATCGTCCCCGGTCACCTGGTTCTCTGCCGCCGGTCAACAGTTCCTAGAAGGAAACGCACCGTTCATCTGTGGACGTCAACAGCCCGGAATATCAAAAGGAGTCAACTCTTTTACGGCATCTTGAAGCCTGCAGAAGGAAGGGACAAACATCTATAACACGTACCGTCCTTCCAGGCCTTTTTCTTAGAAAGTGCTTGATAATTTTTCCGGCAGAGTTCCTTCGCCCCCACAACCTAGTTCGGCATCCAGTCTGAACGCAATCGCGATGGCTATAACGAAAATTTCATCTAAAATTCAGTCTCTCGACCGGCCTGGAGGGGTCCCCATACGACGACTGTCTCTACCCACGGGGATATTCTCCGGTAATTGGAGGCCAAAATTTATGGAACAGTCCCCAACCTTCGGAACTTAAGCAAAGCCGAACATATCAACAGCCAGGCAGGTAATATTATCTTTCCTCAGCCAAGAACATTAACAGCACCTCGGGAACAGCACCTCGGGAACATGTACCCCAGGCGTCGACCGTATGCCAGAAGGAACTGGGCACAGCTCAGAAACCAGATGTTGCCAGGGATTTACACCCAGCACAGGAGTCCGATGCTGCCCAAGAGTCGACCCAAGTCATTCAGAAATCAACCGAAACACAGGATTTGATCCGGAGACTATGCAGCTACACGCAAACAAACCGAGTCCTACGAAATCCACGGAAATCCCAGGCTCGATATCTGTGCAGACGTAGTCTGAAGAAGAGTATGATGAGGAGGTACTGATACAAATGAAGATAATTATAAATCAACAAAAATCTTCAAGATCGGGATAAAAACCGCCAGGGAGGGTTTGGAGTAGATACAATCGCAGGTGGTTCAACAAACGAGGCTAAAGCGACAAAGTATTAGACACTTTCGAAGAAGGAGAAAAGGAGACTGAGAGAAGCCGAGGAGAAGCGAGTGGCCATACAAAAGAGAGCGGCAAGACAAGACAAGACCCTAAGCAACAGAGAGAAGCCACAAGAAGGACAGAGATTGATATTCAGGAAGAGGCAGAGAGAAGGGAAGAGGCTGAAATGAAACGGATGGAGAAGATTTACTACAAGGGTAATAAGGAGAAGCACATCGCCAGTGAGGATATCGATAACAAGGATAGCAAAGGAGCGGATAACGAAGGAGCGGATAACGAAGGAGCGGATAACGAAGGAGCGGATACCGACGAAAACGACGAAGAACCAGCACGTTGGGGGTTGGACAAGTACTTGAGGATATGATAAGAGTATTTTCATTACGAGGCTAGTTTTAACATCGCGTCTGCACTTCCTGTTCCATAGTAAGCTTTGGTATTATTTGTTAGCAATTAAAAACTGAGCTAGATTGGACTTCTTTGTTTCAATAGCTAAACATACTGTTGAATATTTCTCCTTCGACGCACAGTGAGTTTTAAAGAGCGTCGGACACAGTCCATACATGGTTCTACAAAGTCATACTCTTCATATCTTGTGAAATATATAGTATATTTGGTGAACCAAAAGGCGATTTCTATTCCAAAGGATATTGTGGTAGATGTCAAGTATATCTTGAACAGGATGCTCCTGAAGTGAATGTTTTGTTTTGCCCGATATGGTCTCGTTCGTTTTACTTCTTTCCCTCTTCATCGTCCAGGTCATCCAGACCAAAAACGGGGAATGTCAGGATTGCTGCAACGCTGCCCAGTCTGGACAGACTTTTGCCGCAGTCGTGGGAGTCACTGAGGATACGTACCTCGCCTCCCTCTTCACGGACCGTATTGGACAGAGATGCGACTGCTTCTTGGAACTTTCCCTTGTGGAACAAGGACTCATTCGCAAGGAGAACACCTCCCGTGCCTACTGCACCTTCCTGGATGGCCTTTTCGACCGACCTAGCGCCATACGCCACACGCCCGTCCGAATCCCCATCCCGCACCCGTTCCTGCACGTCCTTAACAAGAGAGAGCTCGCGGTCGAAGCGGACGTCGTGAATCTTGGCGAGGACATCTGGGCGCATCAACATCTCGTCAAAAGGTCCCATGTTCTTCTTGTTGATATTCTGACGGTACGCAGGGAGCCAGAGGTTGTCCTTGTTTTGGGCGTTTGTAGAGTTTGAGAAGTTTGAGGAGCTATCGGCGCTATCAGTGCTGTCTTTGGCCTTCTTGGAGGCCGGCTTTTTGCCCTTTTTGCCTACCAACTTGGCATCCTGATCGGCATCGGCCTTTGCGCCTTGCCCGGTGGCGCCAAGTGTATCAACGACAATTGCATTATTGGCCATGTGCTGCAGGGCGCTGTTGTGTCTGGCAGCCGCGTAGGTACGGACAAAGGCCTGAAAGTTGTGCGCAGCCTCGCCGAGCGACGCAATTAGCAGTGGACACGGATCACCGTGCTCCATGTCCAGGTGGCTCAGCAGAGCGTCTACGGCGGACTCAAACAGAGATTCTTGCAGAGGTGCAAGCGTGCCCTTGGTGCTGCGGGCTTGCTTGGTCTCTTTGCGGTTGTCACCACCCAGTGTCCTACGCTCAGTCTTGCCAATTCTTTTGGCTGCGGCCAGCGACGCAGCCTCGCCGTTGCCGTTTTGATCGCCACTAGCGAGTAAGCTGGCATCGACCTTGACTGACTCGTTGAAGCGCTCGTCCTCGCCCGCCAGCACACGCACGTTGACGCTGCTAAAGTTCTTATCAACAAGGAAAACAGCGAGATCTTTATTGCGGCGATCAGGCTGAGCGGCGTCCAATATGCGCTGAATCACGTTTTCCGAGAACCCAGCGTCTCTGCGTAATGTAATGACAGACTCTGGGGAGATGCTAACACGACGCATCGGTTGTGGCGCGTTGTCCAATAAGTCTTTCTTTGAGCGACCAGATTTGTTGGCGGAGTCTTGCAAAGTGCCCATCACGTGCAGTGTCGAGGTGGTGACGTCGAACTCTGTTTCCTTGGCAAGCAGAATTTTGCCGGTCGCGCCTTCCTCGCTTGGCGACGAAGACGCAGGGTCGCCAAAGATGAGTTTATCGCCCTCTTTGACAATTTCTTTGAGACACCACATGTCATCGGTGGTGTCCAGGGCAAGACTGACGATGCCTTTGGACTTCATCATGGATGACGCGGCGGCGAGCGTAGCAGCCCAGCCAGTTGCTGTTTTCTGGATAAACCGCATCGTGGCTGGGTGCTGCAAGAATATGCTGAGTGGTTGTTGTTGCCGGAATCTTGGGAGAGTTGGACGAAACTAGTTGACAAAAAGCATAGGCAGTTGTATAGTTCGCAAGCCAAGAAGAGGAAATTCGAAGATGCGACGTTTTCGACCAGAATTTTGGTCTCAAGAGGGAGAGGGGAAGAAGATAAAATTGCGGTGAAGAGGGGCTGGGCAGATATTTCTATTGAAGAAAGTATATCTGGCTTACTTTTGACTCTTTCCCATGGCATAAGGCGCATGATAGTTGCCCATAGACCGAATGGAGTCGCAAAAAGAAGATACGGTCTAGATCCCATCAAGCGTGTTGTGATGTAGTTGGTTAGTGACGTCGTTTTTGAAATGGGAAACAAGGCTGAGTTTACTAACACGGGTGTGCACGTGAAAATGTGGAACCTTAAGCTAGCGACGACCACGAATGGGGTCCTGCCGAATCAGGAACGGCCTATTGGACTTTCCGCCCAAGTTTCCCCGCTATTTTCATGAACTGCTTTGAGTTGTTCCGTATTACATTGTCTTGGGCATGGTTTTCGCCTCATACGGCATCGCAATCTTATACAATCATATGACGACCTATTGAGGGAGCTTTCATATTGCAAAAGCATCCAGTTCATTCGAGGAATTTAGTGTCCCGTGCGTTCAGTCCCATAACGAAGGAGCTCTTCTATACATGGGCAGCCACCCCTAGCAGTTTTTCACCATTGGGGAACCTCAAAAATGTCTTTGCTACGCAGAGCTACCTGCACTTTGGCAGCACTGAGGCCGAAACAGGCACCTCATGTGGCGTCCATCCGTTGGTTTGGTGGTGGTCCGGGCAGTTATGGCCGCGGTGGCCCCGGCCTTCGGCGTGGCGACGGTGGTGGACGCGGGAGCCGTCGCCGTGGAGGCGGAGGCCGCTATACGGGACTACTGGCAGTGGCCTTTGTGGCCGGTGCCGGCGTGTACACCTATTCTTCGATCTCAAGCGTCAAAGCCAAGGGCAGGGACGAGCAGCAGCCAGCGCCCAAAGTCATCATCCCAGAAGCCGAGATCAAGTTTGAGACGGCACCGTTGGCAAGCAACGGCGATATTCGCGAGGTCCTCAGCCCGCAACATCGCCAGGTTAAGAACAGCCTCGAGAACCCCGGTGTCTACGCATGGGGCTCCAATTCCGGCCGCGTGGTGGCGCCTGACTCGACCGACTCATTTGTCAAGGAGCCCCGGCGCATTGGTTTCTTTGACGGCCAGATCCTACGCGATCTTAGGCTCGATAGCGAGGTCGGCGTTGCGGTGACCGAAGGCGGTGACGTGCTGCAGTGGGGCGTCGGATACTGGGGAAAGACGGCTACGGCATCCAAGACGGCTCTGGTGCCTGTGACCACGCTCAAGGGCAAAAATATTGTCAAGGTGGCATTGTCAAACGACCGGGTCATTGCGCTCTCGGCCAACGGTGACGTTTACTCGCTTCCGAAATCCAAGGAGGAATTGCAGCCGTCCAGTGGGGCAGTGATTGCGGCTACGTCGGGGCCTTCCGCGCCGTCGCCTGCGCCGGCTGCGTCCTCTTGGTTCTGGAGCAGGCCTACAGACTCGGCCAACGCAGCGACCTTTGTGGATTCCAGTTTCCGCACAATGACTCCTTCCGGCCTGGGCTGGGGCGAGCGCGTCGTTGACATTCGTGGTGGACAAGAGCACTGCCTGCTGCTGACGTCCAAGGGCCGGGTTTTCTCGGCCGTGTCAAGCATGTCCTCATTTCCCACCAAGGGCCAACTGGGTGTGCCTGGCATAAATTGGGGAACACGTCCCCGCGATCGCCCGCTGTATACCCCATACGAAATCTCCGGCCTTAAGGGCATCACTGCTACGCAGATTGCCACGGGCGACTACCACTCTCTGGTGCTTGCACGAGACGGCTCGCTCTACAGCTTCGGTGACAACTCAACTGGCCAGCTGGGTATCCCCGCGTCGCCCTCGTTTCCGTTGTCAGATGCTCCTGTTAAGGTGCCCGTAGAGAGGCTCTATGAACTTCCGGGAGACAGCAAGGCCGTCGAGCTAGCGGGCCGCGATGCCAAGGACGGCCGCGCAGTTGTGAAAGTAACATCGATTGCTGCCGGCGGGGCGACTTCATTTTTCACTGTTGACGTAAAAGAGAAGGCTGCCGGTGGCTGGCAGAAGGATGGCCTTTCAACGTCCTCAGACACTTGGTCGTCCGGCTCGGGCATCTACGGCAGCCTGGGCACTGGTAAGTGGGTGCACATCTCGACGACGGGACCGGGCAAGATTCGTGCGCTCTCGGGCCTGTCTGAGTACAGCGAAGCTCTTGGTGCTTTGGTGCCCATCCGTCCGGCACACATTGAAGTCGGAACTACGCATGCCAGCGCTGTTCTCAACAACGCCACGCGAGTCGGCGCCTCGTCATCCTCGCGCCAGAATGCCGATACAAATTGGGGCGCCGACACACTCTGGTGGGGTGGCAACGAGTACTACCAGCTCGGCACCGGCAGGAGAAACAACCAGAGCGAACCTGTTCACATCGCACCACTCGATGGTGCTCAGCAGCGCTCCACCGTGACGTCGCCGCTCGACAGCAAAGCCGCACAGGCCAGTCTGGACTTGGCACGCGAGCGCCTTGCTCTGACACCGCGGACCACCGTGAGACTGGCAGGCAACGGCCGCAAAGTGAGCATCGAGCAGCGCGTAGTCTGCGGCCGGTACGTGTCGGGCGTGTACTCGGGCGTGTAAGCCACGGCAGGTGGCGTTGGAATGGCGGTTCAGGTTTAGTTAAAGGAACAGAACTGGTTTGGCGCTATTGGATCCTCTCACTCACAATTGGATTGTACGTATATTGTGCATTGTCTGTTTTGTCGTTTCCGATATGATTCCCAGAGATTGTGATACATTGGTTTATTGTTCTATTTTCGACGACGGGTACACACTACACATGATAGCACACGGTGCATGTCTCAACAAATAAAATAAAAATAAAACGCCTATCTCAGTATTTTTATTTCATTTTCACTGTCTTTTTATCCCTTCCTTTTGTTCGAAACAAATAAGCCACAGCCCAGCCCATCATTCTTTCCTGCGCTGTCAGCAGTTTCCAAACGATAACGCATGAAACAGTCACGCGCAGGATTGCCAGGATTGCCATGCTGATGATTCTATTCGCCAGGCGGCATGATGCGACAACCTGTGAAGATGTGAGAAAGGAGAACAACAGTAGCCACTCAGAAACTCGGGTGCCGCTCTTGCACTGCGACGGACCAACAGCGTTCCTTCCGCCTGCCATCGATGATTGACCGCACTTGGTTCCTTCTCTGCTTCTCGGCGGATGGATGCACAAGGGGCTGTTTCCTACTGGTGTATGCAAGATATATGCACGGCGAATCTGAGCCGCTCCTTCCTTCCGTTCGACATGATTTCCCGTTGAGGTTTTGTTGCTATTGCACATGGCATCGCTCTTGCGCCTTCGTGGATGCTTCTTACCCTTTTCGACGGGATGGTACTTGTAGCTTCTTTCCAGGTAGCATTCGCTCTTTCCCAATCGTATAGAATTCTCTCCGCGTCACCTTTGCTGGATTTGCAAATTCTGACTCTACACCCTTTCCCCCGTTTCGTCCGTTCCCTACCTTCTTTTCGTCTATTTTTCGATCCTCATCTTCGTGACTTTCGACTTCTGTCTGCCCCTGTTCTACCTCCATCCTGCCATTCGTCTCAGTTACAATCCCGCAGCCTGAATCCTCCATGAGGCTCACGGCCATTTTCGACAAAACTTGGGAAATACACGGATAAAAGAAATCTCGATCGATTCTGCATTGTGCTACAGACAAGCGTTCAATTCCTTGTTTTGTCCCGCGTTTTGTCTCTCGATTTTCTCCTTCATCCTTTTGCTCCCATTCGACTCTCCCAGATTAAGGTTTCTGAGGCCCGGCACTGTGGGCTTCTTTACCGGCTCTACCTGCCAGGTCTTTCAAGGCAAACAGCAACCCCTCGAATGCGCGCTCACGTTTCTCGCACTGCCTGGCAAGGGCCACCATTTAGAAATTCCGTCCCTCCCGGAGTGTGCCTGCTACTTCTTGGCTTCGTGTTCCTCAACGGCTTGCATCCTCGGGCGCCAGGGCGACCCTTAGACAAGCGCCAGTGTTCCCCATACAGCGCAGTTGTAAGTTATCCTCGCGTGGAGTGACAGCGGGACATGAGACAATGTCGAAGAACTTACGGCGCTTTCGCTTCAGGATGTGGGGCGGCGACCTTGGAACGGCCTCCGTCGCTGAATACGAACATGCAGTTGAGACAGCAAGAAGCTAACGAAAAGAACGCGACAATGTGAAATAGGCTCGAAGCTTTGGGCCACACGCAAGCCGGTCCCGAATAAAAACTAAGCGTTCTCCGCTTACCCCTGTAACACGCCGCATAAACTCCACAAGGACTGCATCGCTATTGTCTGTTCGCATTTTCTGGCTTCCCCATTTAGGCTTGTGGGTGGGTGCATCCTTTTATTTCGAATTTCTCGTCGCTCACTTGTATTCGTGTCAACTCTTGCCCTTACCCCCTATTCTATAACTTTTGCGCGACACTCGACTTACACGAACTACGATACCAATTCTTTCACCTTTGGGGAGGAGACAGGCTGCCTTTGGCTTGCGAACCTCTGCTTCGGTTCCTCGTTGTGGGCTTTTGCGCTCTCGCTTCTATCTAGGCCCGTACGCCCCGTTGGCACGATACGATGGACCGCTTCTCCCGCTTCAGACGTCATAAAAGGGCTGCTGCGGCGGCAGCAGCAACAGAAGAAAAGGAAGGAGGCAAAACCCACGCATCCACGGACTTGACGGCAGAAACACAGACAGCTGAACAAAGCCCACCCGCACCACTCTCTCGCCCAAGGACCTCTGCGGGGCTGTCTGCGCCCACGGCAGTTTCGCCGGCGACGACGCAATCTGCAGAAACGGGCGAGGACATCAGACTTATGACTAGCTCCTCAACCGTGCCATCCACATCTTCCTCCTTCACGAGTATCGCCAGCGGCGCGCCCCTCTCACATGTTGATCCCAAGGCGCAACAGCAGGAAAAGATGCGCGGCCCGTTGCGCTCTTCCCGGTCGCCCTTTCGAAATCTTTTGCGCTCCTCGACAAAACGGTCACGAGGGTCGCCGTCCCCAGGCACAGCATCACCTCCGCCACCACCGGCTCTCTCTAGATCTCCTACAGCTGGTCTCAGCAGCCAGATGCTGAACATCTCTCTACCATCCAATGGGGACACACCAGTCTCGCCAATACGAATAGCACCGAAATACAAGCGACACTCAGCACAATCGGCCACCTCGACCGACATGCCCAAAATGCCTTCTTTCCTCAATCTCTCCCCGCAAGGTATGCCCTAACCCGTTCCGCACGCTGACACAAATTACCCGTCGTATTGTGCTAACTAAGAACTCAGAAATTGAGCACAAGTTCCAAGACTTGGTCTGGATGGAGCGCGACCGGTTACAAAACTCTACAACAGCACCAACTGGGCGCTGGACACGTGTGTCCGGACCCCACTTACGGTTGCTCGATCGTTATATGAACATCCAGCCTTGGGAGAAGAACCGCGTGAAGCTCAAGGTGCCACCTGGACAGATCGACTACATCAATGCTTCGCCGATTGTTCTTACGACCACAGCTCCTTCGCACGCGCAACGCCTTCCAGATCGATACATCGCTATGCAGGGTCCAAAAATCAGCTCGGTTGATCACGTGTGGCGCATGGTCTACGAACAAATGCGCTCTCCTGCCGTCATTGTCATGTTGACTGAGACACACGACGGCATACAAGAGAAATGCTACCCCTACTTTCCTCGGAACCCCGATGACCCCCCCATGATGATCAATGACCACGACGAATTCGGGGACGGTTTTCATGCGAGCGTTCACTGTGCGGACATCGAAGAGACACCATTTGGGGATGCGATTGAGCTTCGGCGCCTTGTTCTTCGTGTGCACAAGAAAGCAGGTCCGGCCTCAGCACTCCCTGCAAAGCGGGCCTCAAATACTAGCAACCACTCAGCTGGCAATTCCACCAAGACCAAGGACAAGGACAATACCAATGGGGCCAACGGTGGCGCCAAGAAGGCTACGGATCCGTCCCCAGTAGACAAGGCGAACGGTCTTCGCGTGCCAGCCAAGGACGAAGACGGTGACTCCGTGATGAGCGAAGCGTCGGCCGGATCAGCATCGTCACCAGCGACAGCCATCGACTCTACATCCGCACCTTCATTCACAGAGACGAACGAAGCTGGCACAAGTCGCGTCATCGATATTAGTGAATACGAAGACGAGCGCATCGTATACCACTTTCTCTTCAAGCGGTGGCCGGATTTTGGTGTGCCTGCAATAGAGGATGTGGAGAGTTTCCTCGGTCTCATGCGCTTGTCGGCCGAGAAAAACGCCGATGCCCAGAACCCGCGTATTGTGCACTGCAGCGCAGGTGTCGGGCGCTCAGGCACATTTATCGCTCTGGAGCACCTCCTCCGCGAGCTTGATATGGGCGTGCTCGAAAACTATGACGTCAACTTTCCGCCAAGCGAAGCAGAAGATGTGGACATGCACGGCGCCGAGGAACACAGCAGTCGAGGGCGAAAACCGACCTCAGCACTCCAGCAGCATGACTCAGCATCACCAGCGTCTGGTGGTACCGGTACAGTGGACCGGACATCGATCGGATCCAATATGCTAGGGAGCGAGTCACAGTCGCCATTCGACGCCAACGACCTGATCTACACGACAGTCAACCAGCTCCGCGAGCAGCGGCGCATGATGGTGCAGGCCGAGAATCAGTACCGCTTTATCTACCATGTGCTTCGCAAGCTATGGCTAGAGAAGTACCGAGTTGTCGACAGTGACAACAGCCAAGACCACGGCCAGGGTCAAGGCCAGAGTCAGGACAGTAATGGCGTGGACGACGATGAAGCATCTGAATGCTCAAATGGGTCGGAGCCGGCAGCGAAGCGGCTCGAGGTCGACCCAGCGAGCGTAATGACATGAACGGATTGTTCCCGGCCATACAAAACCCAACATCATAGGAAATGGAGGCGAACCGTTTCATTTCATTTGCTATTGCTTAGACCAGGCGTCCTTTTTATCACACGTATGAAACAGCTACACAAGACTATACATGCACGGCTAGGTTATACTCTTGTTTATCATGGAATACGGCGAACCAAGCTGCGTTTTCTGGTTTCTATTTCTATTTCGTTTTCTTGCTTCTTATTTTTCGGCATTCCATAGCGACGGTGGGGAATTTGCAACTATTTACACTATATACAAATATAATGTTCCTGTCATTCAATAGCGAACCACATTGTGGTGTCAATATTACTCGATGCCTCACAGGATTGTTGTGTAGGTTTGAAGTGTCGGAAGAAACTGACCGATGAACCTAGAGGGACAACCACGTCCTTAGTGTCTTCCAATTCGAGGTTTTTTTTATTTCGTTAGTTTTATTTATTTACCATCTCAAGTCCGGACGAACAGGCCCGTCCAGATGCCAGGAGGGTTTCGGAGTAGTCGGTAAGGTCGTCTTGTTGTCGACGATTTTACCCAGCGGAGAGTTTACCCCAGCTCTCAATACGCCCACGCGCACGCACTATGAGTCAAGCAGAGATGAAAGCCCTTATGCCATGGCATCCTGTATAGCCCAAGCCGTGCCGTGATTTGCTTCACTTTCACACTACAGTCTCTCGGTCCCCCTAGACCCCAACCCCCCCTGCACCGTGACGTAGTCCCTTGCATCTTAATTGGCCTCCAAACGGGACAGTCGAGATGCTAAAATGGGACTTGGCAGAGGAGGGGGGATTCGGGAGCGAGAAAATAAAGAGAAACTAGAAGGATTGCTGGTCTCCATTATGGGTCGGCGGCCCGTCACGAGCGGGAGCGCATGGGAGAACGTACATGTACAGCACATGTACAAAGTGACGAGAGAATGCAACGCCGCATTCACCCCCCCTCACCTCCTTCAGCGGATACATTTACACACAGTGGACCGACTTTACATGCTGGCAAAATGTCAGGCATATGGGAAATTTGTCATTTCTCACCGAGCAGTCTCCTTCTGACCCTACACAGGAAGAGATTATAAGGAGGTAGCGAACATGAGATGACAAGCCTCAAAGTGGATGACAGCAAAGGGATGAAAGCAAAGATATGAAAGGGACGAGAGAGTAATTGGGAGAATATCACGAATGATGGGACGAACATGATCCCAAGTGCTTAGAATACGTGGTACGGTCAAAGAAAGCCAGACTTTACCAGGACGAGAGAAGGTGAGGACGAGTAATGGTTCCTGTTTGTTCTATGACTCTTGTCTCTGCACATTTTCTTGATCTCTTTCCCCCACTTGCACTCTTCCCCGTTCGTTCTTTCCTTGTGCACGAAGGTACGGCAGATGAACGGCCCGCGTTTGATGGCCGAGGAAGACATCTTCTTTCCTATTTAGGAGATCTTGCCGAAAGACCGGTCTGGGAGTTACTTTCTTACACAAAGAGGGCAGAAAGGTTCGTTTTTCTTCCAGTATTGCTCCGAGTGACTTCCGAGAATATATTGTCACCGGTATAGACTTGCACGCAGTGCAGAGGGTGGATTGCCGTGCCGTATCAGTCTTGGCTTTACCTTTGTGACGGACGGAGTAATTCGAGAGAACCGAAAAGGAACAAATTTTAAATCTTAATGTTTTGACTTTTTTGGATCATCTGCCGTGAGAGTATACGATGCAAATGGAATACTGAAGGTTTCTTATCGATAATAGAAATGCAAAAGAATATGAAGTGGCATTCAGAACATCAGTGGGGTGGGCGAAGATAGATGGCAAATTGCCCAATATCCTTGGCAGTACGGAGCAATATTCCACCCTGAATACTCACTGTCTCTATTGTGACACTGTTCGGGAAGCAGAGGTCAGAACAGGACGTTGCAGATATCTTCTGAGTAATTAACTGAAAGCAGAGAAACATCCTCGCAGAAGAGGCGGGAGAAGGCCACAACTTGCAAATCAGTTCACCCAGTCTTGCCTTCATCTCGTGGCTGTATTTGTCTGATGCACTCCTCTCCTTTTGATTTCCCCAAGGGAGGTAGATGCATGTTATCGCGAAAATAGGAAGTAAATATAGAATACGCACGATGCACACGCATGCCGTGTGCTGCGTGTGGTCTAGTTGCGCACGGCCAGGGAGAGGGCCGATGCGAAATGGTTGTGGTACATGGCACGCAGAACGGCATCATCTTGCATAAAAATGGAGCGACAAGCTCCATTTTTCGATTTTTTCGTCTTGTCTCGTGGATTTTCTCTCAGCAACGTTGTCTGTGAAGGGCATGCAAGTTCGTCGTAATCATGCCGGTTATTCGTTTCGCCGTGCCTGGATGTGTTACACCCTCCTAAGAGAAGGTCGATGGATCATGCGAGCTTGAAAGGAGCAGACGAAAGACGAAAAGAAAACATGCGACGAACAGGTGGACGAACGACAAAAAAGCGCAACAGACCAGGTAATAGGACAGAGCATCATTCTCAAGCAATGATGCCCCAGAGGCCTAGATGTTGCAGGGGTGGCCTACTTTGAGACAGGGAGACTCCTGTACGATACGCCGATCACAACCCAGAAAAGGTAACACCGTCTGCCATCCGTGCTCTACCTCTTAAACTGGCGACTGTTGGGTACAGTATCCTGTCCTTTGGCGCGGGTGACATGTGATCTTATATGAACCGAAACCAGAATACTGTGCAAATGAGCAATGTTGGGCAGATTTGATGAAAGGCAGAAAGCGAACAGCCTTGAGAGTTTGGAGTCTGGTACGGCAGTTAGAGAATGCATCGCTAGTCTTCACTTTGCGTATAATACAAGCCTCGGCAGAAGCAAATACAGTTGAGACTCGGTGCAAATGTATTTTGTATGATTGGTTGCGCAACGGTAGCCAGTCGCAAAGGAAAAGCGACTCTGTGTCGTGTGTCGATCACAGGCCCGAAAAGACACGGGATCAGGGTTGCATTCGACAGTGTGGGACACAGGCGCAGGGACTGCGCAGGGACAACGCAGGACGTTGACTATGCATGGGGAAGTGGAAATATTCTGTGAAGTCGATACGGCGCAGAACATGAAAGTGTTCTCGCTGCTGGTGTTATCGACTGTCCGCTCCGTTGTCACCCGCTGAGGTCACTCTATCACAAGTCGTCACATTTGCCCAGCATTTGCAATGGCCTGTGGCCAGGGCCACGAGAGGGTGACTTGCATGTGGCAGAGCGTTGACCGAAGAAGCTGATTTCACCGATCGATGCGTGTCGTCCGTGCTGTCGCTTTTCGTTCTCGTTTTCATCCCTCGTAGTGTAGAACCATATTTCTAAACATAGTCTTGGGTAGGACACAGGTCGCACGCCAGTGATAGTGTGTGCTACGCACGTTGCGTATTCTCAAGGTCGAACTTGTACGTGGAGTGTCCTGAGATAAAGTGCCCAAGGATCTGTACATCCACAGATACTGTTCCTATTCGGCATCTTTGGGCAAGACCTGTGCCAACACGGCCTCGGAAGGTAGGCACGATGTTCTTCCCTCTCACTTTCCATTTCGGAAAGAAGAAAGATCCGACAGACACGGTGAAGAAAGGTCAAATGGTGACAAATTCTCGCATACGGAAAGAGCCACGACATGCAGTCAGCCGGACCTTCCCTTTTTCACTGCATCCAATTATTTTTAAGCGTGCGCATATACCCGCTCCTTCCCGTGCCCAGTATCCCTCCTGCTTGTTACCTTACGTAGTCTCCGAAAAGACGAGTTCATCTTTTCTTTGTTGACCTCGTCTTATAAAGGCAAGCAGTCAAATCTCCAACAACACCAAATACAAAACTGCACAGCTATGTTCCCATTCGTTGCCCCTGTCACCCCTGGTTTTATGAGAAGTGACACGGCCAAGTGGAAAGAGCAAGGCTTCAAAACACTGGCACCGTTCAGCGCGTGAGAAAATATCCAAGAAGCAAAAAGCCACGAGGGAAAGACATAGCATTACGACGTAATATTACGACGTTGTATATGAGGCACCGCGAAAATACGCCGCAGAGCATTTTCCACTTCTGACAGACCCTTTCAATGGCAGGGGCCTGGCCTGGTTCTCAATGTCAACAGCCCCGTTTCGTGGACGACCCCCCCCTCCCCCGGCTAAAAGTATTTCTGCTCAATGCAAGGGTGTAATAGTCTACTTCTGGAAGCCTTCCCGATACAGTATCACGGAGCGAAGCTACTAAAAACTAGAGCTGACGTTTTCTGCAAGTCTCTGCAAGGAACCATGTGTCGTTTATTCGCTTCCGCCGTTTCGTCTTTGCTGTTGTTTTATCTCTTGCCTGCCGAATTGTTCATTCTCGTGTTATATTAATTGGCAAATTGTCGTGCGCCACAAAACGTTATGGTCTCTGCAAGGTAAGGATTTTATTTTATCGGCTGCTACGCGTCACTTTGGCACCTCGATTTGTCTCTTGACCTGTCGGTCTTTGGCTTCCGGGCCCCGATGTTTTCCACGGCCTCGTTATTTCGTCCAGACCCACCGTGTTATTCAGGGTCCGTTCAGCTTGGCCCCATCCACGGTGTGTACTTTCACACCCACCAAGCCAAGCCATTTCCACTGGAGATTCAAGGCCCTGGCATCTGCCATCTAGTCTCGCTACTTTGTCACGCATGCGTTTTCTCGAAACATCCGAGCCATTTCAAAGATCTTCTTTGGTATGTCGTACGGAGTATTGTCCACGGATGTTCCCATATCCCCCTCTCTTGGCACTCTTGCTTTCTGTTCGTTACTCGTCGACTACACCGAGAACGGAGGCCATCCTCAGTCGGAGCATTTTGAATACAGCTTTGAAACCTCCACTTGCTGGGTGTTTACACCACCCGACCAATACGCCAGCATGCAGGGTCCAATCCTCGATTTAAGCACTCGGTCTTTTGCCATGTGTCTTCAAGCTCTTCCAGCTCCTCCCATTTGGCGTAGTTTACTTTCTGTTTCGAGCACTGGCCATGCCAACTCCATCCGTCCCTCCTCTCCCCGGTTCGCAGCAGAAAAGACAGAAAAGTTGTACTTACGTCAATTTTACTTACCTTCCTTCGACGTCTCTTTCCGTTTCGCGGATTCTCCCAACTACTCATCCTCATCTAGATATACGCCGCCGCCGTATCAGGAATTTCAGCGCGGCGGGCCAGTTTCCGCCACCACGCGCAGTTTTCCTTTCATAACAATTATTTCCGTTTTTGTTTTTTTCTTCGTTTGTTGCGCCGCATGTTCATTCTCGCACTGGAGATGCACCCCAAAACGGGATCCATGCTTATATGTAATAGCGTTTGCTCGTACTTTCCCAATCCACGTTCTGCTTTCCTTTCTGCTTCTAGCGCCTTTCCAAATGGCACATACAACATTCCACATCGTAATTAAGTCGTGAAACTGCAAGAATCACGACAAAAAAAAAAAAGCCCGCCACCAACATCCGGGCTGCCGTACGCTAATGCTCAGTTGGCTTGGCTCGGTTCCTGGCCCTGTCGGGTTTTGTCCGGCTGGTCGGTTCGTTTTGGTTGGCGTTCCTTTCGAGGCTTTGTAAGCTTTGGCTGCGCAATGGCGGTTCTTGTCTTGTCAAACGATGCCACTCCCAGATGCCCAAATGCCTTCAAACTTTAAAGTACAACGTAATTATCTCCTCAGCTCCTATCGTCCTTTCTTGACATTTTCTTCCAGCCGCCTTTGAGGACTCCGTTGCGAACTGTTCTCAATATGTGACAGATGAGGTATTGGCTCTCCGTTCTCCGTCGCTTCACAACGGCGTACACTAACATGAAAAAGTCATGGGAAATATGGGACATATCCACTTTCGGCCTGCGGTTTGATTACCTCCAGCATTGCTGCAGCTTGGCCGCAACAAACTACTTACAATCGCCCACGCATGCGTATGTCTATCCACTTGTCGTTTCGAGGACCCATTTTCCTGTTCCTTTTCCCTTCACGACTTGCGCAAAGTGTTGCTTCCTCCCTGACAGGTTCCCCTCCCCCATTTCCCCAATACCCCCATACCCCCATTCGTCATCGGTACGGAGTATTACTCGTTACCAGCCGATCGGGGCCTACGCCACTGACCAGGAACCTCTCAGGAGCACGGTGTCTGTGTCCGTCGGAGTCCTTGGTAGAGGGGTGTCAGGCGGTTATCAGGAGAGAACGTCAACACAGAGAATATCGTGAATGAGGAAGGCGGCCAAAGAAGTGGACCACACTTGGAGGGCAACAAGAAGAGACAAAGGCGCACACTAAGATGGGCTGCTCATCATGGTCTGACCGTCAGATGGGAATTTGGGATCCCCGAGGTCGTCGCCCTATCATATCTGGTTCTTTGTCAATAAATCGCTAAGACGCTGGGCCTAGCTCGTCCTGGTCTGGTCTGGCTGTCTCCGTCTCGTCGCTGGGCCTAGCCATCACAATGCGCTATGGCTTGTCGCGAATGCAAAAAGAAAGACCCCGCCCTACCCGATTTTTGGAGACCAAAGGGGGAGGCGAAGAGGACGCTGATCCCGTTGAATTGACGACGGGAGAGAAGGAAGGAGGAAGGATCAAAGAACGGCCTGGAGAAAATGTGTTCTTATTCACACCGTCTGGCATTTTCATCTCGTGTCTCGCCAGCTCGTTCCCTCCCTTGCCTCCTTTCCGTGTTTTGGACATTCTCGTCCATCACACTTACTCACCACTGGGGCACTAGAGCTGCCACACCCCAGCACATGCGCACACCTCCTTACGCCGGGACGCTCCTGCTTCCATCCGCGGCCTTGGTTCGTTGCTGCTCTTGACCTTGGTTTCCTTGCGTCACTCGCGCCACGGAAGGAGCCACTGTCTCTTCCCCGGGTCGTTCTTTCCTTGTTTCGTATTCTTCTTTTCTGTTCCGAGTGGCTGTAACCGCCTTCTTCTACTTCTGTTTTTCGTTCTCCTACTGTTCCCCCCCCCCCTCCGTGCGACCGCAAAACATACGAGACACAGTCCAGCCTTGACCTCCCGACCGCTCCTTCTACTTTGCCCTGCACGCTCTTCTCTGTCCTGTTCGTCCCTTTCCCTCCTTCCTTCGACGTACATAACGCCTCTCCCGCGCCTCCCTTTGACGTCGGATATGCTGCCTCGCCTTCGTCCTCGTCACCTCCTTCCGTCGTAGCAAGCACCCCTGTCGCCATTCCGATTCTCGCCTGTCGCTTCCCCGTTTGCCGGATCCCTCTGGACCAACCCAGAAAGCAATCACACGCTGCTGCCCACCACCACAGCACGACCCCAACCAGACTGCAGCACAATCGCCGCGCACTAATACTATACGAGCGAGTGTGTATGTGTACGGAGTAGACTGGCCATATTTGCGACGACAAAGAAACACCCGGACCGATTGGCGAAAGAAAAAGGCCTGGGGGTGGCATTCGCCGACGAGACCGAAGCCGAAACCAGCTCCAAGCTTGACGGACATTCGTTCCTTCCTCGTCTGATCAATATCTTTGCAAAAGCGATCTTTCCTCCGTGGACATGTATTAAACTACCTCTACGTCGAACGCCTCCCTGCCTGTTGCTCCTTCCTCGCCAATCGCTCGTTTTCGTGGCAGCTTTGCCCTCTATTGCCCCCCTTCCCCTCTCCCAATTCGGATCATCACTCGAAACCCCCACGATCTCGACGCCCTCATCTCTCCTTTGTTTTCCACGTTTTCTTCAACGGCCGCCACCACAGCACCAGATTCACCGACAAAACGGCCCCGGCCTGACCGACCTGCACGATCATCGTGGGCTGCAGCCGACAAGATAGCCACCAGTGGGCGTCTCGGCCAGCCATGACGTCGATTGTAAGTTGACTTGCAGCGTACATCCCACGCGCATCTTCACCTCCCACTCGCTTTTGGACCAAGATACTTTGTGTTGCCCTTCCACCTCTACCTTTGATACTTCGTTCTCATTCTGCTGTTACATTGTCGCTTTGCTCTATATCACCCTTGGTTCTCTGTATCCTCTGTCCACGTTCCCTCTCCTTTCTCCTTTCTTCTTTTGAGTCGCACGCCTGCACCCTGCACTCTCATTTCTTTCCTCTTGCGTTTCGCTGTACTCCGTACCTTTGTTGGCTCCCGGTTGGCGCCTCAGTCCAGACACGTACTGGTTCGTTCCTTTGTCCTGCCTTGCCTTGCGTACACACAAAGACCAGCCCGTCCCCTGGAGGCCACCCCCACGACAGCCGCCCATCGCGACGCGAAGTCATCTTTTACTACGGCCTCTGCCATTCCGCATCCGCTCGCTGTCTAGGGCTCCTCGTTTGCTGTTTTCTCGTCTGGCTCACCGCCTCGTCCGAAAAGTCACCCATGACACTCGCACATGCATGCACCAACCCACAATCACTCACACGCAAATGTCCAAACTGCCAACCAACGCGCACATACACAACACACCAACATGCACTTGCATCTACGCCGCATGCACTCTCTGCACCTCTCGTTCGTCCAACGGCAACACGCAGCAACTGAGCAAGCACGCACGGTGCCCCATGACACACAGCGCGCCACTAAGAGACACGCGAAACAGGCACACCGAGCGCACGAGAGCCAAGCTGCCCAACAGCGCCACCAAATAAGCAGCGACAACACAAACGGCAGAGTGCAAGCCACAACAGCACGGGTGAGCAGCCAGCCAGCAGAGGCATGCAATTCAACCTGGCTCGCATCTCTCGTTCACACCCGGCCCCGGTGATACAACCATAAATCGCAAGCAGAGTGATACACAACTGAGACCAACACTGTGACTCCGTCATTCGTCACGTCTGTACCCGTCGCCGGTTCTTGGTCGACTCGCTTTGTTTGCCTAGCTTTCTTCGTGATGTCGTTTGCTCTTGTTTGGTTCTCTGTGCACACCCTACGATATACAACATAGACATTCGTCTTTCCAGCTTGGCGACTCGGCTTGACCCCCACCCCCAGGTTCATTTCGAGAATCTCCAGCGGACATCTCACATTCGCCCCTCCCCCCTCAACGCAATGCCCGTCCCGCGACTCACCCAGGTTCCCCTTTTTGCATCCCACCTTGTATTC